>LPNX010560505.1:115900-254517 GCA_001517045.1 Pseudotsuga menziesii
GATACTTTTTAACTTTTGTTTTGATGAATCGATTGGAATATTACATTTACTTGGGATATATCAAAACTTTTATATTAACTTATAGAAGGTGCAAAGCACCTTAGGTTTTGTTCACTTGTGGCTAGGTCTTACACTAGCTTCCAATGGCAATTAATCGAGTGCCTTAGGTTTTTTCGCATGTGGCTAGGTGTTGCACTAGCTGCACTAGTGAATAATCTGATTCAGTGGTAGAATGTACTAAATAATTCGTGTAAAATAAAGATAGAATGAAGACGTGACAAGAAACCAAAAAATGATGTAACATTTTATTTAAATTAATGTAGTTTTTTTATTCACATCTAGGTAACGGTTTGCCTAAAATTGCATTGCATTATACTTTTAGTGTATTTCATGAAATCAAATGTTTGGTAATGTATTTGAACAAAGTTCTGATTGGGTTTTTGAATATGGAAATGGGATTTAAAGTTAAGCGGTTTTTGTTGTTTTCAAGAATTTATATCAGTTTTTTCTATGCAGCGCCTAGGTCTTGGCTTGCTTGGAAGTGCTTCATAGACATTGATGCCGGTGTCATAGATGCAAATTTCCGTGGTAAGGTGGGTTTGATTTTCTTCCACCATTTTGATCTGGATTTTTAGGTTAAAGTTGGAGATCGTATTGCTAATGAGAAAAGTCTCACCCCACCCTTCACGTTCTTGAGATGGAAGATTTGGATTCCACCTTTAGAGAGGTTTAGATGTAATTTTCTAATTGTGGTATTTAAAGTTTTTGAAATTTTCATATTTGTTTAGAAAACCATGTAAAAGTAGAATTTGTAGAGACATTTTCACAATTTTGGAAAATGGATAGCCATTTTAATATCCATAGGAAAATCAGTGTTCTCGACTTCTTTAATCAATTCTGGAATTTTTTCAAACATATCATATGCACAAATATGTAATATGTATGGAATATTCAAAGCTACAAGGTTACTTTTTTCTTCTTTTTATTATTATGGAATATTCAAAGCTACAAGGTTACTTTTCTTCTTCTTATTATTATTATGGAATATTCAAAGACCATAATTATGAATATTAAAAGTTATCATATCAATGTTTTTTCCCCTTATCATTATTACTGAGTTGTATTTGAAAAACATGAAATTAATAATATAAATTATGGGATTTAGATATGAACAATGTATAGATCTAATCCCATATTTATAGCTTTTGGACTTAACGAGACAACTCTAAATTCTGTGTCTCTTGGGTTGAGCCATTCGTAGCTTGGTATGGCTAGTTGGGTTTATGAGAAATATTGGCTTTATATTAGATCTAGCACTTAATTTTGCCCCTTTTTTTGAAATCAAGTTAATCACCCTTACTATTAGTGAATTATAGTGTCCAAATTTATGCCTTAAGATTTGTCTCTTCATGGATACAATGTATGCAAATGTGTTAAGCATTTAGTTTCTTGATTGGTGTAGTTTTTTATTTTATTTAAATTGATGTAGTTTTTTCTATTTAGAATATTTTTCTTATTTAATTTTGTAAGATTATTTTTTTATTTAATTTCAATGTATGCACCTATGTCCTCTATTGGGAGGACTAAAATATGTCTCTTTTTGAATTATGTTACAATTTTTTGGGTTTCCCAATATCCAACCAAAGATACATTGCAATAACCTATATTGTATTTAAATGGACATTTTTTAATTCACTTTTGTTTTAATTTCTTTCAAATTGTAATTATATTTGTTTTATCATATATTTTTATAGCAAAATTATCCTATTGCTATATATTTTCAATCTCTTCTTAGGAGGCAGGTACTAAGCAACTTTGTTGCTTATTCCACTTGTTATTAATACCATTTTTTATTTATCAACTTATTAAAGTCATGTTTAATTTTAAGAAATTTTGTTTAATGGTACGTAATGAATAAGTTTGATGTAACGGAGCACTATTTCTACTATCTATTAATAAAATTGTTGTTTTTTTAGGATTTAGTATCAATAAGTTTACCTCGATAGTGCTACTCTCACCATAAAGAACAATGAAATGCATGAATATATTGTTTTAACACTTACAAATTCTTTTGTATATATATATATATATATATGTCACTGTAAATATTTTAAATTTAATTGGAGTCAACATGTTATTTTTTATAATATTTTATTATTTTTTAAAAAGACACATGTCATCTCTAGGATGAGCATGGGAGTTACACATCTCCCCCTATTGGGTTGTAGAATGTGCCTCTTCGATGCAATAAATATAGTACTTATATAATATATAATAATATTACATTGGATACAACTTAGGATGGGTGAGATGTATCAAAGTGTGTAACACTTTTACATTTTTAAATTAAATTAAAGAAGTAAAATGTCCATAATGTCGAACTAAAAGAATGAATTATATTGAATGATTAAGCAAGGGAGCTATGAGGAAGGGGAAAATGGTGTAGGATTTTGAAAGAATTTAAACAAGAAGAATACAAAGCTCTTACATAGAGATAAGTAAACTCACTTATCCTTCTTTGGATACGATGTATCACCTTTGGAAAAGATCATGGGAAACCTTGAAAAGACCTCTAATCAAATTTCCTTCCTAATTGTACTCTCTTTCAAAATATGGTGTTCACATAAATGTATTCCTTTATTCAATTCCTGCTAGGGGATGGGCATTGTTTGTGTTTGAACTTCATTCCATCCATGTAGACCTTTAACATCCCAAACACTTTTCTTGATCCCCTAGTCCCAAATACCTAGATGATAGCTTCTATGTACTCGAAGTAGAAGGCTCATTACTAGTCTTTCCACAGTCCCTCTAGAAAGCATGGACTATAATTCCTTCTAAAACCCAAAAAATCCTCCCTCTAATGTTGACATTCTACCACAACAACCGAGAAAAAGGATTGGGGAGAGAAAATCATGGTATGTAAAGATATCATCAAAGGACATGAAAGTTGTGATCAACCCCACTCTATACAGGAACAATGTGGTTCTATACACTAAGTAGGTCCTTATTCGAAATTTTCATGCATGATGCTTCAAAGAATAAGAAATTGTGAAATGGGCACTAAGGAACTAGGAACATATTATAAGATACACACACAATGTCCATATGTGAGTAAGAGGCAATAATACATTTGTGTTTAGCTCTATAGCAAATCGATAAAAATTGCAATGGGCAATCTTTGGTTCTAGGGGAATGCATCCATTACTATCTTTTGATAGCATGTGCGGTTTGACCCTATCTAGAAGTGAATCCATATTATGGTTCTGTGGGTAATGATCCTTATTCACCTATCAAATTTTTGGAACCTCATATATTCAAAAGCACAGGGGTTACTCTAAGTTGTTAACTCAACACATACCCATATATCATTAAGAAAAAGAATACATCCATGGCTAATATTTTTGTAGAAATGGAATGTCTCAAGGTCTCCTAAATCTCATTATGATATATGCATGCAAAAATTATTTTATTCAATCATTAGACTACAAAGATGTCCTCCTTAGATGTACACCCTATTGGTATCATGGACATATAAATTTTTCTACCATTAAAACAAGTTGACAAATATGGGTGATGGATCACATATGGTTATGAGTTTTTATGATCTTAGGGATGAAACACTAAAAAAATTGGGCACGGGTAAAATAAATATGAAGGAAACTCAAATACAAAGTGTAAGTGAATGAAGATATATTGGAGGTGAATAAAAAACTTTGACAAGAATCCATATCAAAATGATAGGAAACACTCACTAAGTATAGAATCCAAATCATCAATCCCTCCCCCTCTATAAATGCTCCACATATTTAGTCCAAGAGAAGGGAACAAATGTCAAAGGCATCACAAAGTCCTCTTCATGAAAAAACATAGGGGTGAAATCTCTATCAACCATATTGATTCTGCAAAGTCTAAGCAACTCCTTTACTATGCCTTATATAATGAAGCAATGCAACACCAAGTAAAAAAAAAATGAATCATCATGATAGTCGAGCAGGTTAGAGATGGTGATGAGTAGCAATTTCCAACCCCTTTGAAGAAGGAAATAAACCCTCACACATGTAAATCAAGAAATAGAGAAATAAATGATAGATATAAGACAACTTACTATAGTATGGGCCCTTAACAAAGCAACCCCCTCACAAGGTTTGAAATGATCCCGATCTATTCCCCACGGAGGGTGCACACATCAACGAATGGGAGGGTGCATGAGAGGCACATGGAATTACTGCATGGCCCCCGTGCTAACACCTCATTCCCCCCCGAAAGATCGTCTTATATTTCATGGGCTCCTCTCGCGACGAAAAACTTGGAGGCATCCCCTTGTACGAGCACTCGAGTGCAGAAAGTCGATGAAACGACTGTTGTGAAGAAGGAGGACAGGGGTGAGGGTTTGGATAATTATTAAATATTCCTGGTTCATAATGAATCCGAATGTGTTTGATGGCCGGTGGCAAAGTTGGCTCATCAATTCGCAGGGTGGTAGCATGTTGAACCTACCTATAAAGGACGTGGACTCCCTCATCATTTTCTCAGGTTGGATTTTATCTGGTATTTGGCCCTTGTTGGTATGTTGTTGGTTGGTCGTGGTTTTTCAGTTTGGCCCCTTGCGGAGTCTAGTTATCAGTTGATTTGGGTGTCAGCGTATCGTTTGTTTCGAAGTGTCACCCTTCGTAGGTTCTGGCATACTACTTGGGATGTTTTAGGTTTTGGGTCTGCTCTTTGTGAGTTTGGGTTTGATACCAGAGGTAATTTTTTTTTTTATCTCAGAAACTATTGGTTGGTGCCTGGAAATTGGGGGTATGTCTTCATTACTCTCGAACCTGCTCTCGGTGCATCATGGTGGGACTCTCGTAAGTTTTGGTCAGCACATGATTTTGCTTCTATTTTTAGGCACCACCCTTGGATTATCTTCCTTCCCTTTACCTATTTGGTTTGGACTTTGTCTCGATCCAACAACGAGCATGACTCTATGTCTAGTGGTGCTAATCCCCCATTCCCCATCTGAGCACATGTCTTGACTTTGTCTCCTTTTCTGGCTCTGCCACCTTTGAGTTGGCTCCTATATGCACCCTCCATCATTATTCCTCCGCAAAGACTCCCTCACAATCATTCCAAACCCCATGACCCCTCAAAAAGCTCCTCTGCTCCCCCCAATAGAGCCATCTGGAGCATTGTGCACTCGACCCGTCTCTTCAGAAATTCAATTCCATCCCCCATTCAAGCTGAAATCAAGGAAACAAATTGTGAGGATCATCTGACTAGAGGTTGTCTCACAGACCTGGAGGTGAAGCAAGAATTCTAAGCCCTGGTCCCCGACCCGGGCTATGCAAGAGGAAGAACTTCCCTACACTTGAAAACCATGGATCGCTACTGGAAGTAGAAATATGTTATGGGGTGCGACCTTGTTGAAAGGGGGGAGGGCTAGGAATCAATTCTTTCAAAATTGGATGAGCTCTCTCGACATCTACAAAAAATTGTGGGACACTTGGGGATCAAGCTAGTTGACTTCATGGATTCGGCCTAAGATGATACAGATACCAATCCTGCTATAGGCTATTTTTATTATTTTATTTCTCTTTTATTTCATGTTTTGTATGAATATCAGTAAGCGCTGTGTTTTAAAGAACTCCCAGTCTATATGGTTCAGCCTCATATCGTTTAGAGGCAGATTTTAGTTTTTTTGGATACAGTGAGCCTGTTTTCCCTATGTAGGGAGGGCTCAATTTTGATACTCTATATGTAAATATTTTTGAAGTCAATAAAAGGAATTATCTAACTTACAAAAAAAAAATGATCTCTCAAAATATAATAGGCATGGGATTAGCCTCAACACAATGATCCCCCAAAAGGTTTATATACAAACACAAGCCTAATGTAATACGATTGCAAGAGACCATGTATTCAAAACTAAACGCAAAGAGGCCCTTAAATAAGCACATGCCAAAGTAGACCTTGTTTTTTAAAACTATATTTGGGAAATTAGGTGGCTTGGCCCTCAAGTGGAACTCCTCCTTGGACATCACACTACGGTAAACTCTCAACATTTTATCATTTCATATATCAATTTCTAAATTTTGAAGTGGACTTTATAAATACCTATTCCCCCACCCATAAAGGAAAAGTATTTTGGGAAGGCATGCTGGACTTCAACATTTCAAATATTCCATGCCTCATTGTTAGAGGTGATCTTTAAATACATCACCCACCATTAAAAAATGTAGGGACCCAATCCCACCCTAACCCCCTAATTGACTCCTCCATAAACATTATGGATGATTTCCTACTTGTGGACATCTAACCCATTGAATTAGAGTCTACTTAATCGAATAAACAATACAAAGCATAGGAAACTTAAAATCACCTTAATTAATTTCTCATCGAAGAAACTCTCATTATAATATATTTCCTTACAAAGCATCAATCCTAAAGGAGTTATGTTCTTATCATCATATCATCATGCTAGAGATCGCCATGGGAGGGAAAAATACACCTACCCCAATTAAATTTAATCCCCATTGGATGACTTATGGGAAATACAACACTATGATTTTAAAGAATTGGAGGCATACTCACCTAAAGGAGGATATATAGCTACAATCTCCCTATAGAGAAATCCTCTACATGCAAGAGCCCTCATAATGGCATGGGAAAACTGGAATTTATGCTAGTATAAAATGACCTCCACACTGTGAAATAAAAAATATTAGATTCACATGGAATATATATTGAAGCAAGTTTCAATGAGGTAATACTTTTGGAATTTGACTCATTGGAGAAAGAAAAATATATGCTCCTACATTGTTAGGAGACAAAGTGGTGAATGAAGAGCTGGTCTATTTGGATCTAAGGGGGTTTACAACAATACTTAGTTATTTCATCAACATGCCCATGCACATAAATCCTTCAACACATTTTGGAAAATAAAGGATCATATAGGGCCAAATTTTGTGGATTTCAATTCAATTCCAAGGTTATATTGACCCACTACAAACAAGTGTACATTAAATCCCCAAGGGAAAATATTTGAGATGTACTAGCATCATCTCCTTCATTAATGGTTGATAAATAAGCCATGGAATCATTCTCTCATGGGACCTGCCATAGTGGAAGAACTACTCAAATTTCTTAATTTCTATCAACTAGGGGAAGCATTGGCTCTGATTGGTTTGGTCATTGATTTCTTCACTAGTTTTTGGGATCTTTTAAATCCTAATCTGCTAGCAGTGGCAGACAAAACAAAATTTGTAGGTAAGTCCACTCGCCTTTTAATGCTACATCCATTGAAAATATGCAAAAAGAAGAGGATACATAGGTTTCAAACAATATCGGCCCATATCCTTATGCATCTGTGTCTATAAGGTAATCTCAAAATTCATTGCTTTATCCAAGCATATCACCCTAGGTCAATTTAGTGTTTTAAATAACCACAATATACATTATGTCATAGGGTTCACATAAGCATAATTACACAGTATTAAGTCAAAATGCAAACCAACTGTTATGGTCAAAATAGGCCTCTCTAAATAATTTAATTGTGTTAATTGGTTTTTCCTTTAGCTCATCCTTACATAGGTGGGATTTATGTGCCCATTTATCACCTATATCAAATATTATTTCTAGATAGTTACCTTTGTCATCCTGATAAATGGATTGGCATCATCCTTTTTCCACTTATCTAGATGTCTATGTTAGGGTTGTGCCCTCTCCCCCCTCCTTTTTCTAGTTTTCATTGAGGCCCTTATAAAACACATTCATCTAGAGCTCTACTTTGGAAATAATAAAGGTGTAATTTTTTTTGACCATTTACACATCTCCCATATCATTTTCATCAACAATAATCTCTTATTTGGAAACGCCATGGTCTAGGAAGTTGAATGTCTCTACAAGGTTAACAAATCTTTTATTCTTCTATTGGAATAGACATAAACCTATCCATTGGAATGAAGAGGTCAACACAAGTCAATACATTGGAACAGATAATGCTCTCTTCATTCAATACATTGTGGTCAACAAGTCATGGAGACTAATTTCCACGTTACATCTTTGTTAGGAAGGGTTTAAACAAAATTTTCCATCTAGAAAATGCATATGATCGGTCCATAGTTATATAATAGAAATCAAGTTGGAAAATTGTAGAAGTGCTTGGACTTAATGGACAATATTCTAACATATGGAATAGGTACATGCAAATCTCTAGCTAGTCACTAGTACAACTCTACAATTGGAAGAAGAAGATAAGATTGTATTGGATAAAATTATCAATGGAGGATCATGTAGAGTGAATTTTGGTTAGAAGTATGTGTATATGTAGAATGAAATGTGTGATAGACAATAGTGGTGGAGTAGCTTATGGAAACTATGGGCTATTTCTAAAGCTACTATTTGTGTGGTTACCCCTCCACAATTGTATCCTTACTTGGGATAACCTCCTCCAGACAAGAAAGGAGGGTCCTAGAATGTGTTTTCTATGCAAGGAGAATTTTAAATATGTCTATCACATTCTTGTCACATGCCGCTTCTTGAAGGAGGTTTGGAGTGTCACTAGGTCAATGGAAAGATGCCTTACATGGGAAGGAGGATCCTTGGAGGAAGAGTAGAATTAATGGTTTAGGATTATAGGAATACCATAGGATGTCTTGTCTCTCCCATTGCATGTAATTTGGGGTATTTGGGTCACATGCAACACAATCATATTTGATCACAAATTTCTATCCCTAATTGACATGAATTATAGGTTCAAATGGTCCTTGTTAACTTAGGCACCAAAGAAAATACCTCTTGCACTAAATTGGCCCCTCCTCAACCCCATTTACCCAAATTATTGATATAAACAAATAAGAGGAACCATAGTACCAAAGCCACACTTCTCTTAGATCCCATTTAACCAAATTGTTGATATAAACAAATAAGAGGAACCATAGTACCCCATAGTAGTGCCATAAAAAAGGTATTTATACAAAGCCAAAGAGAAAATCAAAATAATTTTTGTATCACTAATATCTCATCAATAATGCCCCAAGATTCTACATGCAAAGTATTTAACATAAAGCTTGCAATATGGTGTTACCTTTCTGATTGTCATTGTTGGGTAACAACATGTATCTGAGTTATTAATTTGGGACAACATGCATTTGAGTTTGATGTTAATAGAATCCAAACATTCATGAGAGGATTCATGAAACATTCATGAAATATAATTGAAGAACTACTACAATATGTGTACTTCTACATTGTAAAAGTTGAATGGTTAACAATAAACAAATGAGAATCACTTAACACAGTCATCAAATAAAGACCATGAGTGGCTAACTTACTATGAACTAGCATGGACTAGAAAAACTAGTCCTAGTATAGAGTCACATGAAGGACTAAATGCCATGTGTGGAGATATCAAAATAACACATTGACAATAAGGAACCAGAGGAGCAATAAAATTCAATATCAAGGTGGAAAACAACCATTAGACCGATCCACACCTCACTAGGATGGGTGGATGCTCATGCATGGTAACTAATTTGCTTGGTAGGATTCCACCCATGTTTTAAGGATGAAACATGCGAAGGGGGATGGGATGCAATGTACTTAGGGAGGATAATATGGGATACCTAGGGAGGTAACCAAGGGGGATATCTTTTCAAATATGTCTAGAAAGTGAAGATATCATTGGTTTAAAATAAGTTGCTTTAGGGTTTTTTTATGATGGTCATGTGTATTCTAGAACAGATATATTTTGGAGTGCCCAAATGTTTTCCATACCAATGCTACTAGATGTAGATTGTCCATGTTGAGGAACATGACATGGCAGGATCGAATGTCTATATTAAAAACTTTGCAAGATTTGCAAACAAAAATGTAGGAGGATAATATTAAATCCCTAGAGGATAAGGTACAATTACAAGAAATCAAAGATATCAAACTTCTTAAAGAAACTTATCCTTTCATAATGAAGGGTGTAAATAAGAAAATTTTACCTAGTGGGAATTAGAGGATGATTATGATGATTAGTGCATCAACTTGACTCATCATTTCAAGGAAAATAATTATTTCCATATTCTCTTTGATGATTCTACCTCACCATATGAAGAAAAAATAATTGATGGAAGTGCGCAGAAGTTTATGACTACTTTCTTTATGTTTGCATATTCTCTAGTGGTAGTGTTCTTTATAGATCCACACCTAACCTTTTGTAGCTATATGGATGATCTTCAATATATGGAGGGACCTATTTATTTGGATCCACATGACCATGGTAGGAATTTGGAGCACCATTCTCATCCAAGTCATGAGAAAAAATATTGTAGTAGTGGTGAGTCCAAATCAACACTTATACATGGGATCCATGTTAGCGTATGAGTTTCTTTGACTACTTCAACATTGAATCTAGTACGTGTACCTAGGAGTCTATATTATGAATTAACTTTAGGGACTACTTCAAGGTTGCACCCAAAACTCGTACATGGGACCTAGATTTATGTATAAGGCTTCTTAGACTATTTCAATGTTGCAACCAACCCTTGTACATGGAACCTTGGTTCCTTAGACTACTTCAACATTGTAATCAACAATTGTACATGGGACCCTACTTTATGGTTATAGCTCCTCATTACAAAATCATTGAGGGAACCACTTTCCAAAGAGGGATGTTTTGTTGGGATCCTCCCTACTGGTGCAGTGGGGGGTGAAGGGTTCGGTACTAGAGTAATAATGTTGTATTTACGGGGGTCAATCATTGTAAAGTGGGATAGTTCAACTATGTTGGTGATTATGAAATAAAACCCACTAGGTAGCTAGTTTTAATAAATGTAATTGGCCTCATTAAAGAAGGTCCACAAGGTAGTTAGCATTAGGGGTTTATAGCTAGCTATAAATAAGGGCGAAGTCCTCCTTATGAATCATGTGTGAAAGAATATCGTATTTGGAGCTAATTCATTAAGAAGTCACCCTATCTTAAGAGACAAGTAAACATAAGTGGATTTCTTCTATAAAATAATAATAGTATAATGTTTCCTAGACATTTCTAATATTGTGTTTATAATTCATTTTTAATAATAACTAAGAATAACAATATAGAGCTCTTTAAAGTTTTATACTTTACTTTTGATATTTATCATAAAACTTATATTCCTTTATAAAACACTTGACACCTAGAAAGAAAATTAAAAATATTAAAAAAAAATGTTAAATTAAAGAAAAGAAGAAAAAAAATTGAACTATTATGTCACTAACTTTCTCTTATCCTTACTCTTCATTAACCTTCTGGGGCAAGTACCCAATTATCCATTTATCTTATGTTCTCAACATTATTTTTTTCAAAACATTTTATAAAGTTGTATGAAACTAACCAAAAGACAATAAAATATTTTCAACACCGAACAAAACATTCCCAAATTTAATTTATCTTAATGAACTACATTAGCCTCCATCATAGTGGACTGCTTTCACCTATGGATGAAAGGTGAGTACTTCGATCACACTCCTATGGTTTATATTTGCTCTGTTAATTTTGATTTTACTTGGGTTGAGGAGTGATGCAACTTCTTGATGTATCAACTTTGAAAAATAAATTTTGATGTGGTTAGTTCATTTGTTTTAGTAAAATTGGCTTTGTGCTTAACACCTATGGTTTATATTGGCTCTGTTAATTTTGATTTTACTTGGGTTAAGGAGTGATGCAACTTCTTGATGTATCAACTTTGAAAAATAAAATTTGATGTAATTTGGTTCATTTGCTTTAGTAAAATTGGCTTTGTGCTCAACATTGTTGATAGCAAATTTTTATGTGTTAAATAAAACTTCATATTTTAAGCATTTTTAAGATTAAAGTTTTCACAACTCATATATAAACTATAAATTTTAATATGTATTAAAAACAATTTGTAAGGAATTGTGTTCCAGATTAGATTTCTTTCTTGATTGAAGAGAATTCGATTGAGCGATTGGTGGTTTTTTAAACATTTTTTTTCAAAAAATATTAATATCATTTAATGTGTTAAATTTGAATTTAATTAAATGTTAGTGTTTAACATATAATATTAAAAAAAATATTATATAAGCAATGTAGTAGTGCACTGCTATCTATGAGGGATTGTAGTTTTTATTATTTTTCAAAGCTGACATATTTTGAGGCGAGGTGAATTGCATTTTTATTATTTTTCAAAGCCGATAAATTAATATTTGAATTGCATTTTATACACCTTTGTGTTTCCAACCATTTTTTTTCATAATAAGGCAAAATGAAAAACCAAAAATGCCCTTTGGAAAAGGAAACACCCATTGAATGCACACATATTTTTTATAACTTTTGGTTTTGTAATTTTTAAAATACATTTTTTTCTCTAGAAGCTTTCAATAATTAAAAGAAAAAAATTGTTTTAGTCTTAGAAAAATAAATTAAAAATATAATATGAAATCAAATAAGAAAATTATGTCATTGGATAAAGGATTCAATGACAAATCTACATGTACTAAGTCCACCACCTTCCATGGAAGAAATGAATGGATTTCTCCTACTTGAAGTTGCATCTCAATGAAACCCTGCAAAAATGGGGAAGGGTTATTGACTTTCAAGTCCTTCATCAGGTATTAAACTTTGATCGAGGGTTTTAAAATACCTTAGTCAAGAGCTTTAAAAGCACTAAATCAAAGTATTTTAAAACCCTCAAGCAAGGCATTTTTGACATAATAGTTGATTTTGGTTTAAGAGGCTCAATCGCGGTTATACCTTGATCAAGTGCTTAAAGCCTCCATCAAATAAAATCTCAATTAAAGGCTTGCATGTGCCATTTTTGCGTGCACCACTTGTCAAAAAGTGACACTAAGATTCATGGATTCATCCATTTGTTTAAAAAAATTATTGTAATACAGAATCTAAGTCCAATGTCCTTATATTTACAAGTACAATAATATGTCAAGGAAATATAATGAATTTTTTCTAAGTCGAAACTTTTATTATTAAAAAAATAAGAATCTTAAACTCATATTTTAAATCATATTTTAAATGAAAAAAAAAATATAATCCAAAGTTTGATAAGAAAAACAACACTAAATATATAACATATAATGACATATTATATACATTAAATAACATTACATGTGATTATGTTAATTCTATAATTTTACTATGATTTATGTCAACTATTAATATTATGTGTATTGGAAGGGGAGAACCACTTGTCACTATCTATTGCTAACATCCCACAAAAGAAACCAACATATGACATCCAATAATCTGCATTTTTTTTCTCTTTAAATTTATCCAATATTTTAAATATTAATAAATTTTTTTAACATTTAATATAATAATAAACTAAATACATCCCACAAAAATGAACCTAACATGTTACATCCCGTAATTTGCATTTTCCCTTTATTAAGTTTATCCAAAATTTTAAATATTAATAATTTTTTAACATTTAACATCATATCATAGTAATAAACTAAATGCATTTTCAAATTAGATAACACCTTTTGACACTCTTTTGAAATTGGATAATATAATGGGTTGAGTGAAAATTACACAACATATTATTAATCTGGATTAAAAAATTAAATTATAGACCTAATAATACCATGGGTTGAGTGTAAACTACACAACATATTCAGTTGTATTAAAAAAAGACATTAAATTATAACGATAATTATAATAATAAATGTTGCACTAGATACCATTAAATGCAAGAATGTAATGAATGAGTAATAATCATAGATAGAATATAATGATGTGATGACATGCACTTTTACAATGTCTCGTTCACTTAATTCCATATTCTATGATAAAATATTGCAATCTGATGTGACATTGGTCTCTCTCATCATAACATAAATTTATTGTACACGTGGACATCATTGATAGAATAAGGGACAATCATGATTCCAACCATCTGTATGGAAGCCATTTAATTGATAATGAAATGAAATGATGAGGTATTTAATATCTATGCTTCAAATTAAAGGAATACCAAATTTGTGAGAACCACCATGGGAAAGTGGGGGGTGTGAATGTGATTAAGGTTAACCTTATAACATTAAGAAAATATTTGGAATCATGATTATAATGAGTTAAAATTGAGTGCCCATTTCAACTCTCTCATAATGTGGTTCTCCACTCACATAAAATCATCATGATTGAATTTCTACCATGGTGTGATGCCAGTTAGAATTGACAATACAAACTACCTAGTATTCATTACACCAACACTATTTATTTGAATGTTGCTATACTTATAATTACATTCCAGAAGTCCCTTGGAAAAAGACCCCCTTGGAAAATCTAATGTAGTATGATGTTCATGCTAATGTCATAATAGCTACCACCACCATGTACGAAGGCAATACCATTCCAAGAACCACCTGAGGCCAATAATAGCAATATATGCAATGCACTACAAGACACTATATGCTCACAATATGATTTTCTAGTACTGCTAGATTATCTATGGAATAATATTAAATATGGACTACGTTGGGATGTGGTGAAATTCCACTTCAATTAGATTAGGTTTGATTCCAACCATGTATATATCTAGGAATTTTTTTGAAGATGGAGAGTTTTAGATTTTATTCTAACTCTATATAACATGGAATCTTTGTATGCATGGGTATACTTGGTACTTTACAATGAACATCTTATCTTTTATCATTATCCATTGACCTTTATTTTCTTTTGGTATTATTCCTTTTCACTTTATTACTATTAAAAATAGTAATATGGCAAACCTTGTAAAAACTCGCTAACATTAAGTCTCTCCCTAAGGGATATGCTTTTGTTGATGCATGCATGTTTTTTGTTTTCTCCCTAGGGAAATTATAGGATTTCTACATTATTTGCTTGGTACAAACATGCGTATACTTTTGATGAGTGTATGTTTCTGATTTGGGAAATTATAGGATTTCTACATTATTTGCTTGGTACAAACATGTGTATACTTTTGATGAATGTATGTTTCTGATTGGGGGAGTTGCAGGAGTTCCACACAATCTTTATTTACCTTAATAAAACCATTTTCATCATATGGTACAAGATATTTATGTTATTTACTTTAATACAAACATTTTTTATGTTATGGTACAAGGTATTCACTGACATTGTATCTCTCTCTATGGCATGTATATTTGTTAAGTGGATGTTTTTTCAAAACATTGAGTTTTTTAGATGGCATATTTTTATTGATTGTTTGTTTCTTTTCAAGGGAAGACATTTTCATTTTATGGTACAAGGTATTTACTGACAATGGGTCTCTCCCTATGGCATGTATATACGTTGAGTGGATGTTTCTTCGCAACATTGAGTCTTTCCTATGGTATATATTTATTGATTGTGTGTTTCTTTTCAAGGGAAGACATTTTCATCTTATGGTACAAAGTATTTACTGACATTAGATCTCTCTCTATGGCATGCATATATGTTGAGTGGATGTTTCTTCGCAACATTGAGTCTTTCCTATGGTATATATTTATTGATTGTGTGTTTCTTTTCAAGGGAAAAATTATCATGTAATAATATATCGATTTATATGTAAGAGTGTTGTTTTTTAGATGTTGTATTTGTAGGATGGAAATAAAGAAAGAAGAAGAAATCCCAAAAGTTTTGTATTAATGTTTTGTCATTTCAATTTTATATCTTCTTTATTTATAGCAATTTCTCTTCTAATGGATGAATAAAGAATATGTTGTTTTCTTTGACACAAGTGAAGTGAAACAAAATAATAAAATGCTTTGTGTTTGAGAATTAGTTATTCTTTCTTCCTCATTATTTTCCTGTAAATTTTCTTAATACAAACATTTATATAATTGTATATGATCTTTGATTTTGTTCACGCGAATTTATTAGCAAGTTTGTATGTAGAAATTGGATGATTTTTTATTTAATTAGCTATTTGTTTTGGAATACTTAATTATGTTAGTTTGGAAAAACATATCTTACTTCGGAAATATTATTATCTCTATTTATCTAAATTATTAGTAATACGTTTTATATAAAACACTAACATCTTAAAAAAACAAAATAATGTTTCATTTTCTATTTTTAGTTTATTATAAGTTGTGATATATATTGTTATCTCTTTATGGAACTTTCCTAGTTCTAAAAGACGTCGTTAACCCTTCAAATAGGAGCTTGTCTTGTTATTTTATTTGGACAATTTGGAACCGATACGTGGATTTTGTCGATTCACTTTTACAAGAGTACTTGACACCAAATCTCTTCTACAATGCGAAGCTTGAGTGTTTCTCAGAGTACATATCCACCGTTACACACTCGCCTTTTATCAACTTCAAATGTTAAGATCTTATCTTCCATGGAAAGTCTCTTATTACGTTCGATATTGTATATTTGTATCTCTTCTCTCCTTATGTCATTGGGGGCATCCATGTAGATAGTGCCCCCCTTACTAACATAATAAGTGATTGGTTGTTGGGTGATTATATTTGTTTGCTCAATGTCTCCCTAATTTGTGTGGTATGCATGGTTATGTGCTTCTATAATAAAAGTCAAATACCTATTTAAACTTCCATCACTATAAATTAAATATCATTTCTTCTTACACCACATTAGTTGAGACAAGTAATTTACAACATTATATAAGCCCCAATATACCGTGATCATTAATAGGGGCATCCACAAATGTGGTGTTATTCACTAACATAACAATTGATTGGTTGCAAGTCAACTATGTTTGCTTACTCAACCTTTCCATCTGTATGTGTGTGAATAATAAAAGCCTTAAATGTACTTACTTTCCTATTTTACAATACACTTTAAGCACCCACCTCATTGTAAAAGTCCCATGTTCTTACTTTCTTTTTTATGAAAAAACTTACACTCATCTCTCTTTATTTTTTGATAGATGCTTCTAATTAACACGAGTTAATTTTTTAATAAATACTCTAAATTGACTTTATTTTTTGATAGATGCTTCTAATTAACACAAGTTAATTTTTTAATAAATACTCTAAATTGATAACATCATTTGATATAAAATATTATCATGAAAAAAAAATATATCACATATTATGGAAGTTATCACTTAGCTAAACATGTATACCTTGGGATATATATTCATCTAACCCCAATCACATTAAACTCTTTGCTTATACATGCACATCTCAAATTCTATATAAAATTTTAACGAGGGAAGAAAAATACTATACTTTACTAACCAACCAAGTCCTTTTTTAACCACACTCACGCTCTTATTTTGTATATTTTGTTTATATATAATATTTTCCCAATTTGAGATTTATGAACATTGATATACAATTCAATTATTTAAAAACAAATAAATAAACCTTCCAAAAATAATGGATATACTTTTAACAAGGTATGTTTTAGTATATACAATAAGTTGGGAGAGATCCTTTCGGTTACCGAAATAATTTCTTGTTTGACTTTATAAATGGAAAAAACAATAAAGGAATCAAACAAAGATTATGTCATGTGTGGATAATCTTAATATCTACTTTATTTTGTACTCATATGTAAAGTTTCAATATATGATCATATCGTGATCTCCCAATTAAAATACATAATGAAGAGCACTTGAGTCAATAGTGTGCCCTTGAGTCAACATTGAAACAATCTTATATAGTATCTATACATTAAAATTAAAAAACATACTTATTTGAACCCCTTGAGTCAACATTGAAACAATCTTATATAGTATCTCTACATTAAAATTCAAAAACATACTTATTTGATTCCAAGAAGCCAAAACTTCTTCTGGCACTCATTAGTTGTTGAATGAAGGGTATCATTAGGTTTACTTTAATGAGATTATACAATTTTGTTAGTCAACCTTTAATCATTAGGGTACCCACGTAGATGAATATAATCATGTATCTGCTAGGCAACCCTACAAAAGACTAGACATTTAGGAGAGTATATATACTCTAGGTTGTGTTGGGTAGGGTTTTGTTAACTCGGGTTAAAAATGGAATGAGTTTATGGGCACTATGGCTTGTCATAGTCATTCAAATGGTCCATAGAGGGCGCCAAGATGAGAATCAAACAGAACATCAATGGGATGTGGGCATTGAAATGATAGAGGACATAGGAAAGGGGACAATGTGAGTGGAATTAAGGGGACATGATGGGAGTAAAACTTTTGGTGAAAAACAAGGTGGAACATAGTAAATGGTTTGGTGGGGTGAAGGACATAGGGTCCATGCTGACAAAAGGAAACATGGGTGGGGGAGCCAAAGGAAGCATATGATGATCACCATGGGGACTACATGATGACAAGCATGGGATGGTGCACTAGGTATTTTTAGATGGTAAGAAAATGTGTAAGGGTGAAGTGTAAGAGTTTTTATTTTTGAAGTTTTACATAGATTTTAAATAGGTTTTTTTTAATATTGTAAATAAATTTTAATTTTTTATAATATTTTAAATAAATTCTAGAAACAATTTTGAGAGAAATATAATAGGTTTATATGTATATATAATTTAATTTAATTTTATGTGATTTTTTTTTTAAGAGATACATGGTTTCAAACATGTTTATAAATGTAATGATTTTATGTCTAAAGTATATAGAATTTCATATAAAGGTGTAGTACGGAGAAATTTGGTGGATACGAATGAGATCTACATGGAATGTCATAGCTTTAATTATTATTTTTGGTAGTTACATAACTACCAAGTGGGAAGGAAATTGTACCACTTGGGTGGTACCAAGGTCCAATGTAGGTGGAATTTTGAGCATAAGTTAGACGATTGCTATCATATGCTCTTTCTCTTTGTCATTTGCGAGCCCGAGATTTTGTTGGCAAACGACATACTATAGCTTAGCTTTGTTGGTTCATCTTGGTAGATTCTCTTCAACATTATCTTTATTGGGTTAGGTCACCTCTTGATGTTGGCTGATCTACGACAACTCAAACTCATGGTTCTTGTCTTGGGATATATTTATGCCACTCTCGTTCATATCACAGTGCTTCTCAACGTCGTCCATGTTCCTTAAATCTCTTTTCATGTGGGAGTATATAGAGGTGGGGCACATATCATGGTTCTCTATCTAGTTGGTAGTGCACATTGTGTGTCTCTTTTTATAAGCCTTGATTGTCATGGAAGACTCTTTAGTTCCTAAACATGCTTACATGGCTATGATCGTGTCCAATTGTATTTTCTTTTGAAATTCATGCCACCATCTTTCCTTGAAGATATTCTAGCACATTATCACTTTTTTTCTTCTTTGTCAAACACTAGCCTTGTTGCCCCAAGCCTCTAAGTCTCTTGTTGTTTATACTTATGTAGTCGAAGCTTATAATGCAATTGGAAATGTCTCTTCTCTAGGGTGGTACAAATGGACATATAACCCTTGACAATGTTCATCTTAATTAAGACCAATGTTATCTCTCATGTTATACAAACCCGAATCTTTTTTTTTTCAAATAAATTATCCTTCATCTTGGGGTTGCTTTGAGATGGATAGAAATGGATGGTTAGTGTTCTTTAAACACTAAACGATTTCATGAAAACAATATCCTCCACAATATTCTACATAAATAATGAACTCCATCATCAACACAATATCCTCCACATTCCTCTAATGCTAACAACTCTCTTTGTTTTAGAGTGTGGACTAGGCAAAAGCCCCTGGCTTATACTTATAGTGCTAGTCTTGGCTTCTTGCTAAGGGACATGTCTTCCCTTACATTCCTCTACAACAAAAGCCCATATTTTCTAATAATAATGAACATGAATTCTACATGCCTCTCACAAATATATTACATTTTCTAGTTGGTTTGAATGTATGTAAAAAATGTAGTTTGTTAGTTCTCACAAATATATTGCATTTTCTAGTTGGTAGTTCGTTTGGCTGTATGTAAGAATTGTTGCATTTTCTAGTTGGTTTGCATGTATGTAAGAATGGTTGTTTGTTAATAAGTGTAATAAAGTGATTTTTATAATCTTGAGTTATAAATTTAAAATTAAAATAATAAAATAAATAATAAATCTAAATTATAATGATGAGAGATTTTTTTATTTTTATTTTTAAATTTCACATGATTAAAAGCATTTATATATTCCATTGAAAATAGTATAAATATGTTGTTTTTAGTGGGAAAAAAAATATATACAACGTACATATACACAGAAGCGACGAGAAATATATAAATCCCAGTTTAGGGAAAGCACCGGCATAGCACTTTCCAGACAGAGCAGCATGGCTTTTGTGAGAGGATAACATGAGTTTTTAGGGTTTTGTATTTGTCTTTAATACGAGAATGTAAGCGGATTTTGTGTGAAATAAGAAAAAAAACATGAACTTTTTGTGGATAACGCAAAGATCTCACAGCCTGCACGCCGGCTGCAGTGTGGTTGTTAGAAGGGGGATCGTTGGCACTTATGATTTGAAGTATTTGTTGTACAGAAATGAATAAAGTGGGGTCATGGGGCTCAGGCTGGCCCATGCACGCTGCAGGGATGCGAGGAAAAAAGGCGCCTGCAATGAAGTATTAAAGGTGGTGGTAGAGAAACAAAGGAATTATCATATTCTCCCCATAAAAGGAAGAGCAGCGTAGAAGCTGCCATTAATCAGATCGGATCCAAGATGAAGGAGAAGCTGCTGCTCATGGCTGCTTTGCTGGGGATTCTGCTCCTTCATACTCTCAGTTTTAGCTATGGAGAAGAAGCTCACGTCGCGGCAGGTTCGAACCACACGCAGGTTCGGGCTCTCATAGCTCTCAAGGCCAGCGTCGTTGACAGTTTAGGTCATCTGAGTAACTGGGTAGTCAACGATGATGAACATGGTGTTTCGCCGTGTTCTTGGACTGGCGTGTTATGTGATCCGGAGTCTGAGAACGTGACTGAACTCGATCTCTCGCATATGAATCTCAATGGAACGATTTCCGACGAGATTCAGCACCTCCGGCACCTGGAAGTACTGAATATCAGCTTTAATCTGTTTGGCGGGGCTTTTCCGATTGCAATCTTCAATCTCACCAGGTTGCGGACTCTGGACATCAATCACAACTTGTTCGATGGGTATTTCCCGGCCGGGATCTCGAAGCTGAAGAATCTGGTGGATTTTATAGCTTTTAGTAACAGTTTCAAAGGGCCGCTGCCGCTGGAATTCGTGGAGATGCCGTTTCTGGAGCAGCTCAATCTGGGTGGAAGCTATTTCAATGGCTCCATACCTCATCACTATGGGAAGTTAAAGAACTTAAAGTTACTGAACTTGGCTGGAAATTCATTGAGCGGTAAAATACCGCCAGAGCTCGGGATGCTACATGGCCTCCGGCGTCTTGAAATTGGATACAATTTCTACGAGGGCGGGATTCCATGGCAGTTCGGCAACATGACAGAGCTGGACTATTTGGATATTGCGCAATGTAATTTGTCTGAGTCTTTGCCTTGGGAATTGGGGAAGCTGAGGAAGCTGACTTCATTGTTCTTGTTCAAGAATAATCTCAGTGGCTCAATCCCGCCTCAGTTCAGCAATCTACGCAACCTCGTGTCCATAGACTTGTCCAACAACACGATCTCCGGTTCGATTCCCAGGGGGTTCTCTAAGCTCAAGAATTTGAAACTTCTTGACCTCATGTATAACAATCTGAGCGGCAGCATGCCTGAGGGTATCGGCGATTTGCCCAACCTGGAGGTCTTCTTTATTTGGAGCAATTCTTTCAGCGGAATTCTACCTCAGAACCTCGGCAAAAACCGCAAGCTCATGCAGCTTGATGTTTCCTCGAATCGTTTCACGGGACCCATCCCGCCGGATCTTTGCGCAAGCGGCAAGCTCTTCAAGCTCATCATGTTCTCCAACAGATTTACTGGTGAAATTCCCGCTGGTCTCACGCGTTGCCCCACTCTGTGGCGGTTCCGCATTGAGGACAACATGTTAGGCGGTGGAATCCCGCTGGGGTTCGGCTCTCTGCAGAATTTGACGTTCATGGACCTGTCAAACAATAATCTCAGCGGCTCCGGCCTTCCGGCCGATCTCTGCGAGGCGCCCAGGCTGCAATTACTCAACGTGTCTTACAATCCCCATTTGGGTGGCATGCTGCCGAAGAATATCTGGAGCACACCAACTCTGCAGATTCTCTCCGCCTCTTTTGCTAATATTTCAGGGTTCCTTCCTTCGTTCAGAAATTGCGGCTCTCTTTACAAGCTCGACCTGCAAGGCAATTCTTTATCCGGGAACATTCCGGAAGACATCGGGCATTGTCAGAAGCTTCTGAATTTACAGCTCCATAGAAATCAGCTCAGCGGAACAATACCGCTCGAGCTCGCGCTGCTTCCTGCTATAACGGAAATCGATCTTTCACACAATGTACTAACCGGAATGATCCCGGAAAGGTTCGATAATTGCAGCACGCTGGAGATTTTCAATGTTTCGTTCAATCATCTTACCGGACCTGTTCCTTCTTACGGTCCCATGTTCAAGAACATCAATATCAGTGCGTTTGCCGGGAACCCGGATCTCTGTGGAGGAGTTCTGAATCCCTGCTATGAATTCCCGCCTTATTATTCCCCCCAGGGCAAGAAACAGAGTCCGATGATTTGGGTTCTGGCGTGTGTTTTTGCGCTTGCTTTGTTCGTTCTGATAGTAGGCACCCGCTGTTTTTACAGGCAATACAAATGGTATATTTCCGGCGGCAACACATACAGAAGCGAGCACGATGAAGGCCCCTGGAAAATGACTGCCTTCCAGCGCCTCAATTTCACAATAGACGCCATTCTTGAATGCCTCAAGAGCTCCAATGTCATCGGCATGGGATCCGCCGGGACTGTTTACAAGGCCGAGATGCCCAATGGCGAGGTTATTGCTGTTAAAAAGCTCTGGAAAAACCAGAAAGAAACCAATCGGAGGCGCCGAGGAGTCTTGGCTGAGGTGGATGTTCTTGGCAATGTCAGGCACAGGAACATTGTAAGGCTTCTTGGGTGTTGTTCCAACAATGAGACCACACTTCTGCTGTATGAACACATGCCAAACGGAAGCCTGGCAGATCTGCTGCACGGCAACAAGGAGGCTAACGTTCTGGCCGACTGGATGACCAGATACAAGATTGCAGTTGGGGTAGCTCAGGGGCTAATGTATCTTCACCATGACTGCTATCCTGTAGTGGTGCACAGAGATGTGAAGCCCAGCAACATACTGCTGGATGCTGATATGGAGGCCCGGGTTGCAGATTTCGGCGTGGCCAAGCTCATTCAGACTGATGAATCCATGTCTGTGATTGCAGGCTCCTATGGCTACATTGCCCCAGGTATGATCAATTTGAATCTCTTTTTGCCTGTTTTTTTTTAATGACATTGTGCCATTAGTACTCCTTACCAGCTCTGGAATTTAGATAACGTATTTCAGGTTTGGTACAAACTGTGTATCAATCATTTGTAGTTACACTATACCTACCTACGAGTCTACGACATTCTTGCTGCCACTGTCGTGATTTGTATCGATCCAAAGCATAACACTTTGTTCTTGACTCTGACTAATATGACGGCCCGGCCCACTAGTTGTCTTGACTCAAGAAGACTGCTTTAGAACTTGGTTGGTACTCCTCATTTCTTCTTTTAATGCAATTTTTGTCTGGAGTCTCAGGCGTTTTACAGTTTGGCCGGTCCTCCCATGTTTAGCTGTCAATTTGTTCTTTGTGTCTTAAAGAAGTGAGATTCTTTACAATGAGGGCGGTCCTTCTTACTTATTTCCTGATCAATATTTGCAAAATTCCTGAGTTGATTGACTTCAGCAAACACTCTTGGTCAATTATTTACTCCAATATTCAAGTGCTCTCCACTCTATTCAAGACACTTGTCACACACAAGTTTAAGAGCAAGTTTATTGTCCTCTTCCCTTCATAAAAGTGAGGTGGGGTCTTTCTCATTTTGCTGATCCAAACACCTGTAAATTGTAAAGTGTTTTGCAACAGTGGTCTATTTCATTTAGTTGATTAACATTTCCAAATTGGTTTTCCCAAGTCCAAAAGAAGTTGATTAACATTTCTAAATTGGTTATTCCAAGTCCAAAAGAGGTTGATTAACCTTTCTAAATTGGTTATTCCGAGTCCAAAAGAAATTGATCAACATAATTTTTAAATTGGTTTTTTTATATTTCAAATAAGACGGTTTTTGTAACTGCAGTTGAGTGGCTGTTGGACCTCAAGCAGTCTTGCTAGAAGTTATTGTTGCATTAAAGTCTGCTCAACAGGCTGGTTATTGATCACCACTTATAATTTGGGTGGTTTTTTTTATTTAACTGATTAGCATGAACAAATTGTGGTTTCCAATCTATTTATGTTTTAGAACCAGTAATATTTTCTTTTTCATTTAACTTATTAATATTTGCAAATTGTTTTTTAATTAAGAAAAATGAGATGCTTTACAAATAAGATTATTTTCCTAATTTTTCTCATCAATATCAACATATTGTTGTCATTTTCCTAATTTTTCTCATCAATATCAAGATATTGTTGTCATTTTCACTGAAGTCTAAGGAAGTGAAAACATATGTTTGTCATTGTCACTGAAGTCTAATATAGAGAAGTGAGATATTTTACAATTAGGATGGTCTTCTTGCACTTTGGTTTTTTGAGTCAAGAGAATTAAGATGCTTTACAATTTGGATGATTATCATCATATTGCTTATCAATGTCAACAAATTGTTGTCTGCAATCTAGGAAGTGAGATATTTTACAATTAAAACAGTCTCTTTACAAATTGTGTTTTTGAAATTAAGAGAAGTGAGATATTTAAAACTAAAGATGTAGGAAATGTTTTCTAGAATGTTTAAGAAAAGTAAGATGCTTTACAATTCAGATAGGTGGAAAGATGTCTTGGACTGTTTCTGTGTATTTCTTTTTGTGTTTTATAGATTCTAAGTACATATATATTTATACATCTTCACTTTAGGTTAAAACATTTTGCTTTTTCTATACAAATATCTGTTTTAATATAATATTAGTTTATTTTATTGTTTTTTCTCAATGCAAATATCTCTTTCAATACACCAGATTTCATTATCAATAACTAAAGTTAGAGATACATTTTCAAATTACCTTTTACTTTACTATGCCCTATAAAATTTAAGGTTGGAGTCCAGGGCAGGATTTTGAAAGGCAAATTGCCTGGGGTGATTTGTCTGTCAAATACAGTTAAAAAACCGTCATGATTTTGCTTAAAAATTGTCAAAACTGTTTTACCATGTAGATTGTCCAAATTAATTAGCGAGGGATTGTTTTTTATAAAATCAGATTGAATGCCTTGCAACCTTATCACTTTAAAATTCCAAACAGAGACCTGTCTCTGGGGTAAATAGTTTATTTTCCCAACGATAAACCTCACTTTAAAGTGCCAAACAGTGTCTCTGTAGTTGTTTCCAACGATAAACCCCCAAGAGCAAAAAAAGCCTTCCAAATATTGCCCAACAATCTTTAGTTTCTATGTCAGTCAATGGTGTACCGCCGCTATGATTTGGATCGACTTTGTCAGGTCCACCGGGCAGACCAAGGTCGGTTATTTCAAAACAATTGTTCGCCACAATACACTCAGCAGGTCAATCAAATCAAATCAACTCATTCCTTTGTGCTCCGAGCCATCGCAATCCAGTCCAAAGCATGCCAAAGCCCGGTCAAAACTGTAACGCATATAATATTTATTTACACAGCAATCATGCCAATGCCTGATCGTCTCACGATTCTGTCTGTTGTATATGCAGAATATGCCTACACTCTGCAAGTTGATGAAAAAAGCGACATCTACAGCTTCGGGGTGGTCTTGCTAGAGATTTTGACTGGGAGGCGCTCGGTCGATTCTGAGTTCGGAGATGCCATAAACATAGTAGACTGGGTCCGTTCCAAGATCCAGACGAAGGAAGGAATAGCAGAAGTCCTGGACCAGAACGTGGGGGCATCCTGCAGTTCAGTGCAGGAAGAAATGATGTTGGTCCTTCGTGTGGCTCTTCTCTGTACAACAAGGTGCCCTGCCGATCGGCCCTCCATGAGAGACGTTGTGAGCATGCTGTCTGAGGCGAAGCCCAGAAGAAAAACCCTCCTAAATCTCCACTGTCTGCAACAACAGCAACAGCAGCTGCTGCGCTCCGATCCCCCTTCTCAAGCCACCAGCCCTACAGCATCCAAAACAATTGCCTGAAACATTATATAGACATTATATTATATATAGAATGCATAATATATAGCTCAATAATGTGATGGTCCTGTTGTTTTGAGTGTGGGTAACTGGGCTGGTAAAGAGAAGGGTACTGCAGGGTGAGGGGGAGCTGTTATATTATAGGACTGGAAGAACAGTTTCTAGGACGATGCAGACAATGTTCAGGTTCTTGATCAGAGGATCTGTATACAGCTTGTTGCATCTGCCTTTCTTCCTCCTCGTTCAAGCTAATTGTAGAAATTTCATAGAATGGTAGATAGTTTTAAGGTACTACTGTTACTGTGAGTACAGTTTGATTGAGTACTAGATTTTCTCAATTTAATGTTGGATTTTCGGAGAGGCTTTCTTATGCCAAAACATTGATATTGAGTGATCAGATCATTTTTGTACATATATATACACACTTCTGATCAATGCTTCTGGTAACTAATTGTTTCTTTTCATGAGAATCATTTTATCCAAAATTTCCAGTTAAAAGTGTATTGTAAATTGATTCTCTTACTTATAATATGGCTGACTGCTGACTTCGACTGAAGTTATATACACATCAATCTCTATTTGAATATATCTGGATTCTGAAGCCAATGATTTGCATCTGAGATATCTAAACTGATAAAGGATCACCGTATGATTCAATACACTAACAAATTCATAAGATTGTATAAAGCATATTGATTCTGCATCTCCCAACACTGCAACAGTACTTTACATCTGGGGTGGATCATAAAAAGTCTAACAGCATAAAACACATTCCAATTTTCATCTTAATTTTTTTTAATCTGTGCAAGCATTTAATAATATAAATCAGAGATGAGATTCGACCCAAAAACTATTTTCTGGAAGTTCTTGAACGTGTGTTTTGATTTCAACATTCTCCTAGTTTTCATGTGTTGGGATTGGTGTGAATCCCATTTTTTTTAATAAATCAGAAATGACAGGAGAACAAATCTTTTTGGATGGAAGTTTTCAAATGGATAATCTGACACCTACCTTCTTCGTGATTTCGTTTTTGTTTTGTTTTATATTTTTAAATTAAGAAGTGCTGGGGTTGGTGTGATTCCCAGCTTCAAAATTCGAACATAAAAAAGAAAAAAAAGCACATGCTCACATACTTTATTGATAGAATTCCAAAGATTTTATATGTCCTGGACTCGTCTTTTAAAGATTGATTGTCATGATTGTGGTCGATTCGATGGTGATCACTGTGAAAAAAAGTTCTTTGAACTTGTTGCGATGAAAAACCTTATTTTTTTTTTTGTGGTATATCATAAGTTATAGCTCTTGATTCGGCCTGTAGATTGAAGATATGATCGGGTATATACACGACACTTAAATTTTAGTAAGTTATTGATGATAAGGTTATAAAAAGTTGATTAAATTTAATTGATATGATTATATCTATCTATATAGATATAAATATTAATATTAAATTTAATGATTAAAAAAAGTTTATTATAATGAGAAATGAAATGATGAAAAGATTTATAATCATCTTATTTATAGACTAATTAGATGTGTAATAAATCTTAATCTTAAAAGTTTGTTGGGTTAGCTTAAGAGGTTGAGTGTTTTAAGTTGTGAGCAGAAATCAAATCCATAGCTCAGTAACGAGAGCGAGGAGTAAGACCTTTTGGATGGCCCATTTTTAAGTAGACGTACTGGGATTTGTGGATCATTGAAAAAAGAAATCTTAATCTTAATATTATATATGATTATAATAGAATTCAAAAAAAATTAATATGAATTATACTAGATTAATGGTTCAATGATTTAACTCTAAATGTTAATATTAAATATTATTGATAATAACAATAAAAAATTAATAAAATTTAATTGGTATGAATTATATCATAACAATGGTTTAAGTTTTGGATAAAGAATAATTAAAGATTAAATTTGCATATAATAAATGGCCAAATAAAAAGCATTATATAAAAAATAAATGAATTAATGATATTTATGATGATATAAATAAAGATTGATTGAATTAAAAAATATAATATTTATAAAGTAAAAAATTAATACAAAATGTAGTATATTGTTAATCAAATAAAAAATTATAAAATTAAGAATATGAAAAAAATGATAAATAATAGACCATGTATAGTTTATATGCTACGAACTTTTTTTAATAAACCAACTATAAAACCCTTTAAAAATATTTTAATAAACAAGTGTGTAACACACAAGAGCTTCTTGAATGATCTCAAACATGCATCTATATTATTATAGAGTAAGGAGTTGGAGATACTAAAAATCTCCCAATAAACTTAATTGTTGAAAATGCAAAAGTTTAATAACCTCCAATAATTGAAAATGCAAAAGTTCATAGACGTGCATATTACCATAGAGTAAGGGGTTGGACCAACTAAAAATCCCCTAATAAACTCAAGTGATTGAAAATACAAAAGTTCATAAAGTGGTCACAAGTGAAAATGCATATTACTATAGAGGAAGGGTTTATGTGTTAGAACTTCATTAACTCTTCACTAAACATTACAGTAAGGGTTTAGGTACTTGGGTCATTGAACACTTGTTGGGTTCATGAAATCCAAGTCTATTTTTAATAGTTAGATAAGTCTATTTAAACCAATTAGGTGCTATGGCCTTTCTCATTCATGCTTAAAACAATGAACACTCACCTCTATTTTAACACCTAGATATACTCATTCAAATCAATTAAAAACATGTTAAATGAAAATATCTCACATATAAACATAAATTAGGCTTTAATAAATCTAAAGTCACATTACTATAAAGAACATCCTT
The DNA here is from genome assembly GCA_001517045.1 of Pseudotsuga menziesii. Taxonomy (NCBI): domain Eukaryota; kingdom Viridiplantae; phylum Streptophyta; class Pinopsida; order Pinales; family Pinaceae; genus Pseudotsuga; species Pseudotsuga menziesii. Next base: position 144,780 of record LPNX010560505.1, read on the forward strand.
AACAATAATACACCATTAAATTTTATCAAATCACAATAAACTAAAGATACCATCATGATGAAGAAATCAAGAGTGATCATTAAGTATACCCCTCATGAAAATGACTTTCTAACCATTAAGAATATTCCCCAATAGAAATGACTATTTACTTAAGAAAATAAATAATCAAAACATAAAATAAAACTATCTATATATTTAGCAATATCTCCAATGAAAATGCCTATAACTATTTACTAAATAAAATAATAAGACATACATTTTCCTTCCACAACTAACATTCCCACCCACCCATGGCATATGTTACAAAAGGATAAATGGCCCCACCATGATTCACTGCAAAACATGGATATGACATATATGAACATTTGTATTTTTCATGAATTATTCAATTTCAAGTCCATTAATCATGAGATACATTCTTTTAGCCATTTAACACTAATGTTCTTACCAAAAGTTTACCATGTTTATAGTTTTCCATAGCTTGGGCCTTGTGCTTTATTTTCCAATGCATTATGTTAGAGTCATGTGCTTTCTTTTGAGAAGGCCCACATGCTCAGAATCCTTTAACGCCAGAGAGATGTTCACATATATCTTTATATAGATTGAGTCGTCACTTTGTATACAATAAGGTTTGGTTTCGTATGTAGTAATTTAATACCAATATGTTTTTTATAATTTTTATTAGTTTTTTTTTAAATTTAAATAATTTTATATTTGATTTAAAATTAATTTTTCATAATATTCTAGTTTGAATAGGTGTGATTCATTGGCGTTACTTGATATGAAGTCATTTGTTGTAAAGGAGGTCATGAGATCAATTCCTACCCAGATTTACATGTTTTTTATTGAAAGTCTCAATGAATATGGCGATACTTATTAGAGATAAAGTTTTGAAAATCTTTTAAAATGAATACTACTTTTTTTTATTGAAAGTCTCAATGAATATGGTGATACTTATTAGAGATAGTTATATGATATTGTAATTAGAAATAGAAGATTTATGTTAAGTTGGTTAGTAAGTTCAAGATTTTAGAAGATTTTGTGTTAAGTTGGTTAGTAAGTTTAAGATTTTAGAAAGTGTTTGTTAAAGCTTTTAATCAATACAAAATAGATTTAGAATAAATAGATGGATAAGCATTATTCCAATACAAGATGTTTGAAGTAGCAAGTCTATACCAATAAGTGGTAAATTTGGGCAATTTTTGTATAAATTCATGATATTCTTGTTAGCGCCCAAGTTTTAAGGAAGGGGATCGAGTGCCAAATAGTACAACCATTAACAAGAGGCATGCCAAGGAGACTAGCGCACAAGAATCTCATGACGTGTGTTAATGGTAATCCACGTAGGGTAGTTTTGCATGTTACCTAGACCACACATGGACTAACAACCAGAGGAGAACATGAGCCTATGTATAGGCATCTTTTGTAATGGGTTAGGTTTGCTTGATGTATGAAACTATGTTCATTCTATGGAGTTTTGCTATGTACTATTATATTCATAGAAACCATTAAGATGTTTAGTGGAATATGTAGTACTTTATTATGTCCAACTAAGGCTATAGAATGTACCTAGTTGTTGCTTAATGAATAAAAGCATGTCCCCATTCATTCTGCGTAGTCTATTTACAATTATGAATTGTGATGAATGCTTGAGTTTTACTAATGGATGAATGTTGAGTTGTTCACTGTCTTGCATGCATGAGTCAGTAGATGAATGGGTAGGTAAATGAAAATTGAAACCCCATTCGCATCTACGCACTCCTTGATGGTCTTTGTCATTCATGCATGTGTCTTGGGTAACACCTTATCCTATTTTATAGGGTATTGAATCTGGTGGAACTTGTAGGGTACTTGTTGGTGAAGCCTATTGAACACTATGTCTAAATGACACCAGCCAACAATTGGTTCCATTGTTAGGATTTGCATTGGGATCATAGAGGAAATATGAAGAGATGAGGTGGAAACCTACCAAGGATGAGATCAAGGACCGGTTAGAGATAAAAGAGGACAAGTTCATGCAGACGGATATTAGAGGCCTACTGATGAATCTGACACGATGGAAAGAAAGGTATATTTAATTAGATCTACATAAAATTTTCTTTTGTGAACTTCCTTGTCTATTGCATGAGTGGGTGAAAAGAAAGTTTGAGATTAACAGTACCTGGAGAATACCTAATCCAATAGTCTAGATTCATGATAGGATAGAAGAGTTAAAGAATCTATATAACAAGTGGTCTAAGGTGGTTGATTTCCGGTTTCAACGAGTGAAGGAAGAATAAATTGTCAAGTTTTCCATAGAGTGTAGTGAGTCCTACAGTAGCGCTAAAGCTAGGTTTGAAGAGGGTCCTAGAAAGAGGTTTTTTCCATAAATACCCATGTGGATCAATATGTTTTTTATTTAGAAATGGTTGATGACCATGGAACCTAACATTATGGTAGCGCAAACCCCGCGCCGAGGGGGTCGGGAATGAAGAAACGAGGGAGTAATTAGTACAACGATGGATATGAAAGAGCACTGAATCCAAAGAAAGGAAATGTATGAGAAAAGAGTTGAGATAAGACAAGCAATTAGAAGAGAGAGAAGAGAAAAGCATCCAAAGGAGGAGAATAGTGTTGATCGGAGAGGAAATAAGAACACTAGAGAAAAGACAATGCAGAAGTGTCAGATGCACTCGAAGGGTGCACAATGTCTGTATAGGAAGGGTGTGCAATGAACGAAAGACCCCAAAAGAGGCATGGATAGAAGACAACAAAAGTTTAGAAGAGGACAGTGAGATCGACCCCTGGAGGCAGAGCCAAGGAAGGAACCCAGAGTATGTTAAAGAAGAGGAAGTGCAGTTAGAAGGAGGCACTTATATGACTTCTATAGAGAATACACAGTTGAAACTGTCATCTCCTAGATTCAATAGTATGTGAAGGAATGTGCCTAGAAGAAAATTGCTCTTCATCTCACCCCCCTTGCGCTCTTTAGCTAATCAAGAAGACAATTTTTTAGACCAGTTTGAGCAGGATACAAGCCCCAAAGTAGAAAAATAAGAAGAAATCGGAAGATTTGAATCTAGTTCTACCCCATAGACTCATTAAGAGATTCTAGTTCCAAAAGAAATTAATACAATACCCACTCCATCATATTCGATAAGAAGACCCAGTTCGCTAGTAATCACAAGAATGACGACGATGTCAAATTTCGCCTTAAGATTGTCTGCCTTTCATAGGACATGAAAATATGATGTTTATTAGCGCTGGCTCGCCAATGCGGCTATTTGGTTAGTGAAGCATATCACTGAAAAGGATGTGAAGATTGTGCAGCTAAAAGCTACATTTAGAGACTAGGCTCTAACGTGGTACATGAAATATAAAACAATACTAGCCCTAGGATAGATGATACCACTAGTGACAATAAAGAAACATCTTTTGGAGTTTGAGAAGCCAAAATCACAATCTTAGTGCATCACTGAGATTAAAGAAATCAAATAAAGAGTTGGTGAGTGAATGTGGGACTATGAACACTGATTTAAGACCCTCTTTGATCGATTGAGATTTCATATTCAAAATGTACAACACTGTGAGTGGTTCATTATAGGATTGTTGTCACACATTTGAGTCCCTCTCATGTGGAATAAGGTGGTCACTATTATTTAGAAGCACTAGAGATCACAATGTGCTTAGAATCTACTCCAGTAGGGGAGTCGTTAGTCAGGATGCTGTAGGTGTAAATGTAGCTTGTTGTGTTGACTGCACAACTGCAATAATTATTAATAGGGAAGACAATGAGAGAGAGCATGTGGTGCAACTTCTACAAAACAAAAGGCCGTAACAAGAATGATTGCTTGACAATGCCCAAATACATCATAACAAACTATCATACACTAGCGTGTATCCTAAATCATTAAGAATGTTAATCAAGGAATATCAAAAGAGGATTTCTTTTGTCAAAAGATGTTTTTTTCTATTCGCTAGAATTGCTCACATCCTATTGAAAATATTATTTTTTTATTGTAAAGTAGTTAAATGAGTCTACTCACTGAAATTATTTGAGCCCGAAAAAAGGAAATCGGGACAATTTCCGATCAAAAATATAAGTTAGTTGACCATTTTTTGAAAGCGAGCATAGTCAGCCAACTGAAATTTCCAACCCACGGTGAGTTTAACGTAGGTTAAGCATATGGAGATTCGAATTTGCATTAAATTAGCATCAACAGTAACAGTCTTGGAGGTGTAAAACATGCCAGGAATGGGTGGCGCAGTTATGATATGAGCCGCCTTTAGATATACGTGGTGGAATGAAATCAATGGAGCATCCATGATCGATTAAGCATGGCAGATAGTTTCAAAAAAATTCATTTCTCATGAATTTGAATGAGTGATTTTTATAACAATGTGTTTTGTTTTGGAATGCGTGGTGTTTTGGACTACCTGGTACCCTACAACATAACCAGACAAACATATAACATAATTTTGATTATGTAAAAACTTCTTGTGGATACCTTCTGAATTTTAAATTGGCATAAGAAGCAACATTACCTGATGAGACTCCTTTGGCGTGAATTCTACCAACCTTGACTCATCCACACAAAATCATATTATTCTGACTCAGGTACGCCTGCATTGTACTTCATCAAGTCCCATCCTTATCTTATCCAGCAATGAAGCTTTTATCTATTTTGGGAAAGCTGTTAATTCGTTTCTACAGTCTACCGTAGTATCGAAGGTTGTTTTTTTCATTACTGTTCAATTTGTCTTTCACTTGGTTTTTGACATTGTTGTTTAATTTGTCTTTCAATTTGTCAATCACTTGGTTTTTGACATTGTTGTTTAATTTGTCTTTCACTTGGTTTTTGACACTGTATTTTGTACATCATCTTCATGAATTTATAAAGATTTCCACATTCTACAACTAGTTTTTTTATTTTGGTTCAAAAAGTGCCCGATGTATGCATTTTTATAGAGCATGGGTTTTTTAGTCTTAAAATGATTATATCAACAAATTTGACCATGAAGATACCATGAATTTATCATCATAAAGAGTATTATAGTATAGTCATTAAACATATACTTATTCATAATTTGTAAGTACTTCGGTGAAATTGAAATTAATCACTAAAATCGTGATTTGTTATGTAAAAAATAGAGTGTTAATCTACAAAAATGGGCTTAACAAAATGCACGCCACAGTCCATACATTTATTATTAATTTAAAGTAATACCATGGGATTGAAGACAGATATATGTTTGAAAAAAACCTCTTTCAGTTTCCTAAAATTATGCTTCATTTGCCGGCAGTTAATTTGACAAAATAACAAATTTTATGTTTGGAACCAAGTCTTACCATGTTCATTAAAATGCCCGCCTAACCATCACTATTGAGTATTTTTGAGTGATTTAAGTTGGAAATGGTGTGGTTTACTATTTTCCACCTTACTGTACATATAGATTTTCAATTTGGGTTCCAAAAGTGTTTGCAGTATCATTTTTGCAGAGAAGGAGATTTTTAGACTCAAAATGAGTCAACAAATTTGACCATTCATATATTGTGACTTTATTATAGTAAAGAGTATCATACTTTATCCATTAAAGATGTACATATTCATAATTTGTAAGTATCTTGGTCAAATTCAAAATTAATCAGTAAAATCCTGAGTTGTTATGTAAGAAACATGGTGTAAATTTGTAAAACTAGGATTAAAAAAATGCACGCCACAGCCTAGGCCCATAGCACTAGGATAGTATCCTACTTATATCATACTATATGTATTATACATGTATGAATTATCATAATTTATAAGTAGCATGGTCATAATCGAAAAGAATGTCTAAATTCACAATTTTGTTTTGTAAAAGCAGTGTAAATCTGTAAAAATGGGCTTAGAAAAATGCCCACCATAATGTTTATAGAGCTGATTTTAAAAACCTAATGCCATATACTTGGAGCTATATATATTATGGACAAAAACCTCCTTCACAATGTTTAAAATATGTTTATTTTGTGTATAGTAAAGTTTTGAAAATTGCATTTTTTGTTTTGTTTTGAACTTTATTTGACTAGGTATGTAAAATGCATGCCTAGCCCTCAATGTTTAGTATTTTTGAGTGATCTCAGTTGGATATGGTGTTTTTTATTGTTTTACACCTTTCTGTACTTCTATTTTTCTAATCTTGGCTAAAAACGTGACTGCTATGCAAAAACATTGCAAGGCTTCCTTGTAAATATGAAATGCCCGCTTAGTCCACTAAAATGCAAGCATACGTTCCATCCTTAGGTATTTTTAAGTGTCTTAATTTGGAGAATATATGTTTCTTCTTCCCATGTTCTTACACATGTCCAAATATGTCTCATAATATTTGCATGAAGACCAGATATGTCTCATAACAATTGCATGAGGATCTTGTAGCCAGCCCACAGCCTCAAGATAGTATTCTATTTATATCATACTATATCTATTATACATGTATGAATTATCATAATTTATAAGTAGCATGGTCATAATTAAAAAGAATGTCTAAATTCACAATTTTGTTTTGTAAAAGCAGAGTGTAAATCTATAAAACTGGCCTAGAAAAAGGCCTGCCATAATGTTTATAAAGGTGATTTTCAAAAACTAAAGCCATATACCTAGAGCTATATATACTATGGACAAAAACCTTCTTCAGAATTTTTAAAATATGTTTATTTTGTGTACAGTAAAGTTTTGAAAATTGCAATTTTTCTGTTTTGAACTTTATTTGACTAGGTCTGTAAAATGCACACATAGCCCTCATTTTTTAGTATTTTTGGGTGATATCAGTTGGATATGGTGTTTTTTATTGTTTTACACCTTCATGCACTTCTATTTTTCTAATATTGGCTAAAAACATGACTGCTGAAACATTGCAAGGCTACCTTGTAAATGTGAAATGCCCTCTTAGTCCACTAAAATGCAAGCATAAGTTCCATCCTTAGGTATTTTTAAGTGGCTTAAGTTGGAGAATATATGTTTCTTCTTCCCATGTTCTTACACATGTCCAAATATGTCTCATAATATTTATATGAAGACCAGATATGTCTCATAACATTTGCATGAGGATCTTGTAGCAGGCCCACAACCTCAAGATAGTATTCATTTATATCATACTATATGTATTATACATGTATGAACGATCATAATTTATAAGTATCATGGTCATAATTGAAAAGAATGTCTAAATTCACAATTTTGTTTTGTAAAAGCAGAGTGTAAATTTGTAAAAATGGGCTTAGAAAAATGCCCACCATAATGTTTATAGAGGTGCTTTTCAAAACCTAAAGCCATATACCAAGAGAAATATATACTATGGACAAAAACCTTCTTCATAATTTTTAAAATATGTTTAATTTGTGTACAGTAAAGTTTTGAAAATTGCAATTTTTCTGTTTTGAACTTTATTTGACTAGGTCTGTAAAATGCACGCCTACCCCTCATTTGTTAGTATTTTTGGGTGATCTCAGTTGGATATGGTGTTTTTTATTGTTTTACACCTTCCTGTACTTTTATTTTTCTAATCTTGGCTAAAAAAATTTATGCTGTGCAAAAACATTGCAAGGCTGCCTTGTAAATGTGAAATGCCTGCTTACTCCACTAAAATGCAAGCATAAGTTCCATCCTTAGGTATTTTTAAGTGGCTTAAGTTGGAGAATATATGTTTCCTCCTCCCATGTTCTTACACATGTCCAAATATGTCTCATAATATTTGCATGAAGTCTATATATGTCTCATAACATTTGCATGAGGATCTTGTAGCGGACCCACAACCTCAAGATAGTATTCTATTTATATCATACTATATGTATTATAAATATATGACTTATCATAATTTATAAGTAGCATGGTCATAATTGAAAAGAATATCTAAATTCACAATTTTGTTTTGTAAAAACAGAGTGTAAATATGTAAAAATGGGCTTAGAAAAATGCCCACCATAATGTTTATAGAGATGATTTTGAAATCCTAAAGCCATATACCTAGAGCTATATATACTATGGACAAAAAATTTCTTCAGAATTTTTAAAATATGTTTATTTTGTGTACAGTAAAGTTTTGAAAATTGCAATTTTTCTGTTTTGAACTTTATTTGACTAGGTCTGTAAAATGCACGCCTAGCTCTCATTTTTTAGTATTTTTGGGTGATCTCAGTTGGATATGGTGCTTTTTATTGTTTTACACCTTCCTGTACTTCTATTTTTTTAATCTTGGTTAAAAAAAATTATGCTGTGCAAAAACATTGTAAGGCCGCCTTGTAAATGTGAAATGCCCGCTTAGTCAACTAAAATGCAAGCATAAGTTCCATCCTTAGGTATTTTCACGTGGCTTAAGTTGGAGAATATATGTTTCCTCCTGCCATGTTCTTGTACCATTCCATATTTTCTTTTTGAGCCATAAAAATTATTTTTTTTATACAAAAAAAACTATATTTTGTATTAATGTTGATTATTTTGTTGATTTTTCAGAATAACTCATCAATGGATCATTCGAACCAGTCATCTCAACAAAATATTCCTCAAAAAAGAGGTCGACACAAGGAAGTAGAATTGAATAATATTCCAATTTTCCCCCACGTGATATTGTCCTTCAATTCACTCCTGTTGGGGGTAAAAGAGCCGCTATTCGTGCTGTCCGTCAACAATGTCAAGCACTTACAGATCATAACTCCATACCAAAAAATAATACTATGAATTTCCATCAAACAACAGGAAATCATGCAGCAAGTGTTGAAATTAGATGTCTTGTATGTAAGCAATGTGTGACAAACAACAATGTTTGTCAACAACCTAGGCAGCCTTTGACTCTAATTACAATTGAGAGCAATGGTAATATACAAAATATGATTCACATACTATTAACTATGATTCACATAATGTGGTCCAAAATGTCCCTCAAAGATCAACTGTTGATGATGTTTCCATTACAAATAATTTGTATCAAAGTATAGAAGGTTGTTTTGCTCAACAACCTAGGTTGCCTTTGTCTCCGATTATGGTTGAATGGAATGAAAGTGTAATCCTACCTAGTGAACAACAATTTGAACATGCATCCCTTGAGAAGTTGGATACAACTAGAAGTCATGAAATAGTTGAAAGAACTACCTTTCATGAACAAATGGATAGAAGTGCACCTAAAAAAAATCAAAATTCTGCAGATGCACAAGCTTCAGTAGAAATCATTGAAGGACAAATGGATAGAAATGCACCTACAGAAAATCAAAATTCTGTAGATGTACAGGCTTCAGTACAAATGCCTGAAGGACAAATGGATAGAAATGAAACTATAGAAAATCGAAATTCTACAGATGTACAAGATTTAGTACAAATGCCTGAAGGACAAATGGATAGAAATGCAACTACAGAAAATCAAAATTCTGCAGATGTAGAATCTTCAGTAGAAATGCCAAAAGGACAAATGGATAGAAATGCACCTACAGAAAATCAAAATTCTGTAGACGTACAAGCTTCAGTACAAATGGTTGAAGTGTGTTCAACAGATCAAACTACATATGCTGTAACTAGAAGGTTAGCATGAAACTGCTTAATGACATCCTTATTGAGTCTTAAGAAGCGATTTGGATGGTTTAACCATAGAGTAAATGAGGGGAACAAAAAATTTAAGGAAATTGGTAGATGGTTCTCTGGGAAGTCACTTGAAGATGTAGATGAAAATGCCATTATTTTTGGAATTGGGTACTTCATGAGCAAAAACTATAGTGAAAATTCTAAATTTGAGGATGTTCTTGAACACCTAGATGGAGTGCTTCATAAACTTTGATCAATTGTTATGCAAGAGACCCATAATTATTTTATGCCCAGGAATATGGATTCTATATTTATTGAATCAAGCATGAGCCATAAGGCTTTGCAATGTCTAAAGCAGATAGACCGTCATAGTGTATTGCAAGGGGTTAGTCCAACTTCAGTTTCCAAGGAGATGAAAAAGTGGAGCAAAGAAGTTGAGGATATTGATATGATTTGGGAGAGAACCGATGGTCTCACATATGGAGTTAGAGTGAAGCAAGTAAAGTCATATGCTTCCTTTATGGTTGAGTCCTATGAAAAGAGGACTGGAAATAGAGTCATTGAAGTTTCTTTCAAACTTGGTATTGATTCTCGTGTACATTATGATCGAGGTGGGCAGGTATGTGAGATATTATTTGAGTTACTAGAAGATAGTGGCTTAATGTCTTGTGTAAGCCTTGGAAAATGGGATGGAAAGGAAAAATATAAACAGGTTTTAGCAAAATCTGTTGATCCTACAAATGAGGATAACTTAATGAATCAGATAAACAAACTTTCACAAGACGAGATCCTAATGCCAGATGGAAGGGTAGTGGAAGTGAATTTGTTTGAGTGCCATGATCTAGTGGCCATATGTAGTTTAGTATGCAATAATAACGTTTATCCAATGGGGAATAATTTTTGTCCTTGGTGCATATGCCATAAAAAATCTATACACATGGTTACAGATAAAATCAAAATTCAAGATGGGGATACTATTTGTAGCATTTCCAAGTTTTATGCAATGTCACCGAACTTGATCATAGTACGTTTTACATATTTATTAAAAGTTTACTGATTTTTTATGATATCTTGCTATGACTTTCTTAATCTTACTTTGTGTTAAAACTTTAGGAATTGAATCCTGCTTTGCAACAAAGCATTGAAGGATGGGAAGAAAAGTTGGATGAGTGTATTATGGACATTCAACCAGCCTTATGCAGTAGAGAATTGAATATTATAAAAAATTATCTCATGAATAGAAAAAATGATCAAAAGGTATATGTTTTCAGAATTATCTCTTTACTATAAATGGAAATTATTATTATTTAACTAACTCGTACCTAGTGAAACATGTGCTACCAAGTTATTACAACTGACTCCTGGCTCAATGTCCAACCTTGTATATTGTGCTCGCCATGTTGGAATTAGAACTGTTTTGAAGATGTTTCATGAAATTCTAAAAACTGCACAAGATTACGACAAGGTTCATCCAACTAGAGTGATTGAGGAAACAATTTTTTTTCAAATTTGGGAGGTGATGGAGAAAATTGGTGTTCCATGTAATATTGGGGAACCATACCATCATAAAGGCAAAGTGTACAATGATCTTAACTATGGGCAATCAGATGGATCCGCATCAGACAAGATCCTCATTCGACATGAGGGTGTTTTAAAGGTTTAATAATTGTGTTAGCATATCCAATATTTTCAATGTGGGTCTTGACTAACAATAAGTGATGATTATATGATGGCACAAGAGTGAAATTCGCTCTTATTTTTATGCAATTTTAATAGAAAATTAAGTAGTGTATCATGTAGAATGAAATGTTGTGCTTGTAGGTTATTGTAGGCCTACTAGATGAAGAAAAATATAAAAAGTTGGTGAGGATGTGAAAGTGTTATAAATAATTCCACATGGTGCAATTGCAAGGGTGTGTAGGGGATGATAAATATGAATATGAGGAAAAGTACGCCAATTTATACTAAGTTCATAGTATTATGTGTTTTAGCATGGTGGTATTATCTCATTCACAATATAAAATTTGATCCACTATCATTGCAGGATTGGATTCCTTGCTAGTGAGTGGCTTTGGTTGTGTTCTTGTTGTTTAGGAGATGGGATGGTTCCTTATATGCATATCCAAGGGGCCCATGCTCTTCAGATGACTAGGGCTGATCATCCTTATACTTTAGGATGGTTAAGGAATGAAGTAATGGAATGCAAGCATTGGGAAATGAAAAATTTGAACATCAACCAAGGAGGAGGAAGAGGAATTGCTAAGGAGTATATAAAAACATTTGAACATGACAAAATGTGTCTTGTAAATGAGATGCAAGCACAATTTTTCAAACTGGTTATGAGATCAGAGGGTACTTTCCAAAATTGTAAAGAAAGAATATTTTTGGCTTCCAATATTAGATGTCAACTTTGTGTTGAATATGAAAAGACAAGAAGTCCACTAAATGATGAAACTGCAGCATAGTTGGCATCCCGCTTCCCTGATGTCACTTCTAACCAAGTTAAACAACTATTTCAATCATGGGTAAGACAATCTAAGAAATCATTGATTGCACCACCAACAATAAGTATGCCCTAATTTTAAATAGTTTCTAATTCTGCTTTCATTGTATGGTGTGAGGACTCATAATATGTTTTTAACTACTAAATACTAATATTTTCTTGTAGTTCAGTAATCATCTTCCAAGATCAAGGCCAATAAGTAAATATGGTGAAGAGGTTTTTCGTGAATCACATCGCTTCGGAATGCGCAAGGAAAAAAATAATGTTCAAAGAAGAAATAATAGTAAAACTCTAAGTGTTTCATCCAAGAGAAAAGTGACAGCGAAAACTGATCAAACAAAAGAATTGAATGGGGCAGCTGGTGTTGAAATACCTATGATGGCCACTGAAAATTACTGTAAAATCGGTGTTTCATCCTCAAGAAATGAAGCAGGGAAAATTAATGAATTACAAGAAGTGTATGGATTAGCTTCTATTGATATGCCAATGATGGAGGCTATGACTCACAATAAAAAGGGTGTTCCATCCTCGGTAAATGGTATAGGGTAGAGTGGTGAAAAACAAGAAATTCAAGGGGCAGTAGTTGATATCCAAAAGATGGATGTTGGGAATCCTATAAAAAATGATGTCATTATAAGATGTGTGATACAAGCCAAAAAGAAAAAAGTCCTAGATGATTGAAATGCAACAATGTATGCAAAATGGTGAAACTTATGTTGCAATAAGCATTTCTAGTGATCTTGCCGTACTGAAAATTTATTCTATTGTCCTAACATTTATGTTACCAAATTTTGGAAATGTAACAAATGATGGAAGGCATATTAAATATTTAATTTTTGTTTTCAGTAATAAAATTACAGTTGTTTTCTATGTTTTCTTATATTTTGTAAATTTTTGTTTTTTTAGGCCAGTTCCATAGGCATTACAACTTTGGGTTATTCGCTGAAATTTGGTTGCGTGAGTAGAATTGTATGACATTGTTCCAGAATCAGAATTTCAGTTTCATTAGATGAAGAAACTTACATAAATACAACAATACATAACATCAAAATTCTCATAAAGAACTTGAAAGTTCTCAATCCATCATCCCCATAATATCCCTATAATATCAATATTTCCAAGAAAACAACTAGGATCTACCTATGTCACCAAATCTATTGACATCTCATATCCACTAATCACTATCACTCTTTTAATTTCTTACAAATTCAAATATATATGCCTACATTACACAAGTTAAGTTTTCAATTTTGATATTGTTAACTGTATGCCCTGTTATGTACACTTACTGAAAAGTTAAATTTAAAATTACCTTTCACATCAAATGCATAAAAAACATATACATTGCCAAGAAATACACACATACGTTTATAAATTTATGTATTAAAACTTGAAATGTATTTACATACACATCATATATAAATAATGTTATTCCATAGTTCTAGGCTGCTTGGGAGGTTTAGGATGTAAGTACTCCTTTTCTAGAGAAGATAAATTTGTACATTATAGTCTTTTACCTTTTCTAGAAGCTTCTGATTCTTCAGAAGCTGTAGAAGGTGCATGTTCTGAATTTCGTTTTAATTCTTTCACTTTTGTTGCACATTTGTGCAAACTTTCTCTCAATATATCTATATCTTGGATGTACTTCTTCATCAATTCCATATTCTTCTTATTTTTCTCTTCGCGTTCCTTTTCCTTTTGCCAAAGACGATCATTTGCATGTTTCAACTCAGACTGAACTTGTGTCAATTTTTTCCTGACATGCTCTGTCTCTGTCTCCAACTCTTTTTCCCTCAATTCAGTATTATCTGGAGTATACACAATTGCTACTCGCTGAAGCATGTTGTTCTTTTGTAGAGTGGCAATTTGGGATTTCAGATCTTCTATCTTAGACTTACATCCCAAATGTTGTGATTCTCTATTCTCCAGTATTTTCAATCTGATCTCTTTAATCTCATCATCCCTCTCAGCTAGCTTATTTTTCAATGTTTCTTTTATGGTTGACCATGTAGAGAGATCAGCTCCAACATTCATTGCTGCACTAGCATCCATCAAGGACTTCTCTTGAATTCTTAAGAAGGCGCGATAGGTTTGTAACCCCTTTTTGACTTTTGCATGAGCTTGTATTGCATTAAAATATACATCCATTGCCTTCTCTCTATTTTGTAGGGAACTCTCATACCTCATTAAATCCTGTTGGTGTGCTGACATATCATAAATTTCACCAGAAATCAGATGCCTACTATGTCCCTTACTAATTTCAGATTCTTTTAACTTTTCAACTCCTCTAGTCTGTAGTTCTACAGTGATCTTTTCAAGTTCAACTATCTTTCCTTTCAACTCTTCATCTTTGTTAGCAATTATGTTTTTCATGTTTTCCTCTTTTTTTCTATATTCATTTATCTCAAGTTCATGTTTATTGTAGTCTTTAGCAAGGTTGTTTTGAAAGCCAGCGTTCATTATTTCAATTATTCTGTTTAACTTATTGACTTCAGCGGTAAGTATTGCTTCCTGGTCGATAACAGTCCTTAGAGGGGGGGTTTCCAAAATCTCAGGTCGATGTTTCAGCTCATCTTCCAGTCTCTTTATGGTTTCTTCATCTTTCTTCCGAACAACCATATATTCTTCTCTACATTTCTCATTTTTCTTTCTAAATTCATCCTGAATTTTCTCTAGTTCCTTATTCAAAGACTGAAGAATAGAGTCCTTGCCTGCTATTATCCTTCTCGAACTGTCCATAGTATTCACAAGGGATCCTTGTAATCTTGCAATTTCCTATAAACAGGGAAAATTTTTAGGAGGCTTCAAAAAATGGAATTTGGCAACTTTTTTTTTTGGAAAAAAGCATTGAAAAATGCCTCCTACCTTAAAGAGGTCCAGCATTTGCAAATTTTTAGTAGAAGTGTTAGCACTCAAAATATACCCAAGGTTGTGGAAGGTAATATCAAGGTAACAGCAAAAACCACTTCAGAAAGAAACTGACTTTTCTTTCTACAGAGGGATCTCTCACATATAAATTTAACAAGGCCAGATATATGAAATCAGTATTTTAAATCAAGTAGATGGTTGAAACAACACATATACCATTGGGAAATGGAGTCAAATAGATAAATATAATACAAAGCTTTCATACCCGGGATCTCAACAAAGGCAAGATAACCATTCAGTCACAGTCATTCATTGATTTTCAGGCGAATACGAAAGAAACATGAACAATCCATCAATATAGAGCATCACACGATGAATTCCATATCAACTTTAGCAGAAATATTAGTGAAATATCTGAGACAATAGACAGATCATAACAAATATGAATTCTGAAACTATTCAACACTACGTTTCATATATGAAGAAAACAAAATGGACAGTAAGCATTGAGAATACAATCACATGGAAAGAAGGCACAGACTGTAACATAAACAACACAGGAATCTCTGAAGATCCACCAGAATTCGACTTTGTTATTTCATTCAAAAATCATAAGTTCTCAAAAAACATCGTTTCAAACATATGGGTTCCAACCCCCAATACATCAAATAAATTCAAATATATACAAAGATAACTTCTTCCCAAGAAGATCAATAACCCAATAATCTGTTAATCAAAGTTTTTTGTAACTATATCCCTAACAACTAGGAATAAAACTACATGTTTCCATTCTAACAACAGATCATTTGATTATAATCAACTTAGTGACTGTAGGGTATCCTGAATGAGCAGCTCCATGACATGTAACACCTGTTTTCAAGGATGAAGTATATACTTGGTATTCTCAAATCTTTCCACGATCCTCCATTGTTCCGCATTTGGTGTGTCATATTCTGTCATTTCTCTAATGGATACCTATAGATCCACATAGGCTTCATAAGATACTGTGGACAATCCTCTTCTAATGATTAGAAGGTTTTGCAATACTTTGAAATCCTCTGTCAATTTTTCTACAATGATCTTTCCAGTCAGCCCTTTAATCAAATAATCAAACTTGGAATGGTCCATGCGATTTTGTACTAGCAGACTGTGATAATGTTCCTGAGAAAATAATCTTCCTTCATCTTCCCAAAAAGAAGGGAGGCCGTCTTCAAAAAGATCCTTAAAAGAAAGCTTGAATTCCCTTATCTGTGAAGACATTATGTTTGCTTTATCCTATACCACCTTCATGAGGTGATTTTTGTTAATACATTTCTTAGCCCATAGCACAATAGCTACTCTATCCTTAATTCCGATGTCCTGCAACTTTTTGATATGTTAGAGAATTCAAAAAATTTAAAGCATTCTGAGTTGTATTTAGAGGCTTCTTTTCCATGGTCTCATTTGCCAACTTCAATCTTTGAGTAGCTAAATTGACTAATGAACTTTGATCATCAATAAAATTTAAATAGTGTTTAAACTTGGTGATTTCCACAGATAATTTATCCCAAATTAAATGTTTAGCTCCTTGTAGAGGAGCTTTTCCTATACTTATTTTCTTCAACTCATTAAACTTTTCTGTAACTGGCTTTTATCATTTAATGTTTTATTCTTCTCTTCAATGATTCTAGCCAATTTTGATTTAATCTTCTCATTTTTTTCCTTTAATTCTTTGATTTCCGCATCCTTCAAACTTACCTGTGACATAGGAACTAATAGATCATCTGCAGAAAATTCACTTAACGATTTTTCAATGTTCACAAGAGATAAATCTGTGTCAACAGGAGTTTGACTCATTAGCTCTTCCATAATTTCCTTTTCATCATTCTAATCCTTTTTTAACTTCGAAATATGGGTCATCAATTCAGCTCTTTCCACTTCCCATCGGTTTTTCTCCTCTTGTAGTTTCAATGCTTTGCCTTTGTAATCCATCATCTCTTGATAAACTTTATCTTTTTCTTCCTGCAATGTAAATAATTCTGGGGACTAAACATGCTCATAATTTGGGATTTTAAGCTTCTTTTTTAATACCTGGATGGTATTATCTTTTTCTTCTAAAATATTTTTGGTTGCTTGTACATTTCCTGGTTCGCTTCCTAAGCTTATAACATCTCCCTGTAACTATTTAATCTAGATCAGATTTGCTCTATTTTCTACTTTCTCATGCTTCAATTGGACTTCCATTTTATCTACAAGGGCCTGCAATTTATTAACCTTCATAATAGCATGTAATAAATTAGAATAGATAACATCTCCAGTATGCTTATGGAGTTGTATCTTATCAGGAACACTAATTTTATCTAACTTCACTTCCATCTCAGATACTTTTTTATCACTAACCACAACGAACTTCAAGGTATTTCTCTCCACATCTTGAGTAGAAATCAATGATGTCTTTTGATTGATTAGACTTCTAACTTAAGGAATCAAATTTCTGGTTTCCTCTGACGACTGCATTTCTTTTTCAGCATAACTTGACACTAACTTTGCTCTAGATTTGAAACATGAACTGGGCTCTGCACTAACCTCTCCTCCAAAGGAATACTGATGCATTTGTATAGATTTCTTTGGGAACAAGACCATCCTGTTTGAATCCTCTGAAACTATTTCTCCTTAGACTTGATCATCCTGAGAGTGTGTTTTGATCTTTTTATATGAAATGTTTTCATCCACATCCATACTCTCAGTCTCAGAAAGACTTCTCTTATTCAAAATTCTAGGATTATTAGGTGCTTTAACCGCTGCAATCAACTCATTGCTCCTACCCTCATCAATTCCTGGACTTTCTTCAAAACAAGACAAATTGACTATTTTATCTAAACCTTCAACAACTTGATGATCGAATGGTTTATTTTTGTTTGAATGCTTTCTCTGAGAAATTATGTGATGTGGATCGTAATTGATTCTTTGCTCCTTTTGGAAATCCATAACTTCTAATAACTTTTCTATAACCAACAGGGCACTTTTGTTTTTGAAAATAAACGGACCAACTTTAAGAGGAAACTTAACATTTGAAGACTTTTTGAATGCGCCGAAATGCTCTTCTTCTGCACACAATCTCTACCTCATAAAATCAAGTGCAAATATTCTTGGAGTAAAAAAAACAGGTAGTTTGTATGGTTCCCCACTGAACCCATACACCCTCAAAACAGTAAAATCTGTATATAAGAACCAATCTCCTATTTTGTCCTCTGAGGAAGACTGTAGCATGAGTTTCATTTCTTCTAACACCCTTGGTAATACATCATCAAACAACAATTTATACATCTCGGCCATTATTGTATTTACAAACTCAAACATATTGATTTGTTTTGGAAGATCTGGAGAGAAAATGGTGGACAGGATCGATTGCAATTCTGACACATTTGAACACAACAACATATTCAATAAGTATGACTGATATTTAAAAAACCTGACTTTGAGAAATTCGACCAACTGGACATGGATAACTTCAGCCAAATACTCATCAAGATTGAAACAATGGATTAAATGGGACTCGGACTCAATTGAACTTATTCTCAATAAGAAACCTAAAACGACTTTGCTGACATGAATATCATCATCTAAACCTAGAATTTGGCTGACTAAAGACATAACCATTTGTACCTCTTTTTTGAAAATGTTAACATTATATGGCAGAAAAAGTCCTTCTAATGACTGACCATCTTTCAGAATACTGGATAGAAATTGGCATCTAACTTCGATTTTACAACTTTTATACATTTCGACTAAGACCGACTCATTCAAAGACTCACAATTATCAGGTAGGTTCAGTATTCCGCGAATGGCTTTTGAATCAACCTTACAAAGTATTTTGGACGTGGTATGACTCATGACAACTCTTTCAGAGGGGGAATAACTGTTTGCGCACCATTCGACAAATTCAGGAAATGGTAAGGTTTGCTCAATAGCAAAATAATATGAAAAAGACTATAGATATTTAGAACATCGTTCCCCTGCAAATTACACTGCCACAACCGCTGTTTTGAAACTAATACATTTCCAAATGATAAAACAAGGTCACATACGCTTCTTTCTCTATCGACAACAAATTTTTCCCTCTCATCCAAAACTATGCATAAAACTCCTAAACCCTGTTCATTTTCCATAGCGAACAATGGCAACAACTCTTTGAACCAAGTTTAAGTGTTTTAAGGCTTACCTGTGACTCTAGATACGTAGAAGTTGACTTTGGAAAGATGGCGGATTGTCTCCTTCCTTTCACCCGCAGCACACAAATGAAATGCATTTTTAAACCAAGTCAACTTTACCTTTATACGACGGTTTTTTCCGGAGCCCTCATCAAGCGGTTTTTCCTTAACTACTTTTCTCCGCAAAATTCACTTCAAGTTGCCATGTGGAACATGGTTTACATTCCGCTACCACCTTTCCCTTTTAACTATCTCACAATTTTACCTTCTGGAACCAATAATGACCGTCGATGAGTTTTCACTTTTTGCTTAAACCGTTGGATTGAGATCGGCTGTGCATATTCCGCTATCCTTTTTTATTTTTTCAAGTGTGCATATTTATTTAGCGGATTGTTTCTCAACCGTAGATTTTGTTTGCTTTGTTCCATAACCCTTGATATTTAAGCTTTGTGAACCACCTTCGCTTCCCCACATAACTTATCTCCCGTGCATCTTTACCTAGCGGATACATTTTAAACCGTAGATTTCACCTCAACCGCTTTACACCTTTGGATTGCATGACAAATTAACCACTATGCACATTTTAATAATGGAATCAAACTATTAAACTTTGAAAATTTTATGTATCCTTTTATTTTCCTCAATCATACCTCTTCCTCAGCTGTTCAACATAGAGGTGTTAACAACTGGCTCCAACTGGGGATGATATCTTCCCTGTGAGGTATCAAAGAACTCGTAGACCAGGTGATTATCTCTAATCTTTGTATCCAAACTTTCAAACTTTTTACTTTTTATCTGATATATTTCTTCTTAAAATAAAGAAAAATGGCTTACCTCCTAAATCTTAGGGCCTTCACTCCGGGCTTCAAAAATATTCGGCTCACCATCTATACTGCTTTCAAGAAAACAAATATTTACAAACTATGGTACAAATTTTACCTTCCACCATAGGATAGGTAATGCTTCAAAAATTTTCCATTGACAGGGTTACTCTCCAAAGAAACCCCATTCGGATATTCCAAGAGAAATGCATTTTCCCCTCTGTGACCTGCAATAACATAAGGACCTACCCACATGTGATCAAATTATCCATGTTTATCTTCTTTAGGAGCATCCCATTTTAACACCAGATCATCCCATTTTAACACCAGGTCATCAATTTGGAACTGTTCTTCTTTCACCCTTATATCAAAATTGTTTTTCATTTTTTCTTGGTGTGTATGCACTTTATCATAAGATTTATTCCTTTGCTCTTCTAACTCAATGATTTGGTTTATCCTTCTCTGCATGTGGTTTCGTTCTTCCTATTGCTCTTGAAAATATCTCATAACTGGAACACCCAATGATGCTGGAAAAATAACTTCGGTTCCATATACCAATTGAAAAGGAGACATTCCAATCACTCTTTTAGTACTAGTCCTGTCATCCCATAAAGCATACTTAAGTTTAGTGTGCCAAGATCTCTTGTTATCTTCTAACAACTTCTTGATAATCCTTACTAAGCTCTTATTGGAAGACTCGGCCAATCCATTTCCATGTGGATACTAAGCAATTGAATGACTTAAACTGATATGATATTTATGACAAAAATTAATCATCTTTTTGGATTTAAAAGCCACTGCATTATCAGTCACTATTCTTCTGGGGAACCCAAACCTAGCCAATATATTTTCTTCAAGAAAATCCATGATTACCGTCTCAGTTTCTCTCCTAGTAGGAACTGCTTCGATCCATTTTGTGAAATAATCCATGGCCGTTAAAATCCATTTATGTCGTCCTAAAGAATTTGGGTTTATCTCTCCAATGAAATCCAAACCCCACTACTGAAAAAGAGCTTCTACTGTTATTGGATTAAGAGGAAGGGGAATTACCTTTCTTTTACCGTAAAAAATCTAGCATTAATGACATATGCTAGTTTCTTTGTACACATCTAAAAACAATGTCGGCCAATAGAAACCTGCTCTCAAAATTGTGTTTGCCGTCACCTTCAAAGAATGATGTCCTCCACAATCTCCTTTATGAAATTCTTTTATTGTATGCTGGGCTTCATTTTCTAAAAGAAAATTAAGTAACACACCTCTAGGATCCTTCCAAAAAAGATATTGATTTATAATACAAAATTTAGCAGCTTTCAACTTTACCGATCTTGCTCTGGTTTTACTCAATCCTGCAAGAGCTTGTAATTTTTGAAGAACATGAACTATATCAGAATACCATGGAGATGTAGCAAATTCAATCATTACGTCCGCTCCTATATCTAATTGATGCAATTGACTAGATAAGAAATTGAGCTGTAAAGATTCACAGTTTGAATCTGTCAACATTTTTTCCAATCCCCGCCCTTTAATCAACTTGGTAGGTCTTATCTCTATGTCATACTCTAGTAATGTCGCTATCCATTTTTCCCTTCTTCCCTCTGGGTCAGGTTGTGTGAGAATCCCTTTTACTGCAGCGGTTGGAACATGAGCAATTATATGTGAATGAAGAATATACACCGTGAAATCCTTCAATACTTTAACTAAAGCATATGCTTGCTTCTCCATAATATCATATTTTAATTCCCCATCTCTCAACATCTTACTGAAAAAGGCTATGGGTTGCTCCATGTTCTCATTATTTTTCTGTAACAAAACTGCAGCGATGGTATGTTCTGAAGCATAAGAAAATATTAAGAAATCTTTCGTGAAGTTTGGGCTCACCAACACAGGAGCCTCCGAAATAGCTTGTTTTATTTCTTTAAAATATTTCTTAGCCTCCAATGTCCATTTTATTTCATGACCCTTTTTCAACATATTTGTGATATTCATTAATATTTCAGCAAAACTGGGAATGAATCTTCTCAAAAAATTTACCTGTCCCAAGAATGACTGTACTTCTTTTTTACTTCTTGGTTCTCCTACCTTCAAAATCACACTGACTCTTTCAGGATCAATCTTTATTCCATCCTTTGAGATTATGTGGCCCATCAACTTTCCTTCTTCCAATGCGAAATTTGATTTCTTTGGATTCAATGATATACCAAATTTCCTGCATTTTATGAATTTTTTTTCCAAATGATGAATATGCTCTCTATTAGACCTTGAATAAACTGTGATGTCATCCATATAAATTACCACAAATTTGCCTATTTCTCCTGCAAAAGCAATATCCGTGGCACGCTGGAAGGTAGCCCCTGCATTCATCAAACCAAAAGGCATCTTTGCATACATAAAGGTTCCCCATGGTGTAGTGAAGGCAGTATTCTCTTGATCTTCCGGTAACACCTTAATCTAATTGTATCCAGAAAAACCATCTATCATTGGAATTCTTTCTGCTCCGACCACTTTCTGCAAAATATGATCCATCTTCGATAAAGGATAATTATCTTTCATAGAGACCTTATTCAAATTCCTGAAATCTATGCAAAGCCTTATTTCTCCATTTTTCTTTCTAACAGGAAGTAAAATAGCAACCCACCTTGAAAATATTAAAGTCACAATAATCTTGGCATCAAACAATTTTTTAATTTCCTTCTCAATAACTGGTAGTAGCTTTGGATTTATTCTTCTAAGCTTCTGTGTGAAAATCTTTTCTCCGGGTTTGATCGGAATATTATGTTGTATTATTGAAGTATCATATTCCTTAAGGTCCTCATAACTTCAAGAAAACACATCTGTATGCTTTTTCATCAAATTCACATATTCTTCTTTTTCTTTTGTAGGCAAGTTTTTAGACAGTTTCACAATCTTTGAATTCTCTTTAGTACCAATGTTTCTATCTTCAATAGCATTATGAGCAGGTTTTACTTTTGGATCTTTAGCAACATCATTCTGAACAAAAAGTTTCTTTAAAGGAATCAAACCTCTTAGTATAAAATTGATTTTCAATTGAATGATATCACTTCCTCCTAAAGTTCCCTTCAATTTTTCAGTACTGGTCTTTTTTTCTTCATTTTCTTCAACCTCTTGGAAATTTTCACTGTCGTCGTTTTCAGCATCAATATGAGTGTTTACAAATTCCCCTGATAGTTCCAAAAATATTTTTATCTGCATGTCATCTTCAAATACCTGCCAATATTTAGAATTATCAGGTATAGATTGTCTATTTACAATGTCTACCTGATACTCTTTTTAACCAACACTTGGAGTTTTGAATTTACCAGCAGCAACCGCCAAAGAATCTACTACTGTATTCTCATATCTTGGAATCACCTTAATTGTATGTTCTGGAAAATAATTACCAAACATATCCCATACTTCATTTCTGTAAGCTCTCATCCGGGGATGTATGATTTGATAATTGTCATTCACTTGGTTTATCACAAGCTCTGAATCTCCTAAAACTCTTATCCTTTGTGCTCCCATATCCTTCAATGAATGCAACCCAAGTAATAGAGCTTCATATTCAGCCACATTATTCATGCATTCAAATGTTAACTTATATGACAGAGCTTTAAAATCCCTGATAGGAGAAATTATATATACACCAGCATTAGCGCCAACCTTTGCCACAGATCCATCAAAATACATAGTCCATAAACCATCTCTTTTATGTTTCTTTTCCAAAGCATTTTGTTCTATCACTCCTTTATTCTTTTCAGATTTCATTTGCAACATAGATTCCAAATCACACAGGACAGTATCATTAAAGAAAATAGAAGAACCCAAATTAGTATCGACAACATATATATGATGAATTTCGGGTCTATCTTGACTTCTTACTACATAAGGAGTTATTTTCTCACTATACAACCTCCTACTCCCATCTTGGACAGGAATAGTGGCATATGACATGTCCATTTGCAATATACCCTTCAACTTTGAAGTCCAAGACCTTGATAACAACACCCCAAATTTTGGTGGAATGTTTGCCACTACCACATCCATTACTATTGTTTTAGTTGGCAATATTCAAAGTTACTACCATATCTTTAATTAATCCAAGACACTTCACCCTCCTGGAATCAAAGGAGTACAAATCTTTATAAGGTCTTGTCACTTCCAGTCCCAAACTTTCAACTACTCCTTTTGGCATTAGATTATGTGATGCACCTGAATCTAACATTGCATTATGTACCACCATATCATGCACACTCAAACTCAAATAAAAAGGAGGAACTTCTTCATCACTATACTTTCAACTTTTGACCCAAATGAAATAGTAGGATTATCATATGTCAACTCTAAAATGTCTGATTGAAATTCTCCTTGACCTTTAACCATATTTGTTAATGTATCCCTGTACTCATTATTTCTCAACAATTCATTAAAAGGAACATAGGTTTTGAGCTTGGAAAGTTCATTCTGCAAATTAAAAGTAGAATTAATTTTCTCTACATCTACTGGTGCTACTTGTTTCAATCCTTTTGTTTTTTGTACTTCATTTTCAACTTCTTTATTTACAACAGACTCTTTTTGTATTTCCTTTCCTTTTTTTGTATTTAATGAACTTGTGGAAGGCTGATTTGGATTTAGCCTCCCTTTATTTATAACGACTTCTCTGTTTCTCAATCTGATCTTCCTATGTACATCATCCATAGCATGCAAATAACCCCTCTGATACTGCTCTGATTCCTTTCAAATTCTTCATTTCCATATTCTTGTGCAAACATGTGATGTTATTCTCTAGTAAGATATATCTCTGAATCTAATTCCCCAAAAAGATGAATTTCATTCTCAACAGGATCCTCTTAATCTAAAACATAATTCTCAGGGAAAGGTGGTTGAATCTGCTGCTCTTCTTGATTCCTTGGGTTTCTCATATCTCTTTGCCTGTTTTGTGGAGGCATAGGAGGATTTGGCCTTCTAAAATTTGGATTTCTTATTTGAGGATCAACTTGTTCTCTATTGAATGATCTATTGTCCACAATCAATCTATCCATTAACTTCTCCATTGTCTTCAACATCATTTCAAATTTAATATCAGTTGCAGAAGAAGAAGTGGAAGGCATGTTTTCTTCTCTTGTTTTCCTCCTATCAATGTCTCTTTGTTTCATCTTTCCACTCGCCATCATATTTGCTTCCACTTCTAAAGCATCTGTGAACATAGTAGCAAGACTTGCTGATTTTCTCTCTCTTAATGAGAAAGCAAAGTCATTATCAAAAGCCCTAGCATAATGAAGTTTAGCAGCATCCGCAGAAGGTTTTATATCTTCTAGAATGGAATTATAAACCCTCATAAATCTGCTTGAAAATTCATGAACAGATTCAAAACCTCATTTCTTGAGACTATTATATTGGGACAAAAGCTGCAGAGGGCTTTGTTTGTCATCCCATCTTTCTAGAAATGCAATTTGGAAAGCTTGAGAAGTCAAGATTGATGCAGCTGGAAAATAAACTCTGATAAAAGCTGAGCAACTCTGAGCAAACAACCGCATTTTAACATCCATATAATCAACTTCCTCCAAGTCGACAAAATCTTCAAATTTAGCTACATGCTGCTTTGCTGTGATGCTTCCTTCTCCATCAAATAAAGAAATTCTCTGAGAATAATTTTGAGGAAGATCATGCAAGACAGCAGGTAAACGTAAAGGAGCAAATCTGGCTGCGATTTGTCTAGGTGGAATTGGAGGGATTGATGAATTTTGAATATTTTGAATAATAGGTGTTTCTTCAACTTTTGCAAACTGTTGAAGATCTCTCCAAAGGGAATCAAGCAAATAAGATTCTAATCTTCGAGGGTTAAATTCAACGTTTTCAAGATCAGACTCAAATTTAGATTTCAAAAAACCCTTTTCAATATCAATTTCCCATTTTTTATCAAAGATACTATGAAAATTTTGAGAAGATGATGCACCAAACAAAGAAATATCTACTTTTTCTTTGTCTTTTTTCTTAATTAATTTTTCTGGATCCTCCAAACTTCGTAAAACTTAAGTATCAGAATTACCTCGTGTATGTCTTTTCGAAGCCAGGATGTCCTTTGAAATCTTGCAATAATTTTAGAACTGGAATCACCAGGGCAAATATACAACCTTCTTTACTTACAAATATTCATGTTTGCCCACATAAATCTTTTTCTTAATCTTTATAAACTTTGTCGTTCCTCCTAGGGCTGATTTGCACTTTCGTCCCTGACAAAGGCGCCAATTTGTTAGCACTCAAAATATACCCAAGGTTGTGGAAGGTAATCTCAAGGTAACAACAAAAACCACTTCAGAAATAAACTGGCTTTTCTTTCTAGAGAGGGATCTCTCACATATAAATTTAACAAGGCCAGATATATGAAATCAGTATTTTAAATCAAGTAGATGGTTGAAACAACACATATACCATTGGAAAATGGAGTCAAATAGATAAATATAATACAAATCTTTCATACCTGGGATCTCAACAAAGGCAAGACAACCATTCAGTCATAGTCATTCATTGGTTTTCAGGCGAATAAGAAAGAAACACGAACAATCCATCAATATAGAGCATCACACAATGAATTGCATATCAACTTTAGCAGAAATATTTGTGAAATATCTGAGACAATAGCCAGAGCATAACAAGTATGAATTTTGAAACTATTCAACACTACGTTTCATATATGAAGAAAACAAAATGGACAGTAAGCATTGAGAAGACAATCACATGGAAAGAAGGCACAGACTGTAACATAAACGACACAGGAATCTCTGAAGATCCACCAGCATTTGGCTTTGCTATTTCATTCAAAAATCATAAGTTCTCAAAAAACATCATTTCAAACATATGGGTTCCAACCCCCAATACATCAAATAAATTCAAATATATACAAAGATAACTTCTTCCCAAGAATATCAATAACCCAATAATCTGTTAATCAAATTTTTTTGTAACTATATCCCTAACAAATAGGAATAAAACTACATGCTTCAATTCTAACAATAGATCGTTTGATTATGATCAACTTAGTGACTGCAGGGTATCCCGAATGAGCAGCTCCACGACGCGCAACACCTGTTTTCAAGGATGAAGTATATACTTGGTCTTCCCGAATCTTTCCACGATCCTCCATTGTTCCGCATTTGGTGTGTCATATTCTGTCATTTCTCTAATGGATACCTCTAGATCCACATAGGCTTCATAAGATACTGTGGGCAATCCTCTTCTAATGATTAGTAAATTTTGCAATACGTCGAAATCCTCTGTCAATTTTTCTACAATGATCTTTCCAGTCAACCCTTTAACCAAATATTCAAACTTGGAATGGTCCATGCGATTTTGTACTAGCAGACTGTGATAATGTTCCTGAGAAAATAATCTTCCTTCATCGTCCCAGAAATAAGGGAGGCCGTCTTCAAATAGATCCTTAAAAGCAAGATTGAAATCCCTTATCTGTGAAGACATTGTATTTGCTTTATCCTATACCACCTTCATGAGCTGATGTTTGTTAATAAATTTCTTTGCCCATACCACAATAGCTACTCTGTCCTTAATTCCGATGTCCTGCAACTTTTGATATGTTAGCGAATTCAAAAAATTTAAAGCATTCTAAGCTGTATTTAGAGGCTTCTTTTCCATGGTCTCATTTGCCAACTTCAGTCTTTGAGTATCTAAATTGACTAATGCACTTTGATCATCAATAAAATTTAAATAGTGTCTAAACTTGGTGATTTCCACAAATAATGTATCCCAAATTAAATGTTTAGCTCCTTAGACAAGCTTTTCCTATACTTATTTCCTTCAACTCATTAAACTTTTTTTGTAACTGGCTTTTATCATTTAATGTTTTATTCTTCTTTTCAATGATTCTAGCCAATTCTGATTTAATCTTCTCATTTTATTCCTTTAATTCTTTGATTTCCACATCCTTCAAACTTACCTGTGACATAGGAACTAACAGATCATCTGCAGAAAATTCACTTAACGGTTTTTCAATGTTCACAAGAGATAAATCTGTGTCAACAAGAGTTTGACGTATCAGCTCTTCCATAATTTCCTTTTCATCATTCTGATCCTTTTTTAACTTTGAAATATGGGTCATCAATTCAGCTCTTTCCACTTCCCATCTTTTTTCCTCCTCTTGTAGTTTCAATGCTTTGCCTTTGTAATCCATCATCTCTTGATAAAATTTATCTTTTTCTTCCTACAATGTAAATAATTTTGGGGACTGAGCATGCTCAACATTTGGGATTTTAAGCTTCTTTTTTAATACCTGGATGGTATTATCCTTTTCTTCTAAAAGCTTTTTGGTTGCTTATACATTTCCTGGTTCACTTCCTAAGCTTATAACATCTCCCTGTACCTTTTTAATCTGGATCAGATTTGCTTTATTTTCTACTTTCTCATGCTTCAATTGGACTTCCATTTTATCTACAAGGGCCTGCAATTTATTAGCCTTCATAATAGCATGTAATAAATCGGAATAGATAACATCTCCTGTCTGCTTATGGAGTTGTATCTTATCAGGAACACTAATTTTATCTAACTTCACTTCCATCTCAGATACTTTTTTATCACTAACCACAACGAACTTCAAGGTATTTCTCTCCACATCTTGAGTAGAAATCAATGATGTCTTTTGATTGATTAGACTTCTAACTCGAGGAATCAAATTTCCGGTTTCCTCTAATGACTGCATTTGTTTTTCATCATAACTTGACACTAACTCTGCTCTGGATTTGAAACATGAACTGGGCTCTGCACTAACCTCTCCTCCAAAGGAATACTAATGCATTTGTACAAATTTATTCAGGAACAAGACCATCATCTTTGAATCCTCTGAAACTATTTCTCCTGAGACTTGATCATCTTGAGAGTGTGTTTTGATCTTTTTATATGAAATGTTTTCATCCACATCCATACTCTCAGTCTCATAAAGACTCCTTTTATTCAAAATGCTAGGATTATCAGGTGCTTGAACCGCTGCAATTAACTCATTGCTCCTACCCTCATTAATTCCTGAACTTTGTTCAAAACAAGACAAATTGGCTCTTTTATCTAAACCTTCAACAACTTGATGATTGGATGGTTTATTTTTGTTTGACTGCTTTCTCTAAGAAATTATGTGATGTGGATCATAATTGATTCTTTGCTCCTTCTGGAAATCCATAACCTCTAATAACTTTTCTATAACCAACAGGGCGCTTTTGTTTTTGAAAATAAATGGACCAACTTTAAGAGGAAACTTAATATTTGAAGACTTTTTGAATGCCCCGAAACGCTCTTCTTCTGCACACAATCTCTGCCTCATAAACTTAAGTGCAAATGTTCTTGGAGTCAGAAAAATAGGTAGCTTGTATGGTTCCCCAGTGAACCCATACACCCTCAAAACAGTAAAATATTTATATAAGAACCAACCTCCTATTCTGTTCTCTGAGGAAGATTGTAGCATGAGTTTCATTTCTTCTAACACCCTTGGTAATACATCATCAAGCAACAATTTATACATCTCAGCCATAATTGCTTTTACAAACTCAAACATATTGATTTGTTTTAGAAGATCTGGAGAGAAAATGGTGGACAGGAATTACAATTCCAACACATTTGAACACAACAACATATTCAGTAAGTATGACTGATATTTAAAAAACCTGACTTTGGGAAATTCAACCAACTGGACATGGATAACTTCAGCCAAATACTCATCCAGAATGAAACAACGGATTAAATGGGACTCGGGCTCAATTGAACTTATTCTCAATAAGAAACCTAAAACGACTTCGCTGACATGAATATCATCATCTAAACCTAGAATTTGGTTGACAAAATACATAACCATCTGTACCTATTTTTTGAAAATGTTAACATTATATGGCAGAAAAAGTCCTTCTAATGACTGACCATATTTCAGAATACTGGATAGAAATTGGCATCTAACTTTGGTTTTACAACTTTTATACATTTCGACTAAGACCGACTCATTCAAGGACTCACAATTATCAGGTAGGTTCAGTATTCCACAAACGGATTTTGCTTCAATCTTACAAAGTATTTTGGATGTGGTATGACTCATGACAAGTCTTTCGGAGGGGGAATAATTGTTTGCGCACCAGTCGACAAATTCGGGAAATGGTAAGGTTTGCTCAATAGCAAAATAATATGAAAAAGAACTGCAGATATTTAGAACATCATTCCCCTGCAAATTACACTGCCACAACCGCTCTTTTAAAACTGATACATTTCCAACTAATAAAACAGGGTCACATACACTCTTTCCCTATCGACAACAAATTCTTCCCTCTCATCCAAAACTCTGCATAAAACTCCTAAACCCTATTCATTTTCCATAGCGAACAATGGCAGCAACTCTTTGAACCAAGTTTAAGTGTTTTAAGGCTTACCTGTGACTATAGATATGTAGAAGTTGACTTTGGAAAGATGGCAGACTGTCTCCTTCCTTTCACCTGCAACACACAAATGAAATGATTTTTTAAACCAAGTCAACTTTACCTTTATACGACGGTATTTTTCGGAGCCCTCATCAAGCAATTTTTCCTTAACTACTTTTCTCCGTGGAATTCACTTCAAGTTGCCACGTGGAACATGGTTTACATTCCGATACCACCTTTCCCTTTTAACTATCTCGCAATTTTACCTTCCGGAACCAATAATGATCGTCGATGTGTTTTCACTTTTTGCTTAAACCATTGGATTGAGATCGGTTGTGCATATTCCGCTAGCCTTTTTTATTTTTTCAAGTGTGCATCTTTATTCAGTGGATTATTTCTCAGCCGTAGATTTTGTTTGCTTTGTTCCATAACCGTTGATCTTTAAGCTTTGTTAACCACCTTTGCTTTCCCACATAACTTATCTTCTGCGCATCTTTACCTAGCGGATCCATTTTAAACCGTAGATTTCACCTCAACCACTTTACACCTTCGGATTGCATGACAAATTAACCACTATGCACATTTTAATAATGGAATCAAACTATTAAACTTTGCAAATTTTATGTATCCTTTTATTTTCCTCAATCATACCTCTTCCTCAGCTATTCAACATAGAGGTTTTAACAAGAATATTCCATAGTATCCATGTGTTCTATTTCTAACCTTGCAATTACCTGTAAATAGCGAAAATTTTAACGAGGCTTAAAAAAAAGGAATTTGGCAACTGTTTCTTTTTGAAAAATAGCATTGAAAAATAACACGTACCTTTAAGAGGTCTTGAATTTGCATCTGCTTAATGCTACAGAGTTATACTTTCTGTACTACGGTAAGATACCAATAGGAAAAGATTTTTCTATGAAATTCAACTTCTTCTTTGAAATGCAACATTTTATGGGATAGTATTTTAAATACAGTTTTACCATCAAAAAAATATTTTGGAGAGGAAGTTTTCTCAACTCCCAATTATGGAGGTGTATATGTAACAAGTGGAATTTCTGCACGAGCATAGATATCATCATCACTGTGCTCCTCCTATTCATTAAACTCAACATCATGCATCTTGTTTACATTTATTTCTCTGCCTTCATGTAATCCGACCAGAATTGAGACAACATCAAATTCTTCAGGGTCACTTCCCATACCTTCCATACAATACTCAAAAGGCTCTTCAGGGACTTGTACATTGTCCTTTGGAAATTGTTGAGGAACTTCCTAGTTAATTTTGTCCAGTTTCGTCCTCTTAATGTATGTATTTTTAAATTTGCTTCCTTCTACAGTGTTGGGTCGATACAAGTAAATAATTTTTTGTAGTGTACCAGGGTAACTGAATTTCACTCTCTTCATTTTTCTCTCCTGTAGTGCAAAATGCAATTTTTTTGCCAATAGATGAGGGACATCTATGGCCAGGTCTTCAACTTCATACAATCACCTGAAATATCTTGTTTGTGGTGATTCATAATTTTCCTAAGTACAATTTGAATTAAGGTTTTGTACAATCCTGGTGGAACATCTTGCATCTTTCAACCATTCCGGGAAACCTTAACCATTTTTCCACATATTTTCTTTGCCATCTCACCTTTTTCTACTTTGAGGGTTTTCTTGGTGGTCAACATTACTCCCCCCCTGCATGGAATTTTCTTTGCACCTAACAACAAATCAGGTTCTAGACAAACCCTCCTCCCAAAAATAATCAATTCCTTGGACTCATCATCATAACTAGAAATGACACTATCTATCTCTTCATTGTTGAAATTGAATTGACCGAAAAGAAAACGATGCACTCCTACTTTGACCAGGACATTTAGCATACCTTCTAGCCAGTTGGTTCTGTCACTCCATGCCTCAGCGCTCTCTTCGAATTTTCTAACAGTGAACCTCTCAACAACTTCAAAATCCCCTATTTCAGTTGATGGCATGGAAGATGAGGCTTTTGTTTCAATTTGCAGGATGATGGCACACTCAGAAAGGAAGAGGGGGATGCATGCGAATGCACGCACAGGATACCAACACGTTGACTTTTCCAAACTAAAATAAAAATTACAAATGTGTTCAGACGTTTCCAATCTATAATAAAAGTTACAAATGTGTTCTAACTTTTGCAAACTATAATAAAAATTACAAATGTGTTCTGACTTTTTCAAACTATAATAAAAATTACAAATGTGTTCTGACTTTTTCAAACTATAATAAAAATTACAAATGTGTTTCAAGTCAACTATACACAACTTACATTTTCAATTTCAATATAGTTAACTTTCTAGCATGTTAAGTATACTTATTGAAAATAAGAAAGTAAGAGTAAATAATACAGTAAACATTTGGCATTCTAACTATTCTCGAAAAAATAGAGAAATAGAGTGAGTTATATAATAATAGAGTAATATTCTTCTCTACATGTTTTGATGTACTCTCAAACCAAACCCTCCTGTTAAATGTTTATAGTAAATGGTTTTGGAAATTGGATGGCTAGATATATTGAGAAGACTAACCTTGTGTTAATTTTATATAACCTATCCTCGTATGCTCACAGTCGACATATGAACGGTGCAATTTTATCCTTTTTTTACTGTTATGGACACTTGGAGTCAAACGCAAGCCATAAGCATAAAAATGCAAGCTAGGAATGCATAGCAGTTAAATTGAGCATGAATGACTAAAATTCCAAGTATCTTGGACAAATTAAAAATTAATGACTGAAATTCTAAGTTGTTACGTAAAAAACAATGTGTAAATATTCAAAAGTGGGCTTAGGAAAATGCACGC
Source organism: Pseudotsuga menziesii (assembly GCA_001517045.1). Taxonomy (NCBI): domain Eukaryota; kingdom Viridiplantae; phylum Streptophyta; class Pinopsida; order Pinales; family Pinaceae; genus Pseudotsuga; species Pseudotsuga menziesii. Next base: position 177,906 of record LPNX010560505.1, read on the forward strand.
CACAGTCCGTACAATTGTCATAAGTTGGAAATAACACCATGGGGTTGAAGTTAGATATATTTTTGAAAAATGACTCTTTCAGTTTTTTAAAATTATGTTTCATTTGTCCAGATTTAAATTGACAAAATGACAACTTTTGTGTTTTCAACCAAGTTTTACCCACATTAGAGAAATGACCGCCGAGCCCTAAGTATTGGGTATTTTTGAGTGATTTTAGTTGGAAATGGTATATTTTACTATTTTCTACATTATTATACATTTATTTTTTCAATTTTGGTTCAGAAAGTGCCTGTTGTGCAAAAACACTACATGGTTGTCTTGTATTAATGACATATCCACCTACATTAATAAAAATGCAAGCCAAACCCTCATATTAAATGGTTTGGGAAATTGGATGGCTAGATATATTGAGAAGACTATCCTTGTGTTAATTTTATATAACCTAACCTCGTATGCTCACAGTCGACCTATAAAAGGTGCAATTTTAACCCTTTTTGTACTGTTATGGACACTTGGTGTAAAATGAAAGCCATAAGCATACAAATGCAAGCTAGAAATGCATAGCATTCAAATTCAACATGAATGAATAAAATTGCAAGTATCTTGGACAAATTCAAAATTAATGACTGAAATTCTAAGTTGTTACGTAAAAAACAGTGTGTAAATATTCAAAACTGGGCTTAGGAAAATGCACACCATAGTCCGTACAATTGTCATAAGTTGAAAATAACACCATGGGGTTGAAGCTAGATATATTTTTGACAAACGCCTTTTTCATTTTTTTTAAAATTATGTTTCATTTGTCCAGATTTAAATTGACAAAATGACAACTTTTGTGTTTTCAACCCAGTTTTACCCACATTAGAAAAATGCCCGCCGAGCCCCAAGTATTGGGTATTTTTGAGTGATTTTAGTTGGAAATGGTATATTTTACTATTTTCTACGTTATTATACATTTATTTTTTCAATTTTGGTTCAGAAAGTGCCTATTGTGCAAAAACACTACATGGTTGTCTTGTATTAATGACATATCCACCTACAATAATAAAAATGCAAGCCAAACCCTCCTATTAAATGTTTATAGTAAATGGTTTTGGAAATTGGATGGCTATATATATTGGGAAGACTATACTTGTGTTAATTTTAAATAACCCACCCTCGTATGCTCACAGTTGACCTATGAAAGGTGCAATTTTAACCCTTTTTTAACTGTTATGGACACTTGGTGTAAAATGCAAGCCATAGGCATGCAAATGCAAGCTAGGAATGCATAGCAGCAAAATTCAACATGAATGACTAAAATTGCAAGTATCTTGGACAAATTCAAAATTAATGACTGAAATTCTAAGTTGTTACGTAAAAAATAGTGTGTAAATATTCAAAAATGGGCTTAGGAAAATGCACGCCACAGTCCGTACAATAGTCATCAGTTGAAACTAACACCATGAGGTTGAAGATAGATATGCTTTTGACAAAATCCACTTTTATTTTTTTTAAATTATGTTTCATTTGTCCAGAGTTAAATTGACAAAATGACAACTTTTGTGTTTTCAACCCAATTTTACCCAGATTAGAGAAATGCCCGCCCAACCCTAATTATTGGGTATTTTTAAGTGATTTTAGTTGGAAATGGTATGTTTTACTATTTTCCACATTATTATACATTTATTTTTTCAATTTGGGTTCAGAAAGTTCATGTTGTGCATAAACACTACATGGTTGTCTTGTATTCATGAAATATCCACCTACAATAATAAAAATGCAAGTGAAACCCTCCTATTAAATGTTTATAGTAAATGTTTTTGGAAACTGGATGGCTATACATATTGAGAAAACTATACTTGTGTTAATTTTATATAACCTAACCTCATATGCTCAGAGTCGACCTATGAAAGGTGCAATTTTAACCTTTTTTTACTGTTATGGACACTTGGTGTAAAATGCAAGCCATAAGCATACAAATGCAATCTAGGAATGCATAGTAGTAAAATTGAACATGAATGACTGAAATTGCAAATATCTTGGACTTATTCAAAATTAATGACTGAAATTCTAAGTTGTTACGTAAAAAACAGTGTGTAAATATTCAAAATCGGGCTTAGGAAAATGCACGCCATAGTCGGTATAATTGTCATCAGTTGAAACAACACCATGGGGTTGAACATAGATATGTTTTTAACAAAAGCCTCTTTCAATTTTTTAAAATTATGTTTCATTTGTCTAGAGTTAAATTGACAAAATGACAACTTTTGTGTTTTCAACCCAGAGAAATGCCCGCCCAGCCCTAAGTATTGGGAATTTTTGAGTGATTTTAATTGGAAATGGTATGTTTTACTATTTTCCACATTATTATACATTTATTTTTTCAATTTGGGTTCAAAAAGTGCCTGTTGTGAAAAAACACTACATGGATTTCTTGTATTTATGAAATATACACCTACATTAATAAAGTGCAAGCCAAACCCTCCTATTAAATGTTTATAGTAAAAGGTTTTGGAAATTGGACGGCTAGATATATTGAGAAGACTATCATTGTGTTAATTTTATCTAACCTAACCTCGTATGCTCACAACTGACCTATGAAAGGTGCAATTTTAACCTTTTTTTACTGTTATGGCCACTTAGTGTAAAATGCAAGCCATAAGCATAAAAATGCAAGCTAGGAATGCATAGAAGTCAAATTGAACATGAATGACTAAAATTGCAAGTAGCTTGGACAAATTCAAAATTAATGACTGAAACTCTAAGTTGTTACGTAAAAAACAGTGTGTAAATATTCAAAACTGGGCTTAGGAAAATGCACGCCACTCCGCACAATTGTTATAAGTTGAAAATAACACCATGGGGTTGAATCTAGATATATTTTTGACAAAATCCTCTTTCAGTTTTTAAAATTATGTTTCATTTGTCCAGAGTTAAATTGACAAAATGACAACTTTTGTGTTTTCAACCCAGTTTTACCCACATCAGAAAAATGCCCACCCAACCCTAAGTATTTGGTATTCTTGAGTGATTTTAGTTGGAAATCGTATGTTTTACTATTTTCCACATTATTATACATTTATTTTTTCAATTTGCCTGTTGTGCAAAAACACAACACGGCTGTCTTGTATTTATGAAATATCCACCTACATTGATAAAAATGCAAGCCAAACCCTCCTATTAAATGTTTATAGTAAATGGTTTTGGAAATTGGATAGCTAGATATATTGAAAATACTATCCTTGTGTTAATTTTATATAACCTAACCTCGTATGCTCACCCTATGAAAGGTACAATTTTAACCTTTTTAATTGTTATGGACACTTGGTATAAAATGCAAGCCATAAGCATAAAAATGCAAGCTAGGAATGCATAGTAGTCAAATTGAACATGAATGACTAACATTGCAAGTATCTTGGACAAATTCAAAATTAATGACTGAAATTCTAAGTTGTTATGTAAAAAACAGTGTGTAAATATTCAAAACTGGGCTTAGGAAAATGCACGCCATCACCCGTACAATTGTCGTAAGTTGAAAATAACACCATGGGGTTGAAGCTAGATATATTTTTGACGAAAGCCTCTTTCAGTTTTTTAAAAATTATGTTTCATTTGTCCATATTTAAATTGACAAAATGACAACTTTTGTGTTTTCAACCCAATTTCACCCACATCAGAAAAATGCCCGCCTAACCCTAAGTGTTGGGTATTTTGGAGTGATTCTAGTTGGAAATGGTATTTTTTACTATTTTCCACATTATTATATATTTATTTTTTCAATTTGAGTTCAGAAAGTGCCTGTTGTGCAAAAACACTACATGGATGTCTTGTATTTATGAAATATCCACCTACATTAATAAAAATGCAAGCCAAACCCTCCTATTAAATGTTTATAGTAAATGGTTTTGGAAATTGGAGGGCTAGATATATTGAGAAGACTATCATTGTGTTAATTTTATATAACCTAACCTCATATGCTCACTGTTGACCTACGAAAGGTGCAATTTTAACCCTTTTTTGACTATTATGGACACTTGGTGTAAAATGCAAGCCATAAGCATAAAAATGCAAGCTAGGAATGCATAGCAGTCAAATTCAACATGAAGGACTAAGATTGCAAGTATCTTGGACAAATTCAAAATTAATGACTGAAATTCTAAAGTTGTTACGTAAAAAACAGTGTGTAAATATTCAAAAATGGGCTTAGGAAAATGCATGTCACAGTCCGTACAATTGTCATCAGTTGAAATTAACACCATGGGGTTGAAGATAGATATGTTTTTGACAAAAGCCTCTTTCAGTTTTTTAAAATTATGTTTCATTTGTCTAGAGTTAAATTGACAAAATGACAACTTTTGTGTTTTCAACCTAGTTTTACCTAGATCAGAGAAATGCCCACCCAACCCTAATTATTGGGTATTTTTGAGTGATTTTAGTTGGTATGTTTTACTATTTTCCACATTATTATACATTTATTTTTTCAATTTGGGTTCAGAAAGTGCATGTTGTGCATAAACACTACATGGCTGTCTTGTATTTATGAAATATCCACCTACATTAATAAAAATGCAAGTGAAACCCTCCTATTAAATGTTTATAGTAAATGGTTTTGGAAATTGGATGGATAGATATATTGAGAAGACTATCCTTGTGTTAATTTTATATAACCTGACCTCGTATGCTCACAGCCGACCTATGAAAGGTGCAATTTTAACTTTTTTTTACTGTTATGGACACTTGGTGTAAAATGCAAGCCATAAGCATAAAAATGCAAGCTAGGAATGCATAATCATTTTTGACAAAAACCTCTTTCAGTAGCCTACTTTGCAAATAAATGGCTGATTATGTATACTTTGGTCAGTGATCCTTGTTGACATATTTAGGCTTGGAAGCCAAAATGGTAAATAGGCTAAATGTTACCTATTAGTTACTGAAAAAGATAATCTTTAGTGAGGTAGTAAAGGAGAGGATGATATAGAATGTATGCTATTTCTGCTCTGAAATGAAAAGTATGATTTTTTTCCTCGAAAAAAAAACATATTTCGCCATACATGTGACACCACAGATCTGTCATACAGAATTCACCAAATATTTTGTTGATTATGGAAGACTAGGATAAATAGCTATTAGGATAGTTTGAAGAAAGAACATATATATCTTTTCAAGATCCCATAGGCTAAAAAATGTATATTCTGATTTCAAACTTTGAAATATAAGATAAATATTTTTTCCTTGGAAAACAAAAACCATTGATAACACAACATCAATATGTCATGTGATGCAACCCTGCAGGATCAACAGATAATACTACAAGGCTACAAAATTAGAGTGCATAATCTGGAGTGAATCACTAACAATCTCAGCAAGCACACAAAGAATACTATTTGGATTTCGCCAGATTTAGATTTATATTTACTTATAAAAACTTCAAATTACAAAGTTCAAACATTTCACCATAGATATTACACCACAGATCTCTAAAACAGAATTCACCATATTTATGATAGTTATAATGTTTACATCTCCAAATGGGTTGCAACAGTCCTCATCCCAAATTGATAACAATGATGGATAGGATCCCATTGGTGTGAATCCCATGAAAAGTGCACCTACACACGAGGTTGTAGGCTATTAAACAAATACCGAAATCTAAATGTTGGTCCCACTCTCCATGTTCCAACAGGTTGACTATCATTGCTTGAGACTGAAGATAGATGATATCTATTGGGAAAGGTTGACCATGTATAGAAAACAACCTCCTTGAGATTCGCATAGCCTTCTATGGTGAACTCTAGTGAATTGTTTTTCTTTACAATCCTAGGAGGTATGACATGCATTGCAATAAGCTCAAAAGTAACCATGAAACTTTCATCTGAACAAGGAATTTCCATAAAATATTCACTACGTATCATGTTACGAGACCTTATGTGGTTGAAAACTTTGTAAGAAAGAAGATGGATATTTTGACGATGGATTCGATGTCGCTGCAATACTCCAATACATGATGGTAATGCATTGTGAGTTTCATATTCTGTAGAGGTAGCTAATCTGGCAGTCACAACTTCATCATCACCCTTTGTTGCAAGATGTTGGAAAGTGGTGTGCTTATCATCTTTCATAGCAATAAAATGACAAAAAAAAGATTCCCCCTTTAGAGTGCTCTTGCCCCACCTTTTGATAGATCTCATAGTAAAGAAAACATCAACAATGCCTGCAATAAAAATAAAAATAACATTAGTTACTATAAAGATAACATTGTTTGCACAATTGGGTGAATGTGGGGGAGGTATTTATATCAGATTCCTAGGCAATCAGTTTTTTCGTGTTTGGTTAGGTTGTGGTAGAGGATCAAACACTAGAGTTGAACTGATAGCCATCAGGGCTTTACTATTCTTTGCTAACTTTAAAAGGATCACAATACTTCAGGTTTGTGGAGATTCAAAATGCATCTTCAACTAGTTGGAAGGGAAATCAATGTTACAGGTTACAAATATGGAACAATGGAAACACAGATTAACAAATGTTGGGAGTGATTTTCAGTATTTATCTTTTTTTCATATTCACAAGGAACTCAACACACATGCATATTTGCTATCAAAGAAAACTATTGGTCTCGAAGAGGGTACACTTTATTTCGAGGACTTTCTGGATTCCACATTAGTGGATAAAGGTTGTATCCATTGTAATTAGTATATAGTCATTTGTGCATTAGATACTATCTAAAGACTTTTACATATGTGCACTCTACCCAGTTTAGTACATTTCCAGCTTTTAGTATTTTTTGTCTCAGTCAATAAGGCATAGTGATCAATATGTACTGGTGATTTGATGTGGAATCTCTTCTATCCAATAGAAAATACAACTAATGACTATTACAAAGAGTCTCTACAGAGTCTAGCTGGTAATTTTATTTGGAACTTATGCACCTTATGTTTTCTATAATTTTTCTTTGATTCATAAACATGTATAGCAAGAAAATGGGTTTTTTCCTGGGTGAAAAAAAATTGTGATATAAACTGAAAAATATGAATTAAAAGATACATGTATACTCACATCAATGATTTCAGTTGATATCAATAAACCTTGTTTTGTATAGAACACCTCATGTGGATGTAAATTCACACCTTAGGGAATATGGTGGCCTCTACCAATAATATCCAACTCACATTCAAAAATTCTTACTCAACAGAATGTTCCACCAGTAGAAACATCTACTAAACAATTCAACACTTCCACATGATATGGAATTTTCAATGACTCTTCTTTGGAAATATAAGGCAAATTTTCATAATAAATATGGACATCCATTCCTACCTTTATGGTAAAATCAAATGGATTTGTGTTGTGCACCAAAATCCCATCCATTTGAATGAATTTGTTTCTTCCAATATTGATAAAACGACCATCTCCCAATAAGGGAGTCACATGTGACCTAGATCCCATGTAAAACCCTCACTTGATGACTGTAGTGGAACGATATTCATATGACCTTGCAGATAACTGTGATTTTATTTCAGATAAAGAAGGATGGTGCAGCATAAGTTTGCCACTATCATCTTCATACACCATTAGAACGGGAAAAACATCATCTATACTACGTGTCCATGTGCCACTAGTACCAATAGTGTAAAGAATTGGATCATTCTCACAAGGATCCAAGTTTGTCAACTCTACATTTCCTGTATGGGACTCATCAATAACTTTGCAAAGGATGATCTCTTCTAAACCACTTTCTTCTTTAAGAAGGGCAACAGTATCGAAGTTTGGAGCTTTTCCCCTAACACACTGCATAGATGAGAGACAACAGATTTGATATGATATTTGCATATTGTTAAGCTGGACCTGAGCATCATTACCATTGGAATCTATTTCATCATCACTCCAACAATCATTTTTAACAATTTTACATAATTGTCGTGACTTCCTTTGTTGTTTAGATAGTTGTTGCTTCATTTTTCGTTGTTTTTCTCATATAGCATACTCTTCTGCAAGTATTTGGAATGCTTCTTCCACAACTTCTAGAGGCAACAACTTTTGTTCTTTATGTTGCAATGGATCATGACAAGATGCCCAAAGGAGCCACACAGGTTACACAGGGGATCTCTGAATTAGAAATAAACAGTGAAAAAAACAATCTAGCTCTACAGGCACAATATAAATGCTGCACTAACCTTTGGTAAGAACCATTAATTTATTTTCTCCTTGTAACCAAGGTTATGGCATTGCATACACAACAAAATAAAATCTTCCGAGTCCTATACGATTTCTACATAAAAAAACTAGGGGTAAAATTGATTACTGTGCATATACAGTATCTGGTAAATAATTGTTATAGCCAGACTCGTTAGAAAAAAAATGTACAATAGAAATTAGAAAAGGAATGTTACAAACCTTATTAAAATATAAAAATGAAGAATCTCAAATAGAAATACAAATTATAGTGGCAAACTTATCTTGCACCATCATACATTGTCTTTGGTTAGAAAATTTCGATGCAATCTAATCTAGTTTGATCTAGAATGGCATCCCATGTGATCTAAAATTGTACAACATAAATTAAAAAATAAATGATACAAGCATTATAAAAATATATAAATAAAAAAAAATGGATTTTAGCAATTACATTCATTAAAAGAATCCCAAACAGAAATACAACCAAATCTGAAGAAAAGAAAAAAACATTATACCCTTTGTTCAGAAATTTTCCATGCAATCTGAATTGGTTTGATCTGGAATCGCGTCTGATATGATTTGATTAGTGATTCTTTTTGAGGTAGGGGATCCACCAACCTATGGTTCATAGGCTTATCTTGCCAATTTTTTCTCAAGAAGGGACCTGGTTTGTTCACAGGGTTATCTTACAGGGCTTGTGATGAAGTCAAGCATGGAAGACAACCTAGTTTGATCAGAGGTTATGGGTAAAATCGAAATGGGTCAAAAAATCCGTTGATGGAGGTTTTGGGTAAAATCGAAATGGGTCAAAAAATTTGTTGATGGAGGTTTTGGGTAAAATCGAAATGGGTCAAAAAATCCGTTGATGGAGGTTCTAGGTAAAATTGAAATGGGCATCCGTTGATGGAGGTTCTGTGTAAAATTGAAATGGGAATTCACAAATGGAGGTTACTACCACGCATGAAAAATTCAAAAAATTTACCTAACCGCACATCGTTATCCATGCAAAATAATTAACCACACCAGTTTACCTCACATGGATTCGCATATAGTTGGAAAAGATTTCTGATGGAATTCCCTTAAGTGATTAACTACGGTAATTACATTTTAATTAACTTCTAATCCTTTCCTTTTTTAAGACACATTTCCGGGGTGGTAGTTTGTTATGATGGATACTAGGGCACCTATCCCACGGGCCAACAAGGCTGAAGGTAGAATGGTGCGAGAATTGTAGAGTATGAGGACTCAACCCCCAATTTCTCAACGCTTCAAAAGTATGAAAGTTTTGTGCATGCCCCTTTCTATGAATTTTGTGACTCAATTGGGCATGATGTTAACAATTCCTGCATGCTCCAACTAATGAAGGATCATATTCCAGATGCATTCCATGTTTAGGGTGGAAAGGAAAGCAAAGGACCTAACTTCGGATGAATCAAGGAGAAATGCATGATGGATAAAGGGGCCATGGAAAAGTCTATGAAGGAGGACACATATAGGTTATGTTCCAAAGAACTTTAACCAGTACCAGCAACTAGATTTGATATATTCTCAGTCTGGGATCTTATATGAGATTATCCCTGAAGCGCCGAGGCCAACGCATAATGTAGAGAAACCTAATCCTGGACCCCATGACGATGGTCTGGTTGGTTCTGTGATTTCTCCCACCGTAGAATCTTTTGCTAAACAACTCCATCAGCTGTCCGTAAAACATTCTACGGCGGAGGCAGCAAAGGCTGCCCCTTCACCCCAAAATACAAATGTTTTTGCACAAACCTCTCAGAAGGGAAATCAGCAGCCCGGTGGGAAAAAGAAGAGAGGAAAAAAGGGTGAGGGAAACCAAAACAAGCAAAAACCCACAAACAATGTTGATGGGGGGAAGAAAGAAAATAAGAAGGTGAAATTTCCATGTAAGTTGTGCCATGAAGATCACCTAACCCATCTATGTCCCCTTATGGAACAAGCTCAGAAGCTGTTAAAAGGCCAACAACCGGCTGTCCTGAAGGATCCTTTTCCCCAAGGACAAAATTCAGCTTCAGCTTCAAATGTAGCAGGGGGCACCCCAAATGCTCTTGACCCCAATTATATCAACATGGTTCGATTCGAGACTTTACTACAGACCAGGAACAAGAACTATGACAAAGAGACCTCGGAGAATGGTAAGTCAATAGGTGAAAATTCTAACCTTATCACGATTGAGAAACCTGTCGAAATTATGCCCAAGATACCGAAAGGTGTCTTTAAGAAAACCTTGCATAATCCTAATTCTAGGGCTGCAGCCAACTACTCTGTAGTTGAAGACTTAGCCCAGACTCCTAGTGCAATGTCGGCTTTAGAGGTGTTACAGATTTGTCCTGCCCAACGAGATGCACTCTTAGCATCCTTAGGCAGTATGGACTCATCGAGTCTCATGGCGAAATTTAATTTTTCTGATGTCAAAATTCGCCTGCCATATCATGTAGCCTTATCGATAGAAGTCATCCATTGTTGAAAGACCATTGGAAGGGCAGTTTTCGACGAGGGTACTTCTACATGTTTTATGTCCCTGTCTTATTGGAAAGCTCTTGGATCCCTAGAGCTGGTTCCATCGATCACCCTACTTACTACTTTCAACGGAAGGTCATTCCATCCACATGGTATCCTACCAGCTTTCGAAATTAAGTTGGCAGGGAAAACGGTGTCCGTTGAGGTAGAGGTGATTGATGCACCTTTGGATTATAACTTGTTCTTGGGGAGAAGTTGGACTTATGCCATGTCAACTATTGCATCGACCATTTTTCGAGTGGTAGTGTTTCCACACGAAGGGAAGTTGGTTACTGTAGACCAACTCAGTTTTACTCGAAAAGGCCGCATGGAAACTAACGAGTCCACCATACCATTGGTTGATCAGGTTAGACCTTCTTCAGAGAGCTTAGGGGCTGGAATGTATGCATCATTGATGGGCACATTTGATTTTCCAGCTCTGACTAATTATATAGATTCTATTAGTGTGGGGAAGTCCATAGCAATGGTTGTTGATAGAACTGATCCTTGGGTTCTTCCTTCCCACCATGAACTTGAAGTGCCCTTATCGGCAACAAAAGTGGCTTATCAAGATATCATCCATATTGTTGTTGATTCCATTTCGGTCCCTCTCACAGTCTCAGAGGAACCGGAAGAAGCCTATTTTCCTGCTTGGGCAGAGAACTCTTTGCATTCTAGAGATTGCTTAGATATGGTTTTAACTTCGGATGAAGCCATTCTTGAAGCCATGTGCGGATGGGATAAGATCTGCGAAGATCTTCACCATCGATCCTTTTTTATTCCAGAGTTAAGCAGGATAGAGAACTAGGAGTTCCATATGAGACTGGCAGGTGATGTTGATACGCCTATTAATCCCTTACCAAGGGAAGGAATATTTGCTGAGGGGAATATGGCAAACATTTCTGCTACAATTCCTATCAATATCTCTGTAAATCCAAACGTTGTGGAAAATGTACACATCGACGCAAACTGCTCTCCGGAGGAGATTGCGATATATATGGCCTTGTTTAAGGAATACCGTGACGTTTTTGCCTGGTCATATGAGGAGATGCCAGGAATTGATCCATCAATAGTCGAGCAGAAAATCCGAACATACCCTGATGCTAGACTTGTTCAACAAAATTTGATACCTGTCAACCCACGTAAAGCGGCGGCAGTGAAGGTTGAAGTTGAGAAACTGCTGAAAGTCGGTTTCATTTATCCCATAGCTTTGACAGAATGGGTATCCAACCCTGTTCCTGGTGACAAAAAGCAAGGGACTATACACGTTTGTATTGACTTTCGAGATCTAAATAAAGCTTGTCCTAAGGGACAACTACCCCACGCCATTTATAGATCAAATTATTAATGCTTGCGCGGGAAGTGAAGTATTTTCGTTTATGGATGGTTTCTCCGGATATAATCAAATCCAAATTAAAACGGAAGACCAACATAAAGCAAATTTTATTTGTCCTCGGTGTACCTTCACATACAAGAAAATGCCATTTGGATTGAAAAATGATGGGGCAACCTTTCAGCAGGCAATGAATTTTTCCTTTCACGATATTAAAGCCATTGTCAAACCCTACCTTGGTGATCTGCCAACACATTCTCGTAAGAGGATCGATCACCTAGATCACTTGCGTTTAAATTTTTGAACGATGCAAAAACTACAAAATTCGCTTGAATCCCCACAAGTGCATTTTCTGTGTCGAGTCAGAGGGACTGCTCGGATTCATTGTTTCCAACAAAGGAATTCAGGTGGATCCTTTGAAAGTTGAGGCCATCGTAAATCTACCTCCTCCTCATTCTATCAGGCAGCTTCAGAGCCTACAGGGAAAGTCCAATTTCCTTCGACGTTTTATTGTAAATTATGCCAAGATTACTAAAGGTTTCATGCGCCTGTTGAAAGAAGACACCCCATTTGTATGGGATGAAATTGCACAACTCGCATTTGAGGCATTAAAAAAAGCTTTGTTGTTGGCACCATTATTGCATCTGCCAGATTACTCTAAGGATTTTATATTGTATTTGGCTGCATCTGAGTCGACCATAGGGGTAGTACTAGTCCAGGAGGACGATAAGCTCCAAGAGCACGTCGTCTACTATCTCAGTCGTGCTTTAGCCGGACCTGAACTTAGGTATTCCCACATCGAGAAGTTCGCCTTAGCAGTTGTGTATGTTGTTAAGAGGTTGCATCACTACATCTTACTGAGGACCACGACGGTAGTGGCAGATGTTAATCCTTTTCAATATGTTTTGTCTCGACGGATAGTTGGAGGAAAATTAAACAAATGGATAGTCATTCTTCAAGAGTTTGACTTAGATTTTCAATCGCCAAATCCAAAAAATCCTGAGTTTTTGCTGAGCTCATTGCAGAATTTCCAGTAGAGGAAGATGTAGCCATTGAAGAAGACTCATTCCCAGATGAGCATATCTTTTTGATTTCCAACTCTGACCCCTGGCACAGAGATATACTTATATATCTCCAGACTTTGAAGTACCCTGCAACCTTCTCGCGGAAAGAACGACGTAAACTACGTGTACATGCCAAGAAATACCTCATTATTGGAGATACTTTATATCGTAGGCGGGTAGATTCCGTTTTGCGTCAATCTCTTACCCACGAAGAAGCAGAGATTGTCCTAAATGATGCCCATAGTGGAGCGTGTGGGGGTCATTTATCTGGTTTAGCAACGACCCAAAAGATCTTACGTGTCGATTATTTCTGGCCCATGATCTTTAAAGATTGTGTGGAAGCTGTGAAGTGCTGTCATCCTTGTCAGCTTTACACCAGAAAGATGCAGTCGCATCCTGCTTCGTTATTTCCCATCATCTCAGTGGGCCCGTTCATGAAGTGGGGGATAGATTACATGACGTGCAACCCAGTCTCGGCTAGGGGGCACAAACATATCATTGTCACTGTAGATTATTTCACGACATGGGCAGAGGCAATGCCCACCTTTAAATTTGAGGGAGAAACTGCAGCTTTTTTCGTTTTCAACCAAATTATCGCATGATTCCTTATCCCTAAAGTGATTGTCACTGATCATGGCAGTCATTTCCAAAATAGTATGATGACTGAATTGACCATTATGTTAGGATTTAGACAATAACATTCATCTTCATTTTATCCTCAAGCAAACAGTCAAGTCAAGGCTGTCAATAAAACTTTGAAGACTATTCTCAAACGTATTATTAATGCAGCCCATTCCAACTAGCATATCATGTTGTATCTCGCACTTTGGGCATATCGGACCAATGTGAAAAATGCTACAGGGTTTTCTCCTTTCCAACTCATTCATGGGGTGGAAGCAGTTACCCCGGTCGAATGCGAAATCCCATCCTTAAAAATTGCTATTCATGTGTTACCTGATACGACTGAGCTGGAAGAACGTTTATTACATTTAGGGCATCTAGATGAGCAGCGTAAAGATGCACTGACAGTAAACGAAGCTCATAAAAATAGGGTAAAAATCCAATACCATAAATCAGTCAAGCCTCAAATGTTTTTTGAAGGGGAGCTTGTTTTGCTCTGGAATCAAGACAAAGAACCCCTGGGGGCAGGAAAGTTCAGGTCTATGTGGTTGGGACCTTATGTCGTGTCAAAGGTTTTAAAGAAGGGCGCATATGAATTGACTGATTTCGAAGGGAATAAGCTTCCTGAGCCTAGAAATGGGATCTACCTGAAAAAGTACTATGCTTAGGCTTAGCACTTTTTCCTGTATTTTATTGTATGTATTTTTATGTACAATAGTTCATCGGTTTGTGTTTTTTATACCATCTGCTGGTTGTTAGAGATGTCTTCCGAGTGGTTCGTAGGTTTCGCCGATGGCGCCAGTCGCCACACTTGTGATTTGCATCAGTTGCATGGGTCATTTACTCGCCCTCAAGATAGTTAGTTGCCTCAGGAGGTGCTTGCTTAGGTCCTGCTAACAATAATGTGGCTAAATACAGGGCCGTCATTGAGCTTTTATGGGATGCTTTGTCATGTGGTATCACTCAGCTGAAAGTCTGACTTGACTCTCAGCTGGTGGTTTCGCAGCTCAATCGAGCTTATCAGGTGCGGAACCCTATTCTACTACGTCAGTTTATGCAAGTTAGGTTATTGGAAAGAAATTTTGAGTTTATTATATTCAATCATATTCCAAGAAATCAAAATTCATTAACTGATGCAAATGCAAATTATATCTTGGATTGGCATTTAACACATTTTGCATAAAAATATATATATACAACATACACATAAAAACATTTGTAAATAAACCGGCAAAATATATATATATATATATATATATATATATGTGTGTGTGTGTGCGTGTGTGTGTGTGAATATCTATCCATATAGATAGGTCGACTTTCTGATCCTCAGATCCAGTCATAACTGTACAATATACATAAAATATACAAAACATGGATCAAAGTCCATAAAATGCTCCTAAGTCTAAGCTTGACCACCGTGGTCACCCCGATCATCTTGATCACCCTGCGCTCGGGCTTCTTTAGCCTCCTCGGCTTCAGCAGCCTCAACAGCATCAATATACACAAGTACTGCTCTCGCTACCTGCCTCATAAGGCGTATCCAGACAGGTGGTATACCAACCACTAGCTCCTACATGACAGCAGGGATATGATCAATGTGTAAGGTAGGTACTCTCTGGGTAAGCATGGCTAGATTTCCCTCAAGAACCCTAATCAAACCCTGGTCCTCTCCCAACACAGGACGCACAAACATGCGTGGATGCCCAGCAGGGCGAACTGGTCCAATATTTCAATATATTGAACCGGCTTACATTATATTTCAATATTTCAAAGGGAATAAAAAGTGTTATCTATCATTGCCATATTGAACAAGGAGTCAAATATTGTTGTGTCACATTTTGACAATTCAGAAGGAATAAAAGAGAATTATGCCACATTTTACTTATGATAAATAATACAAGCTTATATTGGCCTTTCATGTTATGTTAAAATAACTAATGCTAAGTTAAGTAATATTGACTAGTGTAACATTACACTAATGTTGATCAATATTGAGTTATGTTGACTAATATTGACCAAGTTAACTAATTGTTCATTTTGTTGATCTGTTGTCGTGTTAGCTAATTTTGTATGTGTTAGCTAACTTTGTATTGACTCTTAAGTTTGGTAATATTAACTATGTTAATCAAGATTAATTATTTTTATGTTGACTAAGTATTAATGTTTACTATGTTAATATAATGATCTTAAACAATATTTAAAAAAAAAGAGGAAACAATAATAAATGTTTGTTAATACAATAAACGTTGGATGTGTTGTATTGAAATGTTCAACCAGGAATAAAAGAGTAGTATACCACATTCTTACATTTCATCATGAATACAAGTAAAGTTACATTGTATTTTGACATTTCATAAGAAATAAAAGAGGGTTAGGCTACATTATTACATTTCATTAGAAATATAAGTGGCTTGTGTCACATTTTGACATTTGACAAGGAATAGAATGACTAATTTTGATTGGTTTTAAGTAGTCTCTATTAATGTTACCTATTGTTAACCAAGTTCAATATTGGTTAAGTTTACTAATGTTGAATAATATTTTTTTAGGGTGTGGAATGTGTAAGGGAAAGCTGGGTGGGGTAGAGTGTTCGTCATAGACTCTGGAGCAAGGAAAGTTTGTTTTATTGGGGGCATTGGAGGGATTAGGCAGCAAGAATTTATCATTTGAAGGCCGAAGCTAGTTTTTAATTTCTCTGGTTCAGAGTGTGCAGGTCAAGCCCCGGGGTTTCGTATGCAGATCGTCTGTCATGCGTTATCCAGCTCTCTGCCCGGCGTCTGCAGCTCTGTTTCAAAACTTTATTTGATAATTATTAATATGAATAATGATATTAGGGTTTACGGCTTTGCCTTTGTCATTTTATTTATTTTTATATTAAGGTTAAAATTAAGTTATGAATTTAATAAGTTTATGAGTTTTTATTTTTATTTTTTTATATTAAGGTTGTTATTAAGTTATGAGTTTTGTAAATTTTATTTTATTTTTATATTAGGTTTCCTTTAAGTTATGAATTTTATATGTGATATATATATTTTTTAAATTTATATGTTTGTTATTTTATTTTATTTTTATATTAGGTTGCCTTTAAGTTATGAATTTTATATTTGATATTTTTTTTATATTTGATATATTTTTATATTTTGAAAGGTTATTTTTAATTTTTTTGGAATTTGAAAATATATGTTTTTAAATTTATAAGTAAACTACTTTTGTATTTTATTCGTACTAGATTTTTTTGTTACGTATTTTTTTTGTATGGAATCGAATTCGTATCCATATTCGTACTCGAATTATGCTACTATGGTTTCAATATCATGGGAGTTCACCTTAATTAACCCTAATACAATGGGATGGTGTGGCGTATGTGGGTTTTTTACTTGGTTCATGATGGAATTTTAAAAGTTTCAATGTTATGATGGATTAAGAGGTCCATGAAATATCCCCCTTCACTCCCTTGGTGTGTTAATTTGTTGGGTGGAAGATTATGGTTTTTGAATCTATACTTTTTATTTGAGGAGATATTAAGAAAAAGCTTTTTCGTTTGTCTAGATTTAAAAGAAGGGATGCCTAGAATCAATCTTTGAATTTTTATAAACCATATATTGTCTACCATAATTATTAATTTTAAATATAATTGTTTTCTTATCTTAAGAATTTCCTTAGGAAATAGAGGTAAATTGATGAGCCCAAGTGGTTCTTCTAGATGGTTTTCATAGCTCATCACTAGAAGCATATTCAATATTTCTCTACGAATTAATTGGAAATGTCTATGTAGAGGGTTAAATATTTGTTTCATGTTTTTTATATGCTTCCTCTTTTGCTTAACAATGATCTCCATGTTGAACAGTTAGAAGGTATCTTGGTCTTTGATTAGAGGATACTTTCAAGGGTTGGTAGTATGACTATCCTCACCACCCCCACTGATTGCACATTTTGTGAAAATATCTCCCTTATTTTTTTATTTTTAAAATAAGATACTATGTTAAACTCGATATACATAATATGGTAATTTAAAATTTTGACTTTTTACACATATATACTTTTGATAAATTCAAAGATTTTCCATTTCCTCATAAAAGATAGTTTATTATGATCGTTGTCAATCGATTATGATCATTTCAATAAACTTTGTCTTGTCTCAATTAATTACTTTATTTTTTGACACACTAATTTTGATGCCAACATTTAATGTTCTATGTATATAATGGAAATAAAATGTTCAATGTCCTAGCCTTTAATACAATATATAATTGATAATAGAGTAATTTTGATTTTTTAAAGTTGTTTGTATGAATTGATTTATTTATCTTTATATACAATATATAATTGATAATAGAGTAATTTTGATTTTTTAAAGTTGTTTGTATGAATTGATTTATTTATCTTTATTAAATAAAATTTAATAGCAATATGTAAATGCAAATTGATTGAATGAAAAAATAGTATACTTAAAATTTAAAAAAATAAAGATTAAGTAATAATTAAATTGGTTTGTGTATCTGACTAAAAATAAAATACTAAGTAAAAAGACGTGTAATGATATGAAAATTTGTCTAATTGATTTAAAAATTATCATAATTATAAAATATGAAAAATAGAGAATAAATGAGGATTACATGTGTTAATATTTTTTCCAATCAAATCAGAAATCATAATATATAAAAAATATGAAATAAAGTTAAATGGAAATCAACCATTTGATTTATTTGAAGTTTTTTATTTGTTGGTTAAGTGCTCTGTGATTTGTTGGGTGAACCTTTGGTCTGAGAAACCACGATCTAGGGGCATTTAAGCCGTCAAAATCACCCGGGGATCGCACCCGACTTGGCCGCACCAACCCTTAGCATAGTTGGATTTAAGTGTCGCCTTCCAAGAGCAGCGGGTTTCGATCCTAGGCCGCCAAGCAAACAAAACCCCCCTCGACCGTTTTCTCTACCGAAATTTGACGATTTATTTGAAGCTTTTAAATAGTATAAAATACTCTAATAAATACTTGATTGAGATACACAATTCAACTCAAAAATTAATAAATCACCTTGTTAGAACTATTTTAGAAATACTAAAAAATAATGTAAAATCACGTTCTAATAAAAAATCTCATTTTTAAATCTCATGAGAGACCCAAGTGACTCTTAAAGACCCAAGTGATTAAGAAAACAAAAGTTTATTTTGAAAAGCTACATCAAGAACTTTTCCTTTTGGCCTATAGTGAAAAGCAAGTAGCATTTTTATGCCAATATAAATTAAACATTGAAGTGTAAAGTTTGTGCCAATTTGGTATAAATTCATGATAGCCTGAAATAATTGATGTCTTTGTATGCTTATAATTTTATCAACACATTTCTATATCTTTTGATCGTCTTTGTGACATCATTCTCAAAAATTGTTTTATAGTCCTACTTGTAAGGAATGTAATCTCTACATCGTTGTATTTGTGTTACTCATGTATATAACATTTTCTATTATTGTGTTGGTTTTTTAAGTGTAATTTATAGGTATTGTAGTTGTTTCATCCTAGTTACAATATTTGCATGAAGTATCATGAGTATCATTAAATTTATATTTGGAATTCATAAAAGTTTATGATAAAATTATATTACTGTAGAACACAACCTATTCCTCCAAATTGTCACTTGCTGTGAAAATGACCAAGGTAGACATGTTTTTGGATATTTATATATGCATTAAATTTTAAATGACATGTGTGTGATTGTTATAACCAACACAACCACATTGAAATGTGATTTATAAGTGACAAATGATATTTATCATAAGTCATAGCATTATGGAAATGAATATTGTTAATTGGTCAATACATCAAATTATTACTCTGGTTAATGATTTGATGGTCGCCATATACCGTATGGTTTGTAGAACCTTACCCGAAGACCAAAATTTGAAGAGGCTTATTTTTCAAATCCAAGAACTTATACAAGTTGGTCACCCAAAGTTATTAAATGACTTCATTAGTTATAAAATATAAGTGACAACACCACAATCTTGTTGTTATTTCAAGATCACAGGACTTCAACTTAATTAACCCTAGTAGGATGGGATGGTGCAATCATGTGGGTTATTTACTTAGTTCATGATGGAAACATAGATGTTTTAGTGCTACAATGGATTAAGAGGTACATGGAATATCCCCCTTTCACTCCCATGGTGTGTTGATTTGTTGGGAAGATTATGGTTTTAAATCTATCCTTTGTATTTGTGGATATCTTAAGAGCACATCTCCTTTGACTGCCCAACTTTAGGAGAAGGGATAT
The DNA here is from genome assembly GCA_001517045.1 of Pseudotsuga menziesii. Lineage (NCBI taxonomy): Eukaryota > Viridiplantae > Streptophyta > Pinopsida > Pinales > Pinaceae > Pseudotsuga > Pseudotsuga menziesii. The sequence continues at coordinate 197,870 of LPNX010560505.1, forward strand.
CTAGAATCATTCTTTAAGAGGCTTCTAACTTGTATATTGTTTGTCATCATTATTTATTTTATTTGGTTTCACTGGACAAGAATAAGTAACAACCATGGAGGAAGATGTTATTGAACAATATTCTGGACAAGCAAAGAACACAGATCCCTCCATGTTGTCTTTAGTGGTAGGAATAGAAAACAATACCTAATTCACGTATGGAAGTTAATATGTTTAATTTTGTTGATTCTTTAAATAATTCTTGTCTTTGACAATCTGTAAGGCTTTATACAAGCCAATTAGTCCGCACTAGCACTAAAATTTAAAATTTTGAAAATAGGGCAAATAGAAAAGGTTATTAGTTTCTTTTGAAGACTTTGGATGTTTTGGATGGTATTTCCTTTTTTTATTTGTACTAAATAGTTTGACAATATGACAACATCTCTCTCTCTCTCTCTCTCATGTGTTTCAACTAGTATTGTTATCATCAAATATATGTTAAGTTTATTAGTGATGTTGTATGTTGACTAATTCAAGTAGTGTTGAATAAGTTAATATTATTAAACAAGTTAATTAAGACAAAATTATTCAACATTATTTATAGAAATGGATGGTTATGCTGTTTTGAGTGTGGGTATTGGGCTTGTAAGACATACCGGTTATTATATTGTAGGAGATAGATGCTTTCTAAATTTCTTCCTTATTTAAGTTAATTTTAGAAATTTGAAAAATAAAATATATAAATTTAAGACACTCTTATTGTGAATACAATTTGGTTTGAACTTTAGTGGTCTATAAATATGATACACTTTCAAATAAAAAAATTCTTATGCCAAAACATGATAATGAGTTATCAGATCATTTATATACATATATAACATACACTTCTAAATATTCTTCAACTAATGAAATATTTTATTTTACAAAAATCCATTCTAAATCTCAATGTCAATGTCAGCCTCTACATTCATTATATATGAATCCTATTATTTCCTTTCCGATTGAGAAAAAGATATAAGAACTAATAATAAAGGATCACCATGCTAAAGCCATACGATGTTTATTTTGATGAGGTATCACAAAACAAAGTACCAATTTCATAAGGTTCTATAAAGTATCGATTCTCTCATCTTTCAACACAACAAGGTGCTTTAGGGTGAGGATATAATTTATTATTTTTACTAATAATGTTTTAAAATTTTGAAAATGTTTAGTATAAATAAATGAATATAAATTCCATCTCAAAATGTTTAGTGTAAATAAATGATTATAAATTGATTTTAGCTTTTAAATTATTAAAATTTATCATAAAATCTATTTAAATTTACATTTAAAAAATTTAATCTATATTAACAATTTAATAAATTAAAAATTATCTAGTTAAAAATGAGATAACACTAATAATAATAATAAAAAATTGACAGATTTTTTTATTATATATTATTACATCTACATTTTCTTAGATTTTATTTTTCATTCTAAATTTTTAATTTTTTTTAAGTAAGAGTGAGATCATTGCATTAAAGATGAAAAAAAGTTACAAAACATGGCTCTTTTTCTCAGCCAAGCATAACACTTGAGACAACCCAGTACTGGGAAGATTTACATGATAGTCCCAACCCAAGTGTTTCCCCATAGACTTTCCAAAAATAACTCCAATAGAAATCACCTTACAGAGAAGATATCAATCCCCCTTCTACTACTCTTATCTAAATGAAAATTGGCTTGTCTGCAAACTAAGCACAAAACTATCATTTACTCAGAACATAAACTAATCACCCAGAAAAGGAAAATCCCCCAGTCTGACATTTGCCGCAAGCGATGAACAGAAGAGTCACGCAACCACCACCCCTAGAGCAAGATGTAGGGGAGATCCCTCCTTCAAACCACTTGGGGATCCTCGACCGGTAAACGATTTCCCTGGTGCACCGGGGGCGCTGGAGAGACCAAAACACTGAACCGCTTCAGGAGTAGGTCCACTTTGAAATTTAGCTACTTGAGGTTAGAGTCGACATCATCCCACCATTGCTTCAGCTTCCCTAGCTTGACTTCTTCCACCTCCTTATACCAGGCATCCTGACCAATGAGGTTCTTCATGATCCAGAACAGTGCCAAAGTATTTGTGTACTTTCTTGCTCGGCCCACAAAGTGTCCTGGGTCAAGAATTCAGTCTTCCATCTTGCAATGCTCCTCCTGCAGGATTTCATTGTCAAATTATGCCCACAGATTCTGCTCAGGCTCATTAACCCACTGTTGGATTTCCCCCGAAAGACCCAAATCTAGGATTCCCACAGTTCCTTGGTCTGATTTCGTGTTCCTCAACCCATTTCCTCCAACTGGTTCGCCATGCATTTACACTTACCCTCACGACTGACCAAGCTCATCCTCCTTCGACCTCTCAGAAAATTCACAACGTTACACCCTGTACTGATTCTTAAAATACCAAGGATGGAAACAACATATGTCACAAGCTCTTCATGGGAAACATCTAAGAGCCACATATTCCTAAATAGTAATTTCCCACTCCCTAAAATCATTCCCTTATTGCTACTCATGATGGCCCAGGTACCATCCTTGGTATGATGATAATAAATCCAGAGCAGGGATCTCGACTTACCACCCTGCGCATTCATTCTTACTCTCTGATGAAAAGATAGTGAAAGGAAGTTGGCAGAATGCAAAATTAAACCTCCAAAATTCATCACATGGCCACCCATTATCTTCCGTCTCATCCTCGTTCCCTTACGAGGGTTCAAGTCCCACCCCTTAGACTGATGGGTCTCGAGCATGATTTCCCTAAATGTCCTGGGATATGAATTTTACACACCTGGCGTGTATCGTCGCATCCATCAGCTCCCTCCAATCCCTAGCCTTGACACCTTGGTGATTCTTTATACTCCAGCTTGCCAACTGATCCCCCACCTTATTCCTTGATGATATACATGAGTGAATTTCATCCCCATTCCTTCCTAGAGGATTCCTTGCAGGGTTTCCACCCTTGTTTGAAGACGCCATGACTGAGACACCTTGAAGCTTTGTGAGTTGTTTTGAAGTTTAATGGCCATTTGAATGACCATTTTAGAGTCACCTTCAATAATACTAGAAAACCATCCATGTTCTCTAAGCATGGCTATACCCTAGAGGAGGCCTTCGATTTCTGTGTTTCGACTCAAATTTGATCAATTTGTATGCCCTCTATCTTTTTATATGATCTTTGTGACAGTCTTATACCCCTCATTTTGTATAACTTTGATTTAAACATTGACCCAAATCGATATCTAAAGGCCCAAAATGTGTATTTAACAATTCTCTTGTTTTTAATTAAGTTTTGAGAGTTTTTAATGCAAAATCTCACTCATAATATTATACTATGAACTCTTGTACTAATGTTGATGTTCCAGCACTAGGATGAGAAAAGTGGGAACATTTCAAGGATGATCACTCCATGGTAATATTCATAAATAACCAGCAATCCAAATCAAATTCATAACTCTACACTTTCGGTACCTGATCCGGCACTCAATGAATGTACTGAATGTACTAAATGAACAGTTGGTTGAAGAAATAAAGGAGTACTTCGTGTGCATATCTTTGTGCAATTGGTTATCAGTGATCATGTTTTCTTATGAGTTAATTTAATATTCAAATACTCTATGTAGCTTGGATAGGAAGGGTCCCCTTCCCAGGTTTGCAATGCATCATTAGGAATAGTAATTTGAAATTGATTGCATATTTGAGATGATTTAGAATGTTGTTTTAACATTGATTTGAGTGCATTTTTATTCATGAGGTTTTGCAGTAGAATGAAATTTACTTCCAGCTTTATTTGAGAGCAACAAATGAAATTTTAGTTTATGTCCTTTGCATAAATTTGGATTTAGAGAATATTGATCAAGCATGGGAAAGAGTGGAATTGTACAATTAGACCTACCTCATTGTGTATATGAATAGATCTGTCAGGATATGGAGAAATTTCATTGATATAGTTACAGAATGTTGAGTTAACAAAATAATATCTCAAGAAATCAATACTTGTAATAGATGCATAAGTGTTCACTATCAAGGCTAACTTCAGAATGTGTTGAACAAGGGATAAAAAGAGAGTGATGAATGATGAAAAGACAAGTGTGGTTCTGAAATGTATGATTCATGTTTATAATTCAAGTAGCGTATGGAATCATGATAAATAGGATAGCTTACTTTTAAGGATTGGAGCAAGCATGAATGTATGAGTTAATAAGTTGACTGCTTTGAAGATTTCTTTAATTAGGAGGATAGAGTTAGCTTTCATTTCAATCTTGCATATATGGTGTCGATGACTCAACGTTTACCTCCCTGGGATGATGAATTTAATGTCAACTATTATGGTATATAATTATGCTAACATTTTTGGCTTCGTTGCCGAAGAGATGCTAAAAATGATTGGAGAATAGATCTTGTGTTGTTTTTGCTAGAGGCCGGGGGGAGGAAGAATGGTAAGACAAGAGGTAAGAACCTGCGCATCTGCTTTAGCGGGTTCCTCCAAAGCCTTGCTAAGTATTTCATTTCAGCAGTGTGCAAGTGTGACTTTATTACCATCAAAGTGAGATTTATTTCATGCAAGGATGTGCCTTTGATCCAGTAGGAGTGATTTTTCTTTCAGTAAGAGTGCCTTTCCTTTCGGTAAGTGATGTTCTCTTTCAACATGGTGTTGTTTATTTTTATGCAAGAGTGAGTTTTTATAGAGCAAGTGTGTCTTCACTTTCAGCAGAGGGATATTTCTTTTAAGACAGTATGCCTTTACTTTTATCAGTATGATATTTTCATTCAGCAGTGTGATGATTTTGTTTCAAGCAAGTGTGAAGTTTGAAGAATTAGTTTAAAGAGTTGGTTATTTTCAATTGGTTTGACTTGAAAAGTTATTAGCAAACCCCCTACAACGAAAATCATAAAAGCTGGCTAATGGATCCTAGAATGATTGAAACGAAGAAGAGATTGTTGCAGGAGCTTTCTTGCATTTTGATGGAACTTGAAGAAATATTTGCAGCTCAAGAAATTGAAGAGATATCAATCGATCCAGTGGTTTCACTTGAGCATTTGTGCCAATCTGCAAAAGAGGCCAAGAAGTTAGAAATTCCAGCAGCAGAAGAACAATTATGTGAATCGAAGATTCAAGAAACTCTCCCATTTTTAGTTCCAGTATATAGTCATGGTTGTAACGCTCAGCTCTTTGGAAATCTGCAAGGTATGTCCAACACAGAGAATCATAATGATTAGGGTATGTCTGATTACACTGAATGGTGGTTTCAATCTATCATGTAGCTTTCATATGCTCTTCTCCTTCAGCAATTTTTGGAATTCAATCAACCGGTTTTGCTTGCTCCTCATTCCTTGGTAATTATTCATGTATATATTTTATCAAAAGGTATGAATTTGATTTTGATTCTTTTATGTTGGTGGCTGCACTGGAAATTTTCCTATACTTGAAGAGATTATTTTCTTTTCAAGTAGGGTAGGTACGCTAGGCATAAATAAGCTCAGTTGTGTAAAGCAATTGGTAGGGATCTAATGGAATTTAGTATGTTCGATCTTAAATAAACATGTCTTTACCAAATAAATTTATGGATTCATCACTTTCACCTATGGTCATCACACAACTGGGATATGGAATTCCTAAGGAGAATTCATTTGCATGAGGATATGCAAATAAGCAGACATAGGGGAGAAAAGCATAAAATAATAAAGCAATCAGTTGGTCCAATAAATCCTATTCTTCATAGAGTTCATATTCTTAACATCATTTCTTCTATGCCAAAGATGGACATCAACAGTCCATATAGTTTATGGGAGGACAACTTCAACAATCAACAACTTCTTGGAGGATACACTCACCATCCGGTCTTGATTTGTCCATATGGTACATGTACAATAACAATATTGAGGTATGCATTTTTAAACCTCTTGATTTAATTAAATACAAGAAGAAGATTATGGACAAGTGCAAACGTTGTATCTGAATTGTACTCAATTTGTATAAATCCTTCTCATCTTGGTTATTCTTGATTACCAAACCTCTTTTTTTTTTACCTTATTAAATCTTTGTTTCTCATTTAACATTTCAAATCCTTTCATTGATTCGAAATGTACGCCAAGATTCTCATAAGTCTAGAGAATCTTTCCATATAATGATCTTCTTCCCTGTACCTTACCTTTGGGAAACCCATTTCCAAATTATGATAAATAAATCATCTGCATATTAAATGGAAAGTGATATGAGTATTGGAAGCAGTCAAGGAGCTTATGGTGGGACGTCCTATACCAACACTTTTTAATGAACATAACGATTGGCATTTTTAGGTAAATATCAACATGTTTCTCCTAGACAATTTTCAAAACCGCAAACAGAAAATGAAAGATTAGAAAGAGAATTGCAGGAATATCAAGTCACCTTGTTCAATCTTGGGCTCAGGAGTCTCATATGCTTGAACAACTAGATAAATTTTGTTCTCATACCGATCTACTCAGATTTGAAAATAAGAAACTTGACTCAAGGCTTAATCGCATGTATCTTGAGACCCACATACTTCTAATTGAGAATTGATATATTGGGAAGCAACTTCATAAAACAAGGTATGGCGTCCCCATGCCTCCAACCGGTGAAGAGGACGCGACCCGTGTCTTAAACCACTCGGGCTAAGAGCACCATGAACATGTACAGGCATAAAATTTGCATAAACAGAATGCTGAAAGAAAATGCAGTGCAGTATAACATGCACAAATGCAATTGCCTATCATACACAACTATAATTATTTATCTTACACAGCGGAATCAACATGCATTCCCACAAGCATTCATTTTAACATGTTCATCATATCATTAACAGTCAACATGGTTGCAGAAGTAAAATGCACAAGATCACTTATCTTATGAAGGAGTCGTTCCGCAACTAGCTATGTCGCTGCAACGTTCCACCCAACCATAGGCCAGCGTGCTCCTTAATCTCTCAGCAACGCTAACACCCCCGAGCTGGGCATGATTCTCCAAGGAATAAGGGAACAAGCAGGCTTACACATAACCAAGGATATACAAAACACAGCCAAGTCAACACAGTTGGGTTTATCAGGCCATTAAGGAGTTGGGGAAAGGCTCAATGCTAAGCTGGTGAGCTCATTGCAGAGACAAGAACACCTACACCAGAGCTAGCCTGACCTCTAAGACACCCAACACAAGGAATCAGTCCCTTCTCTGCTACACAGTCCCTCAGGCCCTGCATTCCCTTCCAGTGCTATTCAGGGGTGATGGAGAAGAAGGCCAGCCCTCTAGCTCTGTCTGTGTGGTTTCCAGCCACTAGGTTTATCAAGAAAAACTAAGCCCCCATCCCTGCTCCCATTACAGTCCAAAGACCAACCATTGCACTCAGGCAATCAATTTAGCTAATCACAGCTTAAACCAGGGAAAACGACTTCAAACCATCTACAGCAGTCCCCAAACGTAACAGCAAACACAGCTCATGGCATGGGGAAATTAACAGCCCTCGAAATGCATCAGTGGACGCGGCTCACAACATGGGGAAAACTCAACCCGTCCTTGGGCAATGAAGTCACCGGGAAAACATACATAGACCATGTTGGGAAAAAGATTATAGTTCCCCAGCCTGGGCGTGAATGAAAACGACAACGGAGGACCCACGAATCAATCCATGAGGGAAGAATACAGCCAAACCATCCGTAGATCTGCAAAGGAAAAATACATGGATAAAAACCAGAAAAATCCTGTGCGTGGAAAACAATCCGACCCTGTGAGGAAATGAATAGACAATGGAGGTCCTGCGTGAGGAAAAATAGCTCCATTTTTGTCCGTGGATGAACAAACAACAGGAAGGACATGAAAATTGGAAGTGCATGAGCCCTCTGCATAGTCGTGGAGAGAAGAAGATCTGCGTGAGAGGATGAACAACAAAATCATGGGTAGAGTGTGCACGTGGGTGAGCACTGAAAGTCCTGCCACCCCACTTCCAAGAGCATAACTGCCTCAACCACCAGCATCCTTTCTTAATGAAAGTGGTTGGAATAAAACAAAGGAAGAAGACATATGGGTTTTTCTCTCATTGGCCAAAGTTGACAATTTCCCCCACCCCTATCCTTGTGAAAATCATGCCCCTTTCTCATTTTAGTTGCCGCGATCGTAGCTGGTCGGGTTCATTTTTAATTATAGATGCATATTTACATGATGACCGTCATAATATATGCCACATGCCCTGATATACCATCGGTGACAATTCAAATCCAAAACATAACATAACCGATCAATGGTGGGGCCTTGGCCTATAGCTCCACACCCTGATCATTTACAATTTATACATCATATACATCTAATGTAACGGGGTCAAAACTGGGACATTACACAAGGCATGATGCAACAAATGAAGCAGGTGAAGTAGAAGGCATTCCAGATGCTACATAGAGTTGAATCTTTCTCATTTTGTTTTACAGGAACTCTTCCTTGCATGAGGACATGCAAGACTTTTGGTTTGGGGAGATGTTTGGACCCAAATTTGATCAATTTTTATGCCCTCTATATTTTTATATGATCTTTGTGATAGTATTATACCCCTCATTTTGTATAACTTTGATTTAAGCAATGAACCAAACCGATATCTAAAGGCCCAAAACTTGTCTTTAACAGTTATCTTGTTTTTTATTAAGTTTTGAGAGTTTTTAATGCAAAATCTCACTCATAATATTATACTATGAATTCTTGTACTAATGTTGATGTTCCAGCACTAGGATGAGAAAAGTGGGAACATTTCAAGGATGATCACTCCATGGGAATATTCATAAATAACTAGAAAGCCAAATCAAATTCATAACTCTGCACTTCCGGTACTTGTTCCATTACATGATCCGACACTCAATCTGGTACCCAGATTTTTAGCATTCAATATTTCTAAACTTCCATATCGCGCCTCGATTTGTGTGCACATGCTAGAATATCTCTTCAAATAGTATTATGGGTTTGAAGAAAAACTATCCAGCTACAAAACCCAAACATATTTTCATCAAATTCGCAACCACCAGAGAGATATCAAAGAGACATTTTTCAATTTTTTGCCAAATTGTATTTTTTGGGTTGGTTGTTTCTGAATGAATTCTGAAATTGGGGAAGTTTTTTTGAGGTTGTTCAAATTTGATGTAAGTGAATAAATAGTAGGAGGGTGCAGGCGTGTGGATGGAATGTATAGGGGGGTAGAATATTAAAAGACAAATCATATCAAGCTGAAAAGAATGTACTGAATGAACTATTGGTTGAAGAAATAAACGAGTACTTCTTCATGTGTATATCTCTTTGCAATTGGTTATCGGTGATCATGTTTTCTTATGAGTTAATTTAAGATTCAAATACTCTATGCATCTTGTATAGGAAGTCCTTCCTGCCTAGGTTTGTAATGCATCATTAGGCTTAGTAATTTGAAGTTGATTGCATATTTGAGATGATTTAGAATGTTGTTTTAACATTGATTTGAGTGCAATTTTATTCATGAGAAACAACTGTAGAATGTAACTTTCTGTTAAGTTTACTTCCATCTTTATTTGAGAGCAACAATTAAAGTTTAGTTTATTTCCTTTGCATAAATTTGGATTTAGAGAATATTGATCAAGCATAGGAAAGAGTGGAATTGTACAATCAGACCTGCCTCATTGTGTATATGAATAGATCTGTTGGGATATGGAGAAATTTCATTGATATAGTTACAGAATGTTGAGTTAAAAGAATAATACCTCAAGAAAGAAATACTTGTAATAGATGCATAAATGGTCACTATCAAGGCTAATTTCAGAATGTGTTGAACAAGGGATAAAAACAAAGTAATGAATTCTGAAAAGACAGGTGTGGTTCTGAAATGTATGATTCATGTTTATAATTCAAGTAGCATATGGAATCGTGATAAATATGATAGTTTACTTTGAAGGATTGGAACAAGCATGACTGTATGAGTTAATAAGTTGAAAGCTTTGAAGATTTATTTAATTAGGAGGATAGATCCATCTTGCATTTCAATCCTGCACATATGGTGTCCGTGCCTCAAATTTTACCTCGCTGGGTTGATGAATTTAATGTCAGCTATTATTGGTAATATATTTTCACTGACATTCTGCTACGTTGTTCGTCTCCCAACCAATGAAGCCTCAACAAAAACCCATCACCCTTCCACTGCAGTCCCTGACAATAAATCCATAGCCTGTCGGGCCTCGATTACCTTTTAAAGTCCCTTCAAAATTTAGTTTAAACATATCCTCCAATGGAAGCAACCATTGGTTTGCACTTTGGATTTCCTTAGTTCGTCTGGTCGTGTTGAGCACCAATTGAGTTGTACGAAACAACCTGCAATTTTGGAGTATGATTTGCTCAGAAGCGTTAGCGCCCCAGTCCGAGTCACTCTAGGTATTTGTCCTTATGGTTTCCTGGGATTTGGTCATAATGGCTTCCTAGAATTTCATGACAAGGCTCTGGTTTCCTTGGAATGTTCTCAGGTTTCTTTCCCTCCAGACTTTCCATATCACGAAATGGGGAAACAGGTCCCAGACATGGTTCGGAACGGAGTTAGAGAAAGGGTTGCAGGAGCATTCACTGATTGTTTTATCCGGGTGTTGTCGTATCCTATCAGATTTCCAAAAAATTTCTGCCCCATGTCCCAGATTGAGGATGTGAACGTGCATGATTCCAGGAGATGGTTGGTCATCTCATCTTCTCCTTCACACAAGCAACACCGGTAAGGTCCCATCAACCCACTTTTTATGAGGTCTTCACCAGTTAAAATTCTAGTCTTCATTACCAACCAGCTGGAATTTGAAATTTTAGGCCAAAGTTTTTTCTTCCAAATATTTTCCCATTTTTTTCCATAGGTGGTTCATTAGCATTAATTAGGATGTTATAGGCTTCTTTAATTGTGAAAGACCCTGTTGGGATATACCCCAATCTGATTTTATTATCCCCCGGATGAGTTATGATCCTTTGGTTGTCTAGGGATTCTAGCAGTATATCAACCTCCCCACCTATTCCCAGGCATTCCCACCAATCTTTATCTGCCCAGGTCCTAAAGTCCTAGAAGTTGGTCTGTGGTTTCTAGATGTTGCTGAACAGGGTTAGACCTTGGGTGATGGATGCTTCCTTTATATGTTGGAATTCATCCTCCTGCCCCAAGGGTGGAAGTTGTTGCCATGATTCCTCCCATATCCCGATCGTCCGACCATCCATGACCTCCCAGAAGCTATGGGCTTGAACCAAGTCTCTCCCATACCAAAGATGTGCGACCCTTGTTTTTCTTCTGAGAATCGTATCGGGTCCTTTTTTCCCATCTCTCCGCATATTTTGAGTGCCAAACTTCCACACAAGGTTCTTTATCCAGTATCAACCATCTCCACTAGATATTTTCTCCACTGAGTATGCTTGCTTTCTTCGAGTCTCTCAGGACAAGGCTCGCTTGGGGTTTTAGGGTGCAGATCGTGTCCTAGATGACTAGGGCACATTTCCTCTTGTCGGTGTTTTCGTTCCATGAAAATTCCCTTTGAATGCACCTAATTTCCTTAAGAAGCATCTTCGGGGCCACCAAGGTGGATAAGAGGTAAGAAGGCATTGCCCGGAGGACCAAATTTACCAGGACCAACCTACTTGCAAAATTGAGAGGCCTTAGATTCCAATTTGTTAGGCGTTTTTTCATATTATCCAGGAGCTCTCACCCACGAGCTTTTTTTTGCTAGGACAGTCACTAAGGGTGTGCCCAGGTATTTGGATGGAAGGGAGATCTCTTAAAATCCCAGGATCCTATAAATATTTCTTTGAGATACCCTTAGAGAGATGAAGAAAAAGACTTGAGATTTATGGGCATTAATCTCCAGGTCTGAGGCCGAGCCAAAATATGATAGACATTTCTTGAATCAGCAAGCTTCTTGGACTGAAGGGTATCCTGTAACCATTGTATCATTAAAAAATTGCTGGTGAGTATGCTTCGATGCCTCAGTGTGGACTTTAAGCCCTCTTAATTCATTATTCTCCCTTGTGTGCGCTGGATACCTCCCCAAACCCTCCACCATTAAGATAAACATGAAAGGGGATAGGGGGTCCCCCTTCCTGATTCCCCTCCAAGGTCGGAAGGTATCTGATGGGACCTAATTAATCAGGATGGACTAGAAAGTAGAGGTTACTAGGTGCATTATCCATTCAATCCAGTCTTCTCAAAACCTGAAAGCTTCAAGCACACACCTCATAAAGTGCCAATTGAGCTTATCGTAAGCCTTGTCTATGTCAAGCTTGATCAATATTTGTGGCATTTTTTGTGATATTATAGAGTGGTGTAATTCATGAACATGGATTATTCCATCCGTTATCTGCCTGCCCTAGATAAAACACGATTGCTCAGGAGAGATTAGCCCTGGTAATAGGGGTTTAAGATGATTTTCTATAACTTTGGTAATGATTTTATAAATCACATTGCACAGGATGATGGGTCTGAATTTATCCGAGGAGTCCACTCCTTCACATTTTTGGATTAGAGTAATGAAGGTAGCATAGCACTTGAAGCAATCTCTTAGTTGACCTGGAGTCTTCCATAATTATCCAAACTTCCACTTTTATGAGGTCCCATAAGTGGTGGAAAAAATTGTTAGTTTTTTTAACATTTAAGCTAGCATTATGTTAAGATATTTTCACTGAGAGAATAACAAGCACAGCAATCACATAAGCACATCACAAGAGACAAGAGACACAAAGATTTTAGGAGGGGAAACCATAAATGGAGAAAAACCCTCAACTTCCTCTAAGATAGTATCACCACAAGATGTGATCCCAAAACAGTAAGATGACCTCCCAACACAACAGCAGTCTTCTGTCTTCTGTCAAGCCAAAGTATTTCCTTCTCCAAAGGTGCGCCACACTTGAGAGAGCAAGTGATGTAATTCATAAGTGATAAATAGAGAGACTCTCACTCTCTATTTATATTCTTCCGTTGACTTGAAGTGCACTCAACCATGTAGGCTTAACTTACAATTACTTACTCGAGCCTACACCTTAATTAGTGTATAATAACCCAAGTGCCCCGAAACTGTGGGGACTTACCTAATGACTTGACAAGACTTGTTTACATTAATAATCCTCCCGATCGGAACATCGAGGTAAGACAATATGACTCAAATACATAATAGAAACATCCCGGAATAAACATCGGGTTACAATATATAAAATACATATAAGAATACATTCCGAAGTTACATATACATCAACAAAAATTAACCATGAAACCATCAGGACCCAGGGCTGTACCTTCCCTCATTTGAAACACTACCTCCTCCACTTCATAGAGGTTATGGGTTTCATCAGAAGATCATTTTGATCGGAGGATACCAATGAAGGGATGAACCTAGTAATTTGATCGATATCAATACTTCTCTCTGGTCTTGGATTCGACATAATATTTGCGAAGAAATTATTTAAGGTCACCTCTATTTCTTCCGTAGATTCCACCCGTTCACCTCCCAGGGGTTTTAAAGAGTAGATTTTGTGTTTCATCCTATTTTGCACCACAAAGTGGTGAAAGAAAGGTTTGTTCCTTTCCCCCTCTTTTAGCCAGCAATTTCTTTTTTTTTGCTTCCAGAAGAATTCTTCTTGCTTTTCCAGTTCCTCCAGTCTTGCGTAGAGCCTTTGTTCTTCTTCCTGCAAGTCTTGAGTGTATCCATCCTTCATCCCTGTCGATTATATCTCCTCGATAAGCAACTTTAAGGTTCTTTTATCAGCAAAATTGTTGCCAAATTCCTCCCCGTTCCAATTTCTGATTCTGGCATTTAGGGCCTTCAATTTATTTTGAAATTTGTACATGCTTGGGCCCCCTTATTCAATCAACTCTTCCCACCAAGTTTTGATGTTTTCGTCAAAACCTAGGTGGTCCAACCAGAACTTTTCCAATCTAAACGAATTCTTGAATTGGGATCCCAACCCACTCCACATTAACTCTATAGGCCAATGGTATGATCCAAATCCTGGGAGGGTAGCTGAACGAATTTCACTTCCCGAATCCATGACCAATTCTAAGATCAGGAACCTGTCAATTCTGGAATCTATATGGTTTTCCCTGAACCATCCTTCCTTGGAATGATGTAAACCAAAGCAAGGTCCTCAATGGTATCCCTAAAAACCTCACATTCTTCCTCTAGCCTTCAATGAAAACCTTTCTTCTCCTCCAAGGACGTAATGAGATTAAAGTCCCCTCTCACTACCTAGTGTCCATTGGGCCTGCGCTCACTGACCTTTTGGAGGGCTGTGAGAAAATATCTCTTTTCCCTTGGATTGTTGGGGTCGTAAACATTTGTGATCATGCCTTCCACCGAGAAACCAACCACTTTAAAGTACATAGATAAGGAACATCTGCTGCCCTGGAAGCCTCCCATGGATACCCTAGCAGGATCCCACATGATCCTTAGGCCTCCCGTAAAGCCTCTTGCATCAATTCCTAGTCCTTCACTCCCCTTCCAAATTTTCTTGCTTACCTCCTCTATTCTATTTGTTGAGGACTTTGTTTCCTAAAGGAAAACAGATGATGGGTTTTGTCTCTTGATCTTCTTACTCAGGGACCTTCATGAAACCCTGATCCTTCTACTCTTCCTCCTTTCTTGCCCCGCATTCCTTTGGTTTATTCACAGAGAAATCCCTGAATAGATGCCCATATTAATTGCACCTTTGACATAGAAAGGGGATCCACTCATAGTTTAGGGTTTGGATCCAATCCTCATCTTGCCATGACATTTGGATTTCTTCTGGTAGTTCTTTAGATAGATCCATGTAAACACATATCCTTGTGTATGTCGTGTACCTTTAAGCCCTGGTTTGTTCTGATATCTTGATGAATTTCCCTAGGGTATTCCCTAGATTTTCCAAAATATTTGGATCCCATTACTCACCTGGAAAGGAATACAGTCTGATCCATACAGGAACCACCTTCATATCCTCCTTGTCCGAAAAAAAAATTCTTCTTCTAGAGTCAAAAGAAAAGAACAGCAGCGTAGAAAAAATACGACCCTCCATCCAGGATCCTATTCTGGTCTTCCATATTTAGGAGGGAGACGGTGAAAAAACATTTTGATCCCAACTGAAGATCATAGTGCCCCTTAGGTTTCCATGTCGAATTGATCCACCATACCAGGGTTTTTTCTGGCGGTTGAAGACCCACAAGCTTCCCTATAAGCGTGTGATCTTGCATATAGTGGATTGTTTCCTAGATCTTAGACGACTTAACCCGCATGGTTGGAATCAGGGCCTCTTTAGGCATGCACTGTCCTGGTTTCCTAACCATCGGTTTCTTCGCCTTATTCAGATCCAGATCGATCGGGATATCTCTGATCTTTAGGGCGACTGATGAGGAGCTTGGGAGGCTCCCGTGCCTCCCCCATTGCCTTCTTCCATCAAGCCTCCTTCCTTCAGAAAACCCCACTCAAACCTTCCTCCT
Organism: Pseudotsuga menziesii; assembly: GCA_001517045.1. Taxonomy (NCBI): domain Eukaryota; kingdom Viridiplantae; phylum Streptophyta; class Pinopsida; order Pinales; family Pinaceae; genus Pseudotsuga; species Pseudotsuga menziesii. The sequence goes on from LPNX010560505.1 coordinate 213,322, forward strand.
CTAAGTTCTCTGTCTACCAAAACCCTCCTCGCATCTTAGGTCTACCACCTATTCTCTCCCCGAGACAACTGTGTGTTCCTATACGTTAAACTATTCAATCTAAAATTCTAAATTATCTTCTCATGTACACTCCAATTATATGGTAGTTTAAAATTTTGATTATTGCACCGAAGATGTGCATTCTACAGCCCAGTAGGGGAGAGATGTGTAACTCTTTCCGTACTCATCCTAGAGTTGACACATGTCCTTTATAAAAAATAATAAAATATTATTAAAAATAACACGTCGGCTTAATTTAAATTTACATTATTTAGAATTGCATGTATATAAAACAACAAAAATTAGATAAACTAAAACCACAAACATTGAATTACATTTCCACTCTAAAAAAGGATTTGCACCTTGAGAGATTTGATCCATCTCGGTGCTTGGTAGACCCCCCTTTAGATGGATCTATGCTGGTTTTATTAGAGTACACTTTATTGATAAAATTCCAACCAAGATTTCGTCTCTCCTCTTGCAAATTGTGAGCGATAATAGATAAATTCTGTTTTATCTTGTTTTCTATTAATAACCTTATTTTTTAACACAACAATTTTGATGCCAAGCTTTAAAACAAAACTATAAGTGGCCTTTGGCATAAATACTTCAATGTTCTACCTTTACTGGAAAAAAAAAGATGTCCCATAATCACAAACCTTAAAACAATATATCATTGATGATAAAGTCTCTAATTAAATTCCATTGAATCAAAGTTTATTTTTATATATTTATTTTTATTAAAAAAAATTAATAAAAACTTAGATACAAATTGATTAAATAAATAATCAAATATTTAAAAATTAAAGATTAATTAGAAATATTTGATTAAAGAGTAAATACAAAATAAAAAATAAATACAAATTGATTGAAGTAAAATATAGAACATTTAAAAATCTAAAAATTAAGGACTAAATAGAAATACTCGATTAAAGACTAAATACAAAATAAAAGAATTTATAATGATATGAAAATGCGAATTTACTAAGGTAAAAAATAGTATGATTATGAAATCTAAAAATTAGAGGCTAAATGAGGATTAAATTTGTTAGTGTGTTTGTCAATCAAATTTCTTTATACATGGGATGCCAAGTGAAAAACATATAATGCCTAATTAAGATATACAATTCAACTCTCTAAACAAATTGTTCATATTAAATATGAATAATTCAACTCTTTAAACAAATTCTTCGTATTAAATATGAATTGAGGAATGGTTTCAAATACAGAATATAGGTTTTAATGAAAATGAAGTGCCTAATTACTAAAAATAGTGTTTTGGAAATGATCAAATAAGAATTTATAAATTACACATTACACATTACTTATAAATTTTCAAAAACATTTAGATAAATCTATTTTTAATTAGATTTTAATAAACATATTGATAATTTTTATAACTAACACAACTACATAAAAATATGTATAAATAACCCCATATATATATCAGCATAGATCCATCTTAAACTTGGATTTAGAAAGCACGGAGAGGGATCCAAGATCCAGTTTCTTTAAGTGTAAGTTATTTTTATTTTTAAATTTTTAAATGTTCATAAAAAATTACACCTCAAACATTTTGATCCCTTTAGTGTTGGTAAATCCGGGTTTAACATGAATCTTTTAATTACTTTACATTTAGTTTTATTATTAAGTTTTCATTATTTGATAAATAGGCATAAATCCACAATCTATTTTTATTTATATTTTTTATTTATGGGTGTTAACATAATGTTTTTTTTAATTTCAGCTAGCATAACGTGGCAGGATCTCCCCCATGGGCTGAGAGCACCTCGCTTCTCTTGGTGCAATAATGTTTGATATAAATGAATAAAGTTGTGTTAGTTGATATATCATACAAAGAGAATAAATGAATGATTGATATACTATATAAAAATGTGTAATTGTAATCATGGGCTGAGAGCACCTCACTTCTCTCGATGCAATAATGTCTAATATAAGTGAATAAAGTTGTGTTAGTTGATAGATCATACAAAGAGAATAAATGAATGATTGATATACTATATAAAAATGTGTAATTGTAATCATGGTTGAGTTGACCAATATAATGAATGACTATGCTCATAAGATTAAATAAATAAGTTAGGGGTGGCAGGCGCGAGGGGGATCCTCCTAGATCCCAGAGGACATGTAGAACAAACCTTCACGTGGGGACTAGGAACTAGAACAAATAATGAGGCTGAGTGGATGGCTCTTCTTTAGGGTCTACATCTCTTAAACACTAAAAACCTCTGTAAGGTAATGATATTCGGAGACTCTTGACATGTCATCTACAAAATGATCAACAGATACCCGTCTGGATCAGTCAATTGTCGCCACCTGTTTGACAAAGCCAAGCCTCTCATGTCTAAGTCCTATGAGACATACCACATCCTTCGTCACAATAATTATGCAGCAGACGTTCTGGCTAACGTGGGAGCCTCTCTTCCACAAGGCCATTATAGCCAGAACAGAAACCCTCTTATCTCCAAATTCATTCCTTAATGCTTTATCGGAAGCTTCCCTATCGTTTTCAAGTTATGAGGCTTATCTCATTATTTTTTCTAACTTCCCCTCACTTCAAAAGAAGCTCTAAAGGCTCCCCTTCTCTACCACCTTATCTCTCCATCCCTCCCCCATCCTTATCCCCTTCCCCTTATCTCTCCTTTCCCCTCACTCTTCTACCCCTCTTCCATCCATTACCCCTTACCCTTTTTCCTCCACACTCCCCTTCTCCCACCGCCTTGCGTCACCTCCCAACAGCTGGCCTCCATTCCACGCTGCTTCTCGATGGTTCCTCCCATTTACTTTGTTGTCCTGCCTTCCCTCCTTCCCCCGCCGCGTGGTCTAACCTTTGCCCACTCCCTCTCTCGGATATTGTTGGCTTAATGGCTCACCGGTCTTGGGTTAAATGCCCCTCCTCCTCGCACACTCCAAGTCCTTTCGACCATCGCGGTATGTCTTCTCCCTGCAGCAACATGGAAGCTCATTTTACTCCCTCTTTCGCCTATGTTTATCATGAGGTCTCTCCGGAGCGAGTTCTTCTGAATGTAATTGCAGGCGTTGGAGAAGGGTGGCTGCAGGATATTCTGTGGGAAGCTCTCCCTCTCACCCAATCCTTTGTGAAGGAAAGGCTTGCCCTTGTAGCCTTCTCCACTTGCTCCTGTAGCTCCCTCTCTGGTTCCTCGTTGTGGTATTCAAACCCTGGCTCTGGTTCGTTTCTTACTCCTGAAGCACATTCTGTCAATTTGGAGAGAAGCACGGTCTTGGGTTGCCATTGTACAGGGTGGAAGGAAGGTGCTGTGGGCACCTTGGTCTGCAAAGAGAGGCAAAGCAAAGAAGGTTCCTCCCTACAGCAGGAGCTCAAAGTGCTCAGTTACATTCTAAGTGGCCTCTCGGCCGAGAACCAGGCTTGTGTTCTAGCAGGCTCTGTTCGTGCCTTGCACTGTAAGTTTGCTCGTATAGATATTTCTCTAGGAGCAGGAAGAATGTCTCAGGCTAGTGATAATGCAGGTATAATGGATGTAAAAAAGAACCTTAGGCACCTTTACGAGATGATAGCGATTGGCATAATGGACAACAAAGAAATTGCGCAGGAGGTTAAGAGCATGGGGGAAACTGTGAGCTACACCTCTTTGCAAATCAGCAATCACGTTGCAAGGATTGATGACAATGAGAGCAACCTCAGGGAGATAACGGGCAAAGTTGACAGGATTCAGGAAGATCTCCAGTGTTTGATTAACATGAACCAGGGAAGCAAGGTGAACGAAACCACTGCAGCAGCTGAGCACCCAATGGAGGAAGAGTCTGTAGTTCAGCCCAGGAAATTCAGAGGCAATCCTTAATCAGTTTTCTTTTAATTATGGTTAAATGTTTTACTGTCTTTTACTATGTAATCAGTTTATAAGGGTATACACTACCCGAGGCACTAGCTGTTTTGAAAAAACTCTGTTTATAGTTTTTTGGAAAACTCCTCGGATAAGCTTTTTGTGCAGCAATTTTGATCTGCATGAACACTTTGTTATGCTATATCTATATTGAATGGCTGTGCACAACTTGTTTTATTAAAACCCTTTATAGTTTCTGTTAAAAAAAAAGATTAAATAAATAAGTTAAGGTTGATTAAAAATAAAAATGATGATGATGATTGTGTTGGTAAAGGAAATAATAATGTTATTTTAGATTAAAAAAGATTATGTTTAAATAGGTTTAGTTAGGATTAATTAGAAATTATTGAAGTTAATTAATATTTTATTGCAATGTGACACTTAATAATGATTATTAAAAATGGCTTAAATCAAATTTTGATATTAAAAATAAATAAAATAAAGATTACATCACATTGAAACATTAAATAACGAATAAAAGAGTTATTGCTTTGAGAGGCAATTTTTGCAATCCAAGTGAATGAGATATGTCACATTTGTGATGATGATGTGGCATAAGCATACTCCAAAAATACATACATACATATATGTATATAACCAAATACATGTTAATTCCAAGTTTAAAATTGCTACATTGTAAAACATATTTATATAACTATATATTAAATTTCACATTCAAATTCCATTGAAGCATCTATAGATATTTTTAAAATAAATATTTTTTATAAATAGTTACAAGACAACTAAATTTAAAAAAAAAACATATATTGACAAATAAATTCATGTGTTTGTGTGTGAGAGAAGCATGCATATCAAGAATAATTATTTTATATCACAATTAATTAATGAATAAAACTTTTGTCTATGTATATGATTGATGTGTCATCATTTACAAATACATTTCAAATTGGAATAGTCGACACATAGACAATTATAATAGAAAATATATTGAATTATGTATTGTTAAATTTATGCATTATTTCAATGGATTACATCTTAGTATTAGTATTGTAATAATTTAAAAATATGAATAATTAAGCTTAAAAAATTAGATTCTTATATATTTTGACATTTAGTAAAAGATAAAAGAAGCTTAAAACACATTGCATAATTTCACATACAATACAAGTTGGGGTATACATTGCAAATTTTAACGAGGATTTAAAGTGGCTAATTTTAACTTATGTTTTGTAATAATTAAAAATGTTATTTAATATTAATTAAGTTGAATATTGATAAAGTTATTAATGTTTACTAACTGGCAACTTGTAAGTTGCTTGGATTTTTCATCACTGCAGGGCACGAACACCAGGAAAGAGGTTTTTAATCTTGTCCCGAGAAACTACAAATTATTAAGTTACAACATTAATGTGGTTTATCTCTACTCACTTGTTAAGAATGACCAAATTCATCTTGGAACATAGGAAAAAGTTGAAGGTTAGACATAGGAAGAAGGATAAGGATAATTTGGCATACCCTTATGATCCACATGACTAGTTGGTTTATTTTATTTTATTTTTCCTTAGTATGGGTTCTTGTTTCCATTTTATAAAGCTAGCTCTTTTTGTGTTGATAAATATTGACTAAGTTTATTTAATGGTGATTGTATACACTAAATTTTTATATGGTAATTAAATTGAGTAATATTAATTAAGTTAATATTAGTCAATTTAATCAATATTAATGAATTAAAGAGACATTATTCAATGTTATATACAATGATAAAATATTATCATTTCACACTTTTATGTACATAACAAAGAATGAAACAATGTTTTTTTAATAATGAGAACGAATAATATTTTTATAAAAGGATGAAATTAATCAACGTCAAAAAAAATTACAACTTTCAGTTCAACTTAAAGCTTTTGAGGTCTTTGAAACAACTATTACTCTAATTACAATCATCCAAAATAAAACCAAAGCTTCATTATCCCTAGTTACATTCATATTATTGTAAATTGATATAATCTGTCTTAGAGAAAATATAAAAATAAAGAGCATTTAAATCATATTTCTAAAAGAGCCTTTGTTCACCTTTCATAATTAATCTCGACAAATATATTTGGAATTTCATTCAAGATCCCCTTCGACATCTTCAGATTGAGCTGAGCTAGAGATATTGAAAATTGGAGTGGGTTGACGAGCATCAATACCTTTAGATTCCATATGACCATAATAATCCATACTTCCAAATTGGTGCACTCCAAGGTGTTGAACATATTTACCCACATTCCCCCGAAGCTTTTCCACTTGAAATTTCTGATCTTGCACATTGTCCTCAAAAACTTCCTAACAAACATCTTAACCCGGAAGATAATTTTTTTCCCAAACTCCACAATCACTATGAGAAACACAGCCCCCTAGAGAGCAGGGGTGTCCATCCAAACTCCCAACAATATGAAGCAACATTCCAAAATGATAGCATGTGTTATCTCCTTGGAGGTCACAGGTTCAAAAACCGGCAGGGGTAGGGTTGTTCATTTGGCCCGTTGTGACAAGGATCGAAGGGTAGGTGACCCCTGGGGTAGAGGCTCACCCCAGTGAGCTTCGGGACATCTCGACCCCTGCTGAGGGGCCGAGTCACAATTTAATGGTATATCTGGATTGCGGGCTGTTGAATATACCCTTGGGAGATTGTTGTTCCCATGATATAAAAAAAAACATTCCAAAATGATAACAAGAACGCTTTCTCTTGAAGCAACTCGCACCCAAAAAAATAAATTCCAATAAGATGCATGAAATACCTGTTTATTACCATGCGTCGGGAATGGTACGAACCCCGAGAGACCTAGATACTTCTTTGAATTATTTCCATGCGAGGTGGCAAGCAAGGCATTTTACTCAATCCTTGAGTATCACAAATATGCTAGAGGTTAATGAAACTCATAAATGAACTCTTATTTAATCGGGTGTAGCACTTTAAAGGGGTTATGGATGGAAGCCACTGAATAATTGGAGGATCATTATTGACCTCTATATTCCCACAAGGGATATGGGAAGCAACATTTGCAATCTTATCTTCTTACGAATTATTTTCACACCGGACATGGTAGAACTAGGCCTTATTGAACTATTGAAGTAGTTGGAATCTAGTGGGTTTATTCATAGAATTAATTTGATGTGTAGCTTGAGAAACTATCAATATCCGATCACAATGATAAAACAAATTCCAAGAGAGATTGCATGTTTTGGATTTAGAATAAGCGTGTATATTTTCGCTTGATTATTAGTGGCTATGTCTAAGAAACACGAAAAAGTTGAAAGTGCATTTCCTCTAGGATAAAAAATGATCCCTCACATACCTACCTCCCCGGAAAGAACTAAACAATGTTACATAATCTTTTAACATTTGATAAGGAATAAAAGTGGGTTGCATCACATCCCAACATTTCATTAGGAATAAAAAGGGTTATGATGCATAATTAGGATGCTCAACCAGGATATAAAAGTGTTATATCAAATTTTAAATTTTCATAGGGATAAAAGAGGGTTGCATCACGTTAAGATGCTCAATAAAGAAAAAAATATGATCTTATCATTTCAAAATATACTTGATTAGCTTGGCTAGAAAGTTAACTATTATTTAGGCTTATGTTCACCGATGTTCAAAGTTAACTACTTTTTCTATGTGGAGTAATGTTGAATTTTTTTCCTTGGAAAAAAATGCGCAATTCATTTATATTAATAGACCATATTGTTCATAGTTAGAAAATTCTTCACCTTTACAGTATGCATGATTTCATGTGCAGTACCAACTGCATCATGAATCTGTCTACTAGTGAGAAAAGAAAATTGTCAATGTGATACAAAATTAGACAAGATACCCCTAATCTTTTTGGTAATAACTTTTGCAATTAGCTTATAAATGTAATTACAAAGAGAGATAGGTCTATATTCCTCCTAATTAACAACACTATCATATTTTGGAATGAGGGAAATGAACGTAGAATTGAAGGAAACCAGGATTCTTCCTTTCACCATTGATTCTTCTATTACTTTAAGGAGATATGGATCAATAAGATCCATAAATCCTATGAAAAACTCCACGGGCCATCCATCAAGCCCAAGGATTTTATCCTTATACATAGAATTAACAACTTCATTAAGTTCCTCTATTGTAACCTACTCCATAAGATCATATTTTTTCTCCACATTCATATAAGATGGGAAGAAACAAAATATTCTCATGATTTGTGCCACAAACATCCTACCATAGGGAGTTGACATTATTTATGTGTTTGACATAGTTTTATATTATCAGCACCGTTCTTTGACCATATAGCCTTACTTTTTAACCTCTAGGTAGCCTCATTTTCATCCTTAATATTTCTTCTTTTAGATTGTAATTCTACACTCTCCCTTTTTGTTCCATTGATGTGAAACCTTCCAACTTATTTGTATCAGATGTTTCCAATAGGTTCTCTAAGTTACATAATTTAGCTTGATATACCTTTTGTCTCTATGTTACAGAATATAATGATTTGGATTTTAATTTCTTTATATTTTGTAAAAACGGTATCCATGTTGATTCTCTTCTATTACCATCAAACAAGACCCATAGATATTTTACAAATTGCATGTACCCCTCATTCTCCAACCAAGAATAATTAAACTTAAACATACTACCACCTCCAACAAAAAATGGAAATGATTGGACTCCCCTCCCGTACCAACCGACTATTTAATACTGACTACCGATTATAAAATTCCTTCAATAATTAAAAATATATCTATCATTTTTGCAATCCATTCCTGGCCAACCCTCATATTCCTCATGGTTGGCCATATCTTAACTGGAATAATATCATATAAACTAATTTCTTTAAATATCCTAGCAAAATAATTAGAGAGTGTATCCCTATGTGCATTTTAGCCCCAAATCTCCATATCTCCCATAGTGAAATTAAGATCCCCAACAAGTATCACCCTATCATTTGTTATTGTTCACTGTGAAATAGCTACTCCTAGTAGGGAACTCTTTGTTGATATGGTCCATATATATTGACAAATGTGAATTGCACTCCTATCTCCCTAGAAGATAATTTAGTTATCATACATGTTAGAACAATCCAACAAATAGTGCAGTGAAAAGTATTCATTTTCCAACCTGAAATGAGTCCTTCTGATCTTTCTTGAGCATCTAAGCAAACAAAGTCCCACCAATGAAAAATCATTTTAAGTCATCCACAATAGCATCACCACATGCAAGAGTTTCTTATATTCAAATCATTACCGGTTTTTGAGAATATATAAATTCTTTTTAGGGATAACTTCTTTGAGGGAAACCCTATCCCTCTATTATTAAAGGTCATCACAATCATGGGGAAACGGAAGGAATGTGATTTCTTCCTCTAAGGTCCCTTGTTGACTTGGATTTACTAAGTTAACTAATTTTAACAAAGTTAACTATTATTTGTTATGTTGAGTAATGTTGACTTGTAAACCAACTAATTTTAATCAAGTTGCATATTGATTAAGTTAACTAATGTTGATTAATATTAGCTAAGTTAATTAAGATTGAATAATGTGGACAAAAGTGACAAATATTGAGTACGTTCACTAATGTTTATCTATATTGTGTGATGTAAATGAATTTTTAACAATATTGATTAAGTTTACTAAAATTGACCTATGTTGACTAATGTTACCCAAATATTAAGTTGACAATTTTTTACTAGTGTTGACTAATCCTACACATAATGGTTACTATTGATTAACATTGAATAAATGTTGCTAAGTTGACCAACATCAACTGAGTTGAATGAAATTGACTAATCATACTAATATTGAATTATTTTTCAACTAATGTTTCTTATATTGACCTATGTTGACCAATGTTAACTTATGTTGATTATTGTTCCTAAAGTTGAATAATGTGTACTAAGTTCACTACTATTATTTAAATTCAATATTATTGATTAATGTTGATCAAGTTGAATCATGTTAACTAAGTTTACTAATGTTAACTGGGGTTTACCACAATGCAATATTTTATAAATAAAAGAGGGTTAAATCACATTGTGAAGTTTAATAAGGAGCAAAAAGAGGTTTATGTCATATTGTGATGTCCAATAAAGAATAAAAGAGGGCTATGTACATGTGATACCCAACTTTCTAATATGCTAAATCATGTATTTTTTTGTAAGATGCAGTTTATGTGATAGGTGCCAAACCATGTGGGTTGAACTAAAGGACATGCACACGTAAGTAATGTAAATGTGCATGTATGGTTTTCTAGTGCATATCTCAATACTAATGCCCAACTAATGAATCTTTATGAATCCTAATGGTAGGATAGGATGGTATGGTTCTTATGTTTGGCATAGTGTGCTTATGTTTATGTAGAAGCATGTATAAAAGGAAATGCATTATTATAATATCCATTAAAAATATTTCTTAACGAAACAATAAGAAGACTATGATACCACAAGAGGGGAAGTGGAAATGGGATACATGGGTGATTTGACTTTTCTACATGTCCTTGGAGAGTACTACTCATTCTTTCTTTTACCTCTTTAAAATCCCTCACATTAATATTTGACTTAGGTGTCTCCAAGTGCAAGTTGTCATTTCCTTGGAAAGTAAGAAGGACCCATGCAACTAAATAGTCTTATTGATTTTCAAGTATCATTCTCACATTCTATAATGAACCTTCCTCTTCCATTATGTGATCACATGCTCTTCTTGTTTATGGGAAAATTACATATGTGAAACCATGCCAATTATGCTTATAAATGGTAAGAGACCCCATGTAATTGTGGTTGGTAAGGGCATGTGGAATTTGAGGACTTGATATTGAAAAAAGGAGAGGAAACACAATGGTTTTGAGGGAAAACCTATGGTTGGGATGCCCACAAAATATTAACCAAACATTATTAAACCTACAACTGTATTATCAATACTTTGTTTTAGGTCAACTGTTTATCCTCCATCAATAGGAAATTAGTAGCTTAGGCTCATTTTTCCTACACTAAAGAGAATTGAAGGGAAGAAGATCCCCGAGGGACTATTGATTATAGAAAGGGAAGAAATTCATTTTGTCGTGTAGGGAAGTGGAAGAGAATGCCATGGTTTATTGATTGTTGGATGAGGTCCCGAGTGTTCAATAGGGAGACTTGGATTGACTATGTAATGAAATTAATAGATTAGTATTTGTGATATTAGAACCCTAAAGGAGATTCCTTCACCCTAGTGGTTTCATGGTCTAGATTAGGGGTGGAATCCATAGTTAATTCCATTAGTTGGGTGATAAATCATCCTCAACTATCCTAATGGACTTAGCTTTAATTATATACAATAATTGATATTTGACCTTTTGTGGAATGATTTCTATTGACAATATGTTAATGAATGAATTCAATATCTACAATATAGATATATTGCATATTTATATATGCACATGAATTGTGTTTTATATTGAAGTTAGCATTTGAATTCATCCTCATAGTTGATTAATAGAAGAAGGAATTTCACTTCCAATTCCATACTAAGAAAGGGAGGATTTTGGGTACGTGACAATGTCACATTCTAATGTTTCATAAGGAATAAAAAATATATTATATTTTATGTTTTAATATCATGCTTATCAAAAGTTAACCAAATTAACTAATGTAAATGAATATTATTAATGTTCACTAATATTAACTTATGTTGAGTAACATTAACAAATGTTGACTAATAATGAATACCATAGAATAATGTTAACTAAGATTATCTAAGATGATTAAGGTGTGTACATTTTAACAAGGTTAACTAAGTTGTTTATGCTTGAGCAACAATGAATTATTAGACTCATATTAATTAAGTCCATACTAATAGCCCGAACGAGTGTGGCTCATTGGCGTCACTTGATATGAACTCACTTGCTTTAAAGGAGGTCACGAGATCAAATCCCACCCGAGTTTACATGTGTTTCATGTCTTGTTTGTACTTGCAACATTGAGGACCAAGAGATCACTCTTTGAATCCAAGAAGAGAACCTACTCTTTGAATCCAAGAAGAGAACCTACATTGAAGCCTTAAGAAGCGAAAAGTGTTTGGTTGTTTCTTTATGTAGGATTATGTCGAAAGGAACATTGAGAGATTTGGATATTTTTATTCTCCTATTTCAAATAGCTTGGAACTAGAACTTGTTTCTCAGTTTAATCATGTATTTCAAATTAATAAACTAAGGTCATATGTTAGTAAATTGGGTAACTAATCATGTAAATCTAGTTTGTTTTGTATGCAAATGACTAAAACTTACAATTAACAAAACGGTGACTTTGTTGACTTTGATCATGTGACCTTTTTCCTTCATCAAACTTTTATATTAGTTATTAGGTTGTTGAGGTGTGGTTGGTCTCTATTTTTTGTTTTTTTTAATTCATTTTATTTCGTCTCAATAAGAGCCCTTTATTACTTCTTTATTTCTCAAATTTCAATTTTGACTTTCTTATTCAATTGCAAAATTATATTTTTCATATTAATCTTAAATTTTACTATGATCTAAATCTCTATATTCGAAACATTTTTTTTTGTTTATATGACAATTCAAAATTTAGTATCAGTGTCAATATGATACTCTTGTTGAGCATTGGATTTATTTAAATATAAAATGTAACTTTTTTTGGTTGAGCATTGGATTTATTTAAATATCAAAATGTTCATTTTTGTTGATCATTGGATTTATTTAAATATCAAAATATTCATATTTGATTAAAATTTTATCCATGTCTTAAAGAAATATGTACATTAATCATTTTTACCAACATGAAATTAATTTCTTGTATAATGTTTTTGGCTTACCTCGGAATTCTTTCAAAACCCCGAGTTTTCTCATTGAGATGAAATGCTATAGGGCTCTAAATATATGTATTTTAAGTACTTTTCTAGTGTGGGCAAGGTTTTCATGCTTTTCCCATGCATGTAAGTTATTTCTTGTGTATAAAAAATAACAATACAGGTTTTATGAACTTGGAATATCTAATTTTTTAAATTCAATTAAATTTATATTCTCTAAATATTTTAATTAAATATTAATTCTTCACAATTTTAAGAAATAAAGAGTTTAAATTATTGAAAGCACCTCATGAAAGTAATCGACAAAGGCCAAGACTAATTACAAACTTGACGCATTACAAAATTGAAGACTAATGAAATACATGTTTGTTTAGAATGCAATAATTGATCATTATAAACTCAGAGGTGTTGAACAAAGAATAATAGTAGATAGCATTTGAATTTAAGTTTAGAGAGCTTCATCAGTTTTACAATTTTTACAATTGTGCAAACTTCATTGAATAATTGGTCATAATAATAACTTTTCACTCATGAGCTTCATTTTGTATATATATGTACGAAGATCATTTGGTTGAATAGAACATTTATCACATTTCTTGATTTTCTTATAAGTGAAATTAAGTTGATCGTGTGACTGTTGTATTATATTATGATCGTAATTTCAATCAAACATTTGCGGTTTTTTTTTAAACCTTTTGGTTAAAAATCTCTTTGACAACATTATGGAGTTTTATTATGATAGCTTGTGAAAAAAAATTAAATAATAGTAACCCCACAATTTTTTTACAAATATTCCATTAAAGGGATTTTTGAATAATGTAACTTTAACACACATGATTATCTCAATTTCATATTGAGAATAGCCTTTTGTCTTTTGCAAGGATATTGTGCCACGAATATATCGACCCGTCCAACTAACAAAGCATTGAGTCTCTATGCAACCAGATTACATTTCCATGGAATTACAGAAAAAGAAGGCAATCGACCACGTAAGTGCGAACCCATGTGGAAGAGATGAGCACCAGTTTGTAGAAAAGGAAGAGAACATGTGTATTGTTGATCTGGTACAGTTGTTGTATACTCAAATACTGAAAAACAACAAAAAAGTGTGAATACCATTATTAGTTAATGAAAAAACATGAAGGAAACATCCCTTATATTTCCCATATGAGTATATTATTATTAACATCTATCACTCACTGGGCACAGATCATGTGTAATTTCATCCAAGGATTTATTTGGCTTTTCACGTATGACCTGCTCCATAGAAAAGAATGCAAAAGAACATGTGCAACTAATGGGGTTATGTTTACAATAACATTAACATTTAATTTAAAAATAGATAACAATAATATTATTAGTATTTGAAAATCTACTTACAATAAATCCTACTACTTGTCTGATATGTTTAAGCTCATCCATAGTTGTACCTAGTCCTACATACTGCATTATCTCCATACTTTCATGTTAGAAAAACACAAATAGAAAAAATGACCCACAATTAACTAGCATGGAACTGAGTACAAGCATGAAAAACAAGACGAAATGACAACTGGTCAACCTCTTATGTTGCTTCATAGCACCAATGCTCTAGTTGAGCCAACCCTGCCTTAAAATATTCCCCATTGCTAAATGAGCAGCACTCGTGTTGTAGGATAAGACTACATTAAACACAATATAAAAGAAAATATTTAAATTCCAATGCTAAGAAATTTCTAGAAACATATATATAGACATATCAATTAATCAATTGAACCTGCATAGAGCATTATTTATGTTGATTTACTAGTTGAAAAATTGTACATTTATGAATGAAAATATCCGAGTCAAGACCTTACGCACCAAAAAGGGAGGCACCTGCAAGAGAATTTATAACTCATACATTATAAGAAGTTGCACAATGAACTCTACTTGGTATTTAGAACACAAAACACGGGATAAAATACTAAGAAATGAGTTATTGGTATTGAAAACACCAAGCCTTTTACTTACATAATTAGCAAGCAATGTTTTCAGAAAATTTCTCAGGCTCTTTACAATGGTTTGCCAGTAAAACAAATTACTATATTATGGTTATATTATTATTATTATAAGTGCATAATACGGAGGCTAGTTATTATGGTTATATTATATTTGCAGTTATAATATAATATGTATTTTGGGTGGTAAGAACACAAGCCAAACAAAGGTAATAAGTGTTCCTTGAGATTATCACGAATCCTTCCATAGATCTTTTCTACATAAGATGTGAGTTGTTTCTTGAAGAGCAAAGAAGGATACTTCGGCTCTATTTGTCGAAAAGCATCTAAGCCACCAATCATCTCACCATTACTGAATGAAAGGCCCGTGGTTGACGGGGACGTTCCAAAACCCTGTTAAAATCAGGCATAAGTAGACGTTATGCAAGCTAATGATTGTAAGTATATTGATTCATAACATGGTGTTTTGATTTAAAATAATTCTCCTTACTTGAGCCATCCTCCCAAATAAAGTAGCCAAAGATTATCTGCGACGCTGAGGAGTCATGCCAGCTGCACCACTTTCTTTCAGCGTACGTTGTAGAAGTAACAACAAAGTGGATGTATTTGATAACCGATAAGCCATAACATCATTTATTTCCCGAGTCTTCACATTACACAAACATTTACGTTAGATCAAAACATATATGGTCGCATCCTTGCATAGATATCTAGAAAGGCTTGTAAACCCCAATTTGGTGAATATTTAATTGGTATAAATACGGAAAAAATTAAAATGGTTGCCAAACAGTGATATCACAATGTTCACAATAAAGACTACATTATCTAGAAGGAAATATGCTAGTAAAATTACTGAGTGAAGAAAGGCAGTCTTCATGTATAATCTAGAGTGCATTATAAAAAAATAACTTCATAAGTAGAGAACATGCACAACAACAAAATCATGAATACCTCTGTGACTGAGCCAATTATTTGAATAATATGATCAAATGCATGTGTTCTCTCAGCTTCGAATGATCGCCAATGGAGAAGTGATTTGTAAATAATGCATGCAGCAACAGGTCTTCCCCCACTAAAGCTGACAACATGCATGATACATTGTATCAATGCATCTTGATTTTCCTGAAATTAACACTGTAAAATGAATTAAATTCAACATACCTATTGCCATCTAAGAAAGGCCAAATGATTCCCTTAAAGAAAGCCAAAATACCTGAATAATGGTTGCCATTAATCGCCTTGAAATACCTTTAGTTGGTGACTTGACTAACACCTGCTGACGGTCGCCATGGATCTTGCACTTTGATTTTTTCACTACTTGCCACAATCATGTACTTGCTGAAGAAATAAAAGGTGGGAACAAGCCAAATTATTTAGTATGATTCTCAAGAACAGTTATGTTGAAGCATTATGCTGAAAAGAAAAACAATTAGGTATGTTAAAATAATTATATCCATAAATTTTGTTATTAAGACAAGATTGATGAGACTTGTGTCCATTTTTTTTTATCAGTCTTGTTTCTATTTTAAAATTCGCCAATATAAAAATTTAAAGGTAAATCTTTGAAAATAAGATCGAGTGGTATAACTGAAGGCCTAGTGGCAGAAATGGTCAAAACTATGAAATGGTAATGGAAATAATTTTGTTATTAAGACAAGATTGATGAGACTCGTGTCCAATGTTTTTTTATCGGTCCCGTTTCTGTTTTAAAATTTGTCAGTATACTAATTTAAAGGAAAATATTTAAAAATAAGATCGATTGATATAACCTGAAGGCCTAGTGGCAGAAATGGTTAGATCTATGAAATTGTAATGGAAATTACCTACAGATACAAGGACGAATGATAATGCTGACACCCAACCACCTACACAGAGAACATAATCGGCAACATCAAAAGAAAAAGAACTATAAACGAATTTGATACAAAGTGAAATGTTGTAAATATTAGCTGCATCCAGAACAAGACTTTCGCCTTGCAACGAATCCAGGGAAACATAGTTCAAAACCAGAAAACAGAGCAAGTACAAAGCCATAGCTTCTCGCGTAGGCAGAGCACTGAGTTAACCAACTACTGAACAATACCAGTCGCTCCAACATAACAGACTACAACATTAACTGGGAGCACAACTCAACGAGATTGAGAGCGTGAATGAACAATGGAAGAAAACTCCAGAAATTGTTCTTTTAACATTTTTGTAGGTTACTTCAAAGTTCAAGTTCTTAATTAAGCAATGAAATAACCGAGTTGTAATCATTTAAAGGTAGTAAATTCTCCATACCAATAAATAAATCATGAACATTGAACTTGGACCATACTCGTTCTACACAAATATTTCTAATAAAAATTATAATGTCAAGAGGCTGTGAACTATGAACATGCAGAAGGTATCCACCCATATGAGCATGCACACTGAGAGATGGATGGTTGCATGCCTCAATTTGTTTACAAGTCTACAATACTAACAGTGACTGTACATCAGAGGATGACATCCCAGGGTTGTCAGTTGTCAGGGATCAAGGATCCGTGCATGTCTTGTCAAGGTTGTCAATTGTGGGGATTGTTGCTGGAAAATGAAAAGAATATTTCACAATAAGAGGTGTTGTGTTGAATACTTAGGAAAACCACTTTATTAACGTGAAAAAACATAGCCTAAAAAACTGTATTGGATGGACACGACTATCAAAAATTGATCGAATACATTATTCCCTGCATGTAGGGAATAATAATACTCTTCTTTTATTATTTAAATAATCAAACAATATTATGATTGCCATGATTTATTATAATTCGAAGGCATTTTGGTTCAAGAATGCATTAATAAACATCATCACATCGTTATCTTTGTTTTCCTTCCATTTCATTTTTTGTCTTTCTAGGAAGCGTTTGCTATATTAATCTTATGGTTGGTTTTCTTTGTTGGTAAGGTTATCAGTATTGAGGTGAGAAGATGCCCAGGACAAGGAGGAGGTTCTAAGATAATGATCAACAAGTGATAGAGAGAGTTTGACTAGGGTTTTCAGATGGGAACTCCTGGAAGGGGCTTCTCCCCCTCCATCTTGCAGCGACTGAATGGTACTGGGAGGGGAACGATAAAGAACCACATGAAATAAGGCTCTTGGGGTGGTGACAGGGAAGAGAACGAACACTAGGGGAGGAGCATAGTGGAATGCCTCCAGGGTGGGTGTTTACCAAGAGTTGTTGAAACCTTGTCCCTCCATGTCTGCTCTGAGAAATTGAGAGAAAGAGTGGAACAATGGAAAGAGAAATACCTGATCGAATATTCATATGGATTTGGCAAAAGGAAAGAGATATTCTCAAGTGGATCAAGGTTACATGGAACCCTCAGGGAAATTATGACCTACACTTGGGTTCGAAGTGTTTTTTCACAATAATATTTTTCAACCAGGAAGACAAAGATCGTATCTTGGAAGGAGGACCATATTTTTCTTCTCAGTAAAATTGTACCTATGCCCATGGAAAGAGTGTTTTAACCCCGACAAAGAGGATATGAGTATTTCCCCAGTATGGATTCTCCTATATTCACTACCATGTGAATATTGGGAGCCTAAAATCTTGTAGGACATTGGAAACACACTGGGAAAATTTGTGAAGGTGTCAGAATAAACTAAACAACAAAGGTACACATCCTTTGCCTAGATCTACGTTTACATGGATCTGTCTCAGGAGTTTCCTAAGGATATCAATCTCACCTTAAAGGATGAGGATTGGGTTCAACCCATTCACTATGAACATCTACTATTTAGATGCAGGAAATGCCATGAGTATGGACATCTTAGTCGGGATTGTCCCTAAAATTTCTTGGCCCCGACAAATCCTCAAGTAGTTAAAGAAAATGGAGGCAATGAGGAAGTTTTCACTCAGGTGAATAATAGAAGGAGGTAGGGGCAAAGACCCATTAACTAGCCACCGAAAAAAAATATGAGAAAGAGGGCAACAAATACAAATATATTTGAAACCCTAAACTAGGTTGGAGAAGATTAGGAAGATCTCAACTAGGGTAATTTGAAGGAATAAACAAAACAGAGAAACTACCTACTGAAAAATATCCAACCCCCCAGAATGCCAAGAATAACAACTAGATGCAATGGAGGATGATCAACAAGAGGAAGTAGAAGATATGGATCTAGGGGAACTAGATATGGATGAAATCGAACAAGAATGTAACATGAAATGGAAGGGATTCATCCCAAGCAAACAGATAGAGCTATTAAAAGAAACATTTTGAAGACAAATGCCTCCCCTCATTTGGGCATAGCCAAGGGCTCTCAAAAGGGAAGCAAGAAAAAACAACCGAAAGAAGGAGAAAAGAGAGAAAGAAAGACCAATAAACAGAGAATTGCAGAGGTGGGAACAAGATTACTGGAATTGGGTCAGTATCCTACAATCAAGGTGGCCTTCTTTGAAGTTAATAGATCTTCTCAATGAAAGTTATAATATGGAAAATTTATGGGGTTTGTCACCCACCCAAAATTAATACACAAAGGAATAATTTGAGAATGGAGAAACCCAGTGATAGCTTTCCTACAAGAAACAAAATGTGGAGGAGAGGTTTTGAAGGAAATAGGGAATAAGGTTTGGAAAGGTGGTGAAATAATAGTAATTTATGTTAATAGAACAGTGGGAGGTCTGGAAATTCTCTTGTTCCTGGAAGAAGTCTACTTAACAAAATTTTAGGCCATGAGATTCTCCCTATTTGTGGAGTTTCAGATCTATAATACCTCAATGAGAGGAATTCTTATGAATGTGTATAGCCCAAGTATGCTTCCACAAAAGGAATCTTTCTTGGAAACCTTGTCTTGGGAAACAAGGTGGATAGGAGACAAACAATGGGTACTAGGTGGAGATTTCAATCTGATCACCTCTCTGGGGGAGAAAAAGGGAGGGAGGTGAATCTTAGGTGTAACCAATAAATCATTTACATAATTTAAAGAAGAGAAATGGTTAGTGGGCATAGAAACTGGAAATGGGTGGTTCACTAGGACCAATAGACGTGGGGAATTCCATTTGGCTTCCAGGTTGGAAATATTTTTAATCTCAAAAGGATTAGCAAATGTGGACAGGGATTTGACAAATTACGTCCTTCCATCTGAAGGCTTTGACCACTAGTCAGTTTGCCTTTTGTGGAATGGGACTGGCCCCCCAATCAAAATACCTTTTCATTTTGAGTAGTTCTGTCTTGAACTTAAGGACTCTAAATCATTATTCCAACAATGGTGGGAGGAGCTAGATATCCCCATGAGAATAGAGATGTACCAATTCTAACATAAATTGAAGGCCTTGAAAGAAAGGACTTATAACTGGAATAGGGAGGAATTTGGAAATATCTTTGAGGACAAAAACGACCATATGGAACAACTAATGGATATAAAGGGAAGGAATGAACAATGCATATGATGAGGAGTTAAAGAAACAGGAAAAGCCAACCTTAGAGCAGCTCAATTTTTGAGAACGACAAGAGGAAGTATATCGAAAACATAAATCAGGAAACAAATGGCTCCAAGAAGGGGAATGAAATACCATATTTTTTCACCAATCTGTTGTTTAGAATAGGCAAAGGACTAGACTAAATAAACTTAAGAAGTAGACATGGAAATATGTGGAAACAAGGGTGGAGATGGAAGAAGAGTTGGTCAGTTATTTTGGAGCCATAATGAATGAGGATAAGGATAAAAGGTGAATCATATAGCAAGTATAACCCATCACATCCCTCTACTAATAACCCCTAGACGGAATGAACTCTTAACTAAACTAGTGGAGCTAAGAGAGGTTGAGGAGGAATTCCACCAGATTGAAGATGGGAAAGCTCTTGGGCCAGACAGTTTCACAACCAACTTATTCCACCACTTATGGGACCTTATCAAGTTGGATGTATGACGAATAGTGGAATACTTTAGACGAAACAGAGGGGTGCTCTAGGCCTTTAATGCAACATCTATGACCCTCATTCTGAAATTTAATGTGGCAAACTCTCTACGTAAGTTCATACCTATAGCCCTATATAATGTTATATATATAATATCATCATAAAAGTAATAGCTAACCAACTCAAACCTATCCTCCCCACTTTGGTTTCCCCAGAGCAATCGAGTTTTGTAGAAGGTCACCAAATTATTGATGGGGTCATTTTGGTTCATGAAGTGATCCATTCATTGAATGTAACAAAGAAGATAGGAATGCTTCTTAAGTTGGATATCTATAAATCCTATGATAAGTTAAGTTGGAAATTCACAAGAGAAATGCTCAAGGCCTACGGATTTAGTCAAGATTGGATTGCTTGGATAATGAAAATGACCTATTCTACTTTTTTTATTATCTATTATGCCTAATGGACCACCCATGAAAACTTTCATCCCCTCATAGGGTATTTGTCAGGGGGTCTATTATCTCATTTCCTATTCATTCTAATGGTTGAAGGACTTAGTCGACTTATCAAATTTATGGCGAAGAACAATGGAATTAAAGGGTTTAATATTCAAAATGGTGCTAGCAAACAAACACAACTATAGTTTGTTGATGGCATGATGCTCATGGGCCATCCTTCAGTCCAAGAAGCTAGAGCCTTTAAGAAATGACTAAATATCTTATCGAAAGTATTAGGTCTGGAAATTAACAATGAAAACTATCAAGTTTTCTTCTTTAATCCTTCCATGGTTTGTCAGTGGAATATATCGTGGGTTTCCAAGGGAGATCCCTTCTTTCCAAATGACGCCCCTTTCTAATTGGGATTTTATACCTCTCAATCTTGCTAGCAGATTGACTCTCATTAAATCAATGTTTCAAGCGATGCCTATCTATATGTTCTCTATCATGGAAGCTCCTAAGGTTGTCCTTAGGGAGATGAGAAGTATGGCAACGAAAATTTTTGTGGGTCGAATCCCTGATAAACAAAGTTGGGCATTGATCAGTTGGAACAAGGTATGTAAACCAAAATCCCAAGGGGGTCTTGGTCTTAGAGATCCAAAGAAGAAGAGTGAGGTTTTGGGGGATAAAATCTGGTGGAATTAGGTAACCCATAAGGTGGAACCTTGGGAAAAATTATGGCACATAAAATATTCTCATGATTGACCAAAAAATGATCGCATAAGGTTCAATAAGGAAAAAAAAGGATCACATATTTGGAGAACATCCCTCGGTATAAAAAGTATCATGCAAGACCACATATTATGGGAAATTAGAGATGGGGAAGCAACCAATTTTTGGGAAGATTCATGGAAATAGATTCCTAGAGTCTCCACTTAGATTAATATCCAATCAATCTAGGTCAAATCTACAGAGTTAATTATTATCAAGGTTAACCAATTCTTGAAGGAGGGGCCAAAAGAAAGAGACTACCATGAGTGGAACTCTCTTGAATGGTGGAATGAGAGATTCCCTGAAGAAGAGACTCCCAAGATCTAGGATGTCCTCTGGGATAGATGCATAAGGTTCCAAAATGGTTCAGATAAGTTGAGGTAGGTTTATTGGACAAAAGGACTTTTCAACCAAGGAATCCTATGAGTTATGGACTAATCGATGGGAGGTGCAAGTAGAGGAAATATGGAAAATGGTATGGTAGTCAAACCCTTGGCCTAAAGTAGCTACTTTCATGTGGTTAATTATATACCAACAAATTTTAATAGGGGAGAATCTTAAAAAAATGTGGTGTGATTAACCCATCAGAATGCAAAATGTGTAACTATGATGAAGAAACAATTGATCACCTCCTTGTCTCCTGCCCCTTTGTTTCATCTTTATAGGACATGGGAGATAAAATCTTTAGAAGATAAAATCACATATGTGAGAAACCATACCAAACTCTAAGGGATTAGGATGTCTAATCCTTCCAAAAACCTATTGTTGCCTATATATGGCTCATGTTCCGCGGATTCCTTTTGTGGGAAGTTTGGAAGGAAATAAAACACAAGATTTTTCAGGACAAGATCACCAATGTACAGACACTTTGGAGTAGAGTTGAAACTCATATTTAGGAAACAATTAAAATCACCAAATGGGATGAAGAGGACTATAGGATATGGGAGATCTGGAGACAATCATTAATGTGGAATGGGCTTAAATAAGTATGACCAAGGCTGGGTCTAGTGGAAAACTAAAATGGGCGTTCAGGATATCCTGACAGTTTGGTACCATCCCCTGGATATCTATTTAAAACTAAACTTTGATGGCGCTTCTAATGGAAACTTGGGCTAATATAGTTTTGGTGGGGTGTTGAGGAATCAAGATGGTCATATTCTGCAAATATACCATGGTTACATAGGCAATTATTCAAACAATGCAGTGAAGTTGGAGGGAATTCTTCATGGTCTCAATTTGATATCTTGCAATGGATGGGAGCCAACCATGATTGAAGGGGACTCCAGAGTCATCATACAAAGTGTAGTGACCCTTTTAGGGTCCTTAATTAATTCATTCCCAAATCATTTCCTTGTTTCATCTCAAATAAGTTAAAATATAGGTTCTTTATTTCTATTCAATTTAATTTTCTCTGTATGGTTAACTCAATAATATGCTACAGTTTCATATGTGTGTGTGTGTGTGTTCGATTTTCAGTTCTTCCAAGAGCATATATGTTAGTAATTTCATCATATACATGTGTAACTTACACTAATTCATGGTACTAAGTGGAAATACATCAATTAATACTAGAAATTAATGTCCCCAACATACTTCCATCTATTTTGGAATTCATGTCCCCAACATACTTCCATCTCTTAGGACCCAACTATCACTTATCTCTTTCAACTTATAGGTTAGTATTGAAACATGAGTACCATGCATATGTTTTCATATTCATCCATTCAAATATTATAGCTTTCACTTGGTATCCACGTACCCATCATCTCTACAGACAATTTTTTTTAAAATATCGCAATCATTCATAATATTAGCATCATGCACACACATATATATGTCTTCCATATAATAGTGATTACATACGTACACAATGTCTATATACTTCCAAATCTCCACAATCATAAGATAATACAACAAGAAATGGTATTTTAGGTGGTAAATTCAAAATGGGGCACAACACAAATGGGAAAAAATCTACAGCACGGACAAAGGGCCTCCAAGGTGGATGAAAGATGGAGGTTGGTCTATAGGGTGGAAAAGATGGAAGTTCCACTGTTTGAACCCCATGCATGGAATTTTCTCCACATCAAGTGCGATGGTAATAAAGTTGTTGAACACCTCGAAAATGTGGGGAAAAGTATGAAATGTCAAAGTAAGGAAGGTCAACTAGAAAGTTTTAGTCCTCATGAATGGGTTAACCATTGTGCTCAATTATAAGTTGAGGACACACGATGTGTGAGGGAGGAACAAGATGACGCGAGTCACTTGAATGATTCCCAGCTGAGGCCCCACGTGGCTAGTACAATTTCCACCAAGAAAAATCATTGCACTCCTCCTATGGTTGTTGTTTGTATTAACTGATATAACACCCAAGAAAGTGATCAATTAAATCCCCACACAAGAAATAATGAGGAGAGGTTATGGAAATGTCCTCGAAATTAGGACAATGTATGCAAATCTAATGCGATAACAAGTGCAGTTTGTAGGGATTATCTTGCATATTGATGAACACGAAATCTTAATGATGAGAGAAATTAGGATTCAGAATGTCTGGAATGCTATAAAGACGGAAGGAAATATTGAGATTAACTCCAAGATTTGTAGTTTATAAATAGTCAACCAAAATTGAATCAGAAACATGCTAAGTGGGTGGAATTTTTGCATAACGTTACCTTTGTGATCAAGCATACAAGTGGAAAATCTTATAATAAAGTTGTTGATGCCTTAAGCAGAGTAAGTTTGATCTTGCAGGAAATTAATATCAATTCTTTGGGTTTTGAAAGTTTAATTAATATGTATAAAGAAGATGTGGATTTCAAAGATATATATGCAGCCTGTGAGAATCCAGTTACCCATAATAGAAACCAATGGTTGGACTACATGTTACAAGAAGGATTGTTGTTTAGAAATAGTAAGTTATGTATTCCAAAATGCTCTATGAGAGAAGAGTTGATACAGGAGAAACACAGTGGAGGTTTGTCGGGACATTTTGGACGAGATGAAACATTTGCTCATGTGATAACTTTTTATTTTTGGCCAATAATGGAGCATGATGTAAAGAATTTTGTTGAAAAATGAAGGATATGTCAACATGCCAAAGGGAGAAGACAAAATACTGGACTATATAAACCCCTACCTATTCCAACTAGGCCTTGGGATTCCATCAGTATGGATTTTGTTCTGGGATTGCCTAGAACTCAGAGGGGAAATGATTTTATTTATGTAGTAGTGGATAGGTTTTCAAAAATGGCTCATTTTATTGCTTGTAAGAAAACTAATGATGCAACAAAAATTGCTAATCTATTCTTTTAAGAAATTGTAAGGTTGCATGGTTTACCTTTAAGCATTGTATCTGATAGTGATACTAAATTTGTTGGTAATTTTTGGAGAACTTTTTGGAAGAAGTTGGGAACCGATATCAGTTTAGTTCCGCTTATCATCCTCAGACTAATGGTCAAATTGAAGTGGTGAACAGAAGCTTGGTAAATATACTAAAAATTCTAGTTTATGAAAATCCGAAACAATGGGATTTAGCTCTTGCTCAAGCTGAGTTTGCTTACAATGATTCACCTAACAAAAGTATAGGTATGGGTCCTTTTCAGATTGTATATGGGATGCACCAAAGGGGAGTATATAAACTTAGAAATGGGAGGACATGATAAGAGAAGTGAAGATGGTGAAGATTTTGCATCTAGCATGCATGAGCTACAAGAAAATGTTAAGAAGAAACTACAGGAAAGTGTTGGGAAATACAAACAAAGAGCAAATATGAAAAGAAAGGAAATTAATTTTTTGGCTGGGGATTTAGTAATGGCCTATCTCAGGAAAGATAGGATTCCTAAGGGAACCTACAATAAATTGAAGCTCAATAATATAGGACCTTATAAAATTTTGAGGAAGTTTTCTGCAAATGCATATGAAATAGAACTTCCTTCTAATTTTCAAATCTCTTCAATTTTTAATGTTTCAGATATATATCATTTTAAATATTCAGGTGTTCCGATAGAATAAATTATTTTAGGAGAATATTGTTCATTTATAGATTGCAAAGGAAAGTAACCTCAGAAAGAACAACCACAGATTGAAGCTATCCTTGACAAACAGGTTTCAAAGAAGACCAGGGAAAAAGAATATTTTCAGTATTTGGTCAAGTGAAAAGATCAGCCATCTGAAGATGCAACATGGATGACAGAAATAGAGATTTCCAAGTATAGTGTGAACCCTGAATACTTATTGAAGAATTCTTTTCATCCCTGGAGTATGATGTAGGAGCATCTAGTCAAAATTCTATGTTTGTTGAATAAACAGTCGATGTTATTTTTCTGCTCCATGTAAATTTTCTAGAAGATAGGATTCGTAGTTGATTTTTGCAATTTGATTCATATATAGGGATGATTTGAATGTAATAAGGAAAATTTTCCACAAATTCCCTCAAATATTGTAAGAGGTTGCTTGAGGATAGGCTAGTTACAAATTTTCTTTCTTAGGAGTTCAGATACTCCTGTTGTGGATATGACAGGTTTGGTAGAATTATATTTAAGAATCAAATTTAATAATCATAAATGTGAATGGGAATAGGAATGGAATATGAATAGAGATAGAAATGTGTAAGTGTGAGCGATCGAGAGATAGAGTGTATGTAATAGTGGCTAATGGAATGGAGAACAAAATCTTAATACTTTGCAGAATTGTCACTATAGGATGTCTTCTTTTCAATTACCAAACATATGCTTATTTATTTATGTGAATTAACCTTCAGTAATATATAAATGATTTCGAAGGCGGAGATGTGTATAATTGCATAGAAGATTGATTTCTCATGAATCAATTCGACTCTCACAGTCTGAATTGAATTCTATGAATTTCAGCAGATCGACCATTGTGGATGAATTCCGCAAGAGAAAAGTGAAGATCCACAAAGTTAAGGTGAGATATGCATTTGATCTTAGATCGATAGTCAGGAAGGAACTCGTAAGAAATCGATAGCTCATAATAATGGCGAAAAAGGAAGTCACGGGAAGAAAATTGCGGAAGCCCATTTTGGAAAATTGGGAAGGTGTATCCACGATCCACAATCTACAATATGAGTGTGGAAAGGACAATTGCGGCCACATAATTGTGGAACTCCATTTTGGAAAAATGGAAAAGTGTACCCGAAATTGTGGAAAGGGTCTTGTAAAAAGACGATTGTAGAATATTCAATTGCGGAAATTGAGTTGCAAAACTAAGCCTGCGGAGAACTCAATTGTGGGAATTGAGTTACAGAAGCAATCCTATGGAAGACTCAATTGCAGAAATTGAGTTGCGAAAAATCAAGCTCGCGAGAGCATAATTGTGGAATCGTGCTTGCTGAAGGAGATTTCTATCAATATTTCAGTCTGAAGAAGAAGATTTTAGGTCTATTAGATTCCACCTACCACCAAACTCACATAAGGTTCTTCCTAGGACTCAATCCCAGTTAGAAAGAAGTTGATAAATACATGAGATTTTAGTGAACCATCTACAACAAAACACAAAAACAACTCACAGATGGATATCAATCCTTTGGAAATCCCTCTAGTGCAAGATTTCTCATTGTTACGCAATATCTTCATTGAGAAAATTGACCATAACCCTACTTTCGAATCAAGGAAAAATTCAAATCATCCTAATTTACCTCCTAGTGAAACACTCTCACCTCTTTGCCCCTAACTTATTTTTGAATAAGGTGGGCCAGGACAACCACCTTCACCACCTTAATCTCCTTTGGCCCTTCTTCTAAATTTCATCTAAAGGGCCTTCATAAGAGGAGGGGAATTGAGGAAATCAACCTCTCAATCAACATCCTTATAATCAACCTCACAATGAGCCTCTAAAACAACCACACATGGATGGTAATCAAAATTAGGATGCACCTTGGATAAGCCAAGATGTTGTGGCCATACCTATCCCACAACATAATCCTCCTAAAAATACCTAAATTGGCTCCCCGAGTTCAATCCATCTAATAGTCAACAAGTTAATGACCACATCAAAATATTTATGATGGAAATCCAGCTTAGGAATGTTTTTAACAAGGACGTAGCCTGCTGGTTTTTCCCCTATACCTTTGAAGGTGAAGCTTCAAATTGATATTTTACTCAACCACCATGGAGTACTACTTGTTGGGATCAGTTCGAGAAAAAATTCTTATAAAAAAATGGGGATGATAAAACCCTTGAGGTCTTGCTTATGGAATTGTCCAATATGAAGATAGACAAGAAGGAAATAATTAAGGACTTCACTCAAAGGTTCATTACCTGAGAGAATAAGATCCCCACAAACGCCCTCCTAGATAAAATCTACTTAGAGCTTATTATGTGAAAGCATTTCCTATTACGATTTCCATGTGGGTTAAAAGAGAAGGAAAAGCTAGCTTGGAAGAAGACTTTGATGAGGCCATAATTGTTGAAAAGGGTATGATTATCCTAAAAGATAATTTTGTTGTTGATATTGACCAAGCCTTGTGTTCTTGCAAAAATCCCAAAAACCTAGCCAAAGCCCACACTGCAAAAAAGGACCAAGATAATCTTGACTTGGAAAGTTTGCAAAAAGCATTGCAAAAACTGTCAAATGAGGTAGTAGACATGAAAAAGAATCCAGGAGAAGGAACTTCCAATCAAGGTTATTTTAACTTTCCATATAAAAAACACCTCAAATTTGGTCAAATAAGTTTAACCCTCCACCTGAAGGCCTTAATGTAGAAGATTTGACCAATCGGTTTCAGGCAAAAATTTATGGAGTTGAATCAAATATTGAAAAATAATATAAAACCTCTGAGCAACTTGAGAATGAACAAGGAGGAAATACATGTGAAAGAAGATCCATCCCCTCCAAATGTGGGATATATTTTTTATATAAACAAAGAAGCGGCATAAATTATATAGGTTGTATTTACTAATTAGCACTCATATAATACTTGCAGCAAAGCCTAAAATAGTAATCAAAATTCTATCGGTCCTGCCCAACCTAAAAATACAAATCCGAAACAAAATAAGTAGTTGAAAACTTTTAATATTTCAAATTTATATCATGATCCTATTGAATATTTGAAAAGGATGAAACACAATATATATTTTTATGAGTTGTTCAAACTCCCTTTTATTCAACGAAAAGTTTTCTAGGATTTTGTTGATGTTTAGGGGAAAAATAATTTTACTGAAAAAAAAACAAGTAATTATAGTACAACTGCTCCAATTGTTGAAGATTGCCAAGAAAATATGAATTCCACTCATTCTTATACACAAGGTTAAAAACATGGTGTTCCTGCATTTTAATTTTCATTCAGATTTTTAATAAAAATGTCCATAATTGCATGGTAGACAGTGGGGCCTCATCTAATGTCATGCCATTATAAATCTGTGGAAAAATCAATGCAGATATGAATCCCTCTCAGTCGAAGGTTGTACAGCTTCACAGGTCAAATGTTAAAATTGTAGGGGAGTTAAAATATGTTTGCATTAGATTATCCTTTGACCCAAGAGTTCACCAGATAATTGTCATAGTGGTAAATGACATACTAGAATTGTACAGGTTGTTCTTGAGTCATGAGTGGTCCCAAAACTTAAATGGATATTTTTAACAGATTGGTCCCATTTGTGGTTGCCATAGAATGGTAGAACAAATAAAAATTAGGGTTGATAGGGAAAAATATATGAAGCACACAATAACCATTCTCAATGACCGTAATGACCCAGTTTTCTATATAGATTCCTCGGTTGCAGATGATGGTGTAAGTAATTGTTTTGGTAATTTCACAGCTGAAATTTCTGAGTGTTCTAATTTTGAACAACTATCTTATTTAGCTTCTTGTACCAAGATGATTATACCTCAATTTGAAGTTGTCAATGTAGATATTATACATAATAATTCTGATAATGAATGTTGGTATCTCTATTTGGATGGATCAAAGTCAAAAGAAGGTGTTGGTGCTTGCTGCCTATTGATTGATCCTAGAGGGAACAAAGTGTTTATAGTGTGTAGGATTGAATTCAAATATACTAACAATATAGATGAGTATGAGGCCTTAATTCATGGACTGAAAAAGGCATTGGATATTAATGTACACTGAATTAATCATTTTTGGATATTCTGGAATTATTCTTAAATAGGTAAGAAATACAATCCGTTGTGTCCCTTTACATCCTAGGAGTTACCAAGTAGAGGTATGGCATTTAATTTCTAAAATTTTGGCTTTTAATATTAGTTATATACCTAGGTCATGGAACCATGATGTTGATTTACTTGCAAATATGGCTTCTTGTTTAATACTTGTCGATGTTTTTGATCCAAGTAATTTTTCTATTGAACTTATATTTAGGCCTACCATACCTAATAACGTAGTTAACTAGCGTGTTTTTTACCATGATCAAGATGTCATCGAATTTATGTATATGGAGGATGTTTTCCAAGATGCTATTATTAACAAGATAAAAATGGTGAAAATCTCTGTGAATATAAAAAAAAATTAACATTCCTGAATAGCGGTCAGTACAATAAATTTTCAATCAAGTAAAGATGAATCCTAATCCTATAGTTAGATTTGAATATTTTTACGATCTACATGAAATATTTAAGGGGACTGTTAATTGAAAAAATAATAACTCAACCATGCAATATGAAAGCATAAATTTAGGAACCAATGTTAATGTATTTGTAACTTCGAAATGTATTCACTTGTATATTTCTTATTGTACCCCGACGAAGATGTTTATTCCTCCGATTGGGAGAGTGATTAACATAATAAAGGCATGTAAAGGCATTGAGGTTAAACCTATGTTGTAATTCAGGGCAATAGTCCCCACAGTTGAATGCTATTAGGGTTATTAGACTCTCCTAGTAGGGTCATCCCTATAAGAGTAAAAGTCAAGTGGAAAACAAGTATAAATGGAGAGTGAGACTCTCTATTTGGAACACACACTCACTCAACAATAGCGCATGAGTGAGAGAGGAGTAGCCCGCACAAGTGAGAGAGAGAACAACTGGCAGAGATCATCTTTGTGTCTTTGGGTTTTACTTTTGCTATTGGTGCTCATTCTATCTCTGATGAAGTCACAGGGTTTTCTCCTTTATGGGTTCCCCAAGGTAAACTCTTTGTGTCTCTTGTCTCTTGTGATTATTGATGTGGATGTTATTCTCTCAGATAAGATCCTAGATCATATGGATTAAATGATAAAAATCTAACATGGTATCAGAGCTAACCTGAGAAGAAGACATTGTGCAGCCGTAGAAGCTAGGGCTTGTTACTTTTTGGGTGTCTCTCCATAGGTCATCAACAAAACGAGGCTAGGATAACTCTCCATTGAAGGTCACATGTTTTCGTCGAAGCAGAATTTGATTCCGGGCATTTTCAATTTTTTACATGTCACTACTACGGGAAATTAGGGATTTTCACAGAAGAGGAATTTTTGAGTGAGCCTAGCATAGGATTTCTCTCTTCCACAAAATCGAAATTTAGAGACCAAGATTGAATTTTTTGGTTGGGTAGAACTACGGGAAATTCAAACCCTAATTTGAAAAACCCTAAAAGACTAAAACTAGTCATTTTGGTGCATTTGCTATATCTCAAGATTGGAAAAGGATCACGAGTCGAATTTTTTAAAGAATGAACATAAATTCCAGATGAACCTTGTGTAAACGTTCCGGCCTCAGATTCTCTATATTCTAGGAGATATGATTCCTCCATTTCAGGGTTCCACCCTCTCCCAGGATTCATCCTTAAACAGGTGATCTAGGGAAAATTGCTATATCTCAAGCTACGAAGGTCTAAATGAAGTCTCTCAAAATGTTTCATATAGGGAACAAAATTTAATTTCGGTGTTAAAAGTTTCAGACCCCAAAGGTGAGATAGTGACACGTGGTAGTCCATACAAGTTCACTATTATGAGCAGTCCTAAAATACGTCACCTTGGTAAAACATGCATAAGTCTCAATTGTTGGAACCAATTTTGCTCTAATCGATGGTGTTAGAAAGAGGAAATACAAGGATACCTCAGTGTGAAGATTCAAACACAGAGGAGAATTTATTTATGATATGCTGTAGAAACAATATTAGGAATTTCTACATAAGAAATTGAAAAACTAGGGCTTCCTGTTCCGGGAGCTTCCCTCCACTATTTTCAAAAAAGGAGTACATTTTACAATTCACCTTGAAGACGCCCATATTTATATCCAATTAGAATTTTGAAATTCCAAGTTTTGAAAATTAGGATTTCTCTGAAAAACCCTAGATCAGCCAGCTCCGGAACCAGGACGGACACCTCAAATCGCTTGGTGAAGCTGACAAATTCCGAGTATGGAAGTATAGTACCTCTATGATCCTTGAAGAAATTGACTTGGATCAGTATTTCACTAAGAAAGGTATAGGATCTAGAGAGATATGAGGCTAAGGATAAATCCAAGAGAGTAATTGCAGATTCTATTAAACATCATCTCATCCCTCATGTGTATCCTTGAAGACACCAAAAGGAAGTGTTCGTTGCTATGATGAAGCAATAGAAGAAGAAAAAGATATTGTTATAACCACCTTGAACGGCCTCCCAGGATCATGGGGTTCATTTATTCGAGGAATGTGTGCCAGAAGGAAGTGATTACCTTCAATAGACTCTAGGAAGATTGCACATAAGAAGAAGCTCAACTCATAATAAGAGAAGAGAAGATGGGAGCAACTAAAGATCAAGCTCTCATGATTCAAAGAAGATCCCTCAAGCAATGAGGAATATGAAGGACTCAATTATTGAAGAACCTCTTATCCATCTTAGCATTTGGATAAGAAATGATGATGTCATGAATTAAGAAGATGATAAAGCTGAAGGCGCAAGAAGGAGTCTACCCATGAAACAAATAAAGATAAGTATTTGAATTGTCTTTTCCTATATATCTAGTTTTTTATATGACATTATTTAGTTGTGAAATGTATTATGCATGATAGAATAATTAATAGTATACTACTAATATGCATGTGATGGGTAAGTATCCCATGGTTCTATGCAACACTCCATTGCTATTTATCTGGAATGAAACCTCTTTGCTGACATATTGGATTAGTGCACAATCTCAATGATGTCATGGTAGAGATGGAAGGCGTCTAGAAATTTTTTGTGAGATATGGATGAATGTTGTATTGGCTAAAATAGTTGCATGATTATATATTTATGCATAAAGAATTTTCCATTATGAATATGCCTTATGAAATGTTTCTAACCATACAACTAGTGCATTTGACTTGTAGGAAATATTGCATACAATTTCCTACAAGAAAAGAAGGATGAGATTCGTTCTGAATAACAAGTGATGACAGTTCAAGAAATAATCCAAAATGAAGAATAGTGTGACGAGACTTCAAGAGGATTCAGACACTCTCTAGTTATGTGACATTGTTGAGCGGCATCATTGATGCAGATCCTTCCAGCTATGAAGAAGTAGCCAAGAATAAAGGGAACAAGAGTACAAGTTCAAGAAGAATGATGTCTTGGATGTGGTATCGATACCTGAAGGGAAGTCCATAGTATATTCAATATGGATCTACAAGATCCAGCATGCAGTAGATGGCAACATCGTGGGATACAAGGCAAGATTTGTAGCACGAGGCTTCTCATAGAAAGAAGGCATAGAATACGAAGAGACATTTGCAGCCACTGGGAGTTGAGACACATGACAGGAAGACTCATGTGTGCAAATTAAAGAAGGCCTTGTACAAGCTTAGAAGGCACCCATGGGATAACACATACATGAGGAGCTTGAAGATAACCTAGAGTGATGAAGATCTTAACCTTTGCTACAAGGTTGAAGATGAAATGTTATAGAGTATTACAAGCTCATGGATGGGTTCGAGAAGAAATTTTTAAAAGGTTCAAGATAGAGGATCTTGGTATCCAGTGACCCTAGATGGATACATAGAATATTAGTAGCATAGGAAGCTACTTGTCACTCTAGTATAGAATGTTTCAATGCATTAAGTATGAAAGGCATAGGGAGAATGATGCTTCACTTTAGAGGGAGTGACTACAGAAGATCCTGAGGTTAGACATGATACAATGGGATGGACAGCTTACTGATGGATCTAGGATTTACTAATATTA
This sequence comes from Pseudotsuga menziesii, assembly GCA_001517045.1. Lineage (NCBI taxonomy): Eukaryota > Viridiplantae > Streptophyta > Pinopsida > Pinales > Pinaceae > Pseudotsuga > Pseudotsuga menziesii. The sequence continues at coordinate 247,200 of LPNX010560505.1, forward strand.
AAGCAGATTCCAACCTTTACTTCAAGATTGAAGGCGGAATACCAGTGATGCTCCTATTATATGTTGATGGCTTGTTCCTGACAGGAAAAGAGGAACTCATTAAAGTTGCAAGAAGGAGACTTGTTGTTGAGTTTGAGATGAAGGACTTGGATATGATGCACTACTTCCTAGGAATGGAGGTGTGGCAGAATGCGGATGGAATCTCCCTTGGACAAGGGAAGTATGTAGTGGAGATACTGAAGAGGTTCGGGATGATGGACTATAAGTCCATGACCACACCTAAAGCTATTGAGTGATGCTTCATCAGATTCAGTTGATGCTACAATGTATGGTTAGATGATTGGGTCATTGATGTACCTGACGAATACGAGACCATATATTTTGTTTGTTGTGAACACATTGAGCCATTTCCTAATGGATATGAGACATGCTTACCTGGTTAAAAATCATGCATTGAGGTACCTGAAGGGTACAGTTGAGTGTGGGATCAAGTATGATACGAATCAGAAGACTAACCTGCATGGTTATGTTCATTTGGATTGGTAGAGCCAATGAGAACAAGAGAACCTTGGAATGCTTCTTTAGTTTGAGATCCAGTATGGGTTACTAGTTTGGCAGGATGGAGTACTACATGGCGCTGAGTACAACCGAGGAAAAATATGTTGCCACTTGCCCGGCTATTTGGGAGGTAGTATGTTTCTTTTGAAATATACTATTTTATTTTATTGATCTGACTTGCATTTTTGTATGATGCAGAGAGGAACAGTGAAGCTCCAGTTTGTGATCCAAATCAATATCTCTCAAAAAGAGGGAGTTCTAGAATAACCAGTGAGATAGGTTGTATGATCCTAGTGAAGCTCGTAGGTTGCTCAGACGTAATCAGTCCTGTAGGTTGTCCTCGAATGTAATAAGTCCTGACGAAGCTCACAGGTTATACTTGGACATAATCAGCTCTGATGTGGTCCTATGCTAAAATTGGCCAGAGTGAAGTTTGAGTACTTCAGAGAGAAGCTTGGTGTTCTTCATATCGTGGTTCCCTCCAAGGGGAAGTGATATACATTAGCCTTTCCCGGATGGTAGTAGGTGTGTCCTACCATGCCGGTGGATGTAAGTGTTGAAGCCTTTCCCGGATGGTATTAGGTGTGTCCTACCATGTCAGTGAATGTGAATGTTGTGTTATGTGTATCTGGGTTGTGCTCTGAGATGATTTGAAGGGAAATACCTTGCAGAGGGAAAGGCCTACATCTAGAATGAAAAAGGGTTGGATCTGTAGAGAAATACATTGCAAAGGGAAAGGCCTACATCCAGCATGAAAAAGGGCGCTATGAATAAAATATGCACCTTTTACCTTGTAAATAATTTATTGTTCAAAAATATTTTTAATGGAGTGTTATTAAAGTGCCTCGAACGGGAAGATGCAAATAAATTCCTTGCATAATTGCATTCTGGTCATACGGGAGGTCATTATGCAGGTGATACTACAACAAATGAAGTCTTGAGGGATGGCTACTATTGGCTAACTCTATTCAAGTATTCTCATGCACTAGCTCAAGGGTGTCAAATTTGCCAAAAGGTTGCAGGAAGGGTAAAAAAGGTTGATTTGTTGTTGCAACCGGTATCAACAGATGCCCCTTTTCACCAGTGGGGTTTGGACATCATTGGTCCCATAATACCTATGTCCTCCCTTCAACACAATTATACCCTAACTACAATGGTTACTTCACTCAATGGGTTGAAGCAGTGTATTTATGTGTTGTCAATTCAAATCAGGTGATATCCTTCCTTGAAAGTAATATCATAACTCGTTTTGTTGTGCCTGATACTTTAATTTTTTATAACGCTTTGTATTTTTGTTCTACGAAATTAACTTCTTATTCTTTGGAAAGAGGAATTAAAATTAAATATTCAGCTAACTATTACCCTCGGGGTAATGGATTAGTTGAATCCACAAACAAAATTTTGATTCCTATAAAGAACAGTTGCAAACCATCATAGAAACTAGCATGTTGTTTTTCCCAATGACTTTTGGGTTGATAGGGTGACCCCAAATGAGGTTATAGGAAACTCTCCATTCTTCCTTTTTTATGGGAAGGATGTGATTATGCTACCCAATGATTTACTCCCCTCATTGCAACTATCCCAATCCCTGCAAGATACTAATAATTCTCCTTTGGAAAATAGAATTTATACTTTACTCAAACTTGAATAAGAAATATCTAAGGCTAAAAAGAAGCTTGATCGGCACCAGTGGGTTGTTAAACAATGCTTTGAACATAGGTCTTTCTCTGATAGGAACTTTGGTGTATGATATCTAGTATTAAAGTGGGACAAGGAACATGAAGATAAGAAACAACACCAGACGTTTCAATTCCTTTGGCTTGGAGCTTTCATTGTTACATAAAATATTAGGCCAAGTACTTTTCACTTAAGTTCGCTGGAATGTGAATCAAAGATCCATCTAGTGAATGGACAAAGCCTCAAACATTAGTTTGCATGATTTCTTCTTGGAGATCATCATTGTACATATTTTTGTATATAACTTTGTTTGATTTGGTGTGTTGTTTTGTATTAAATCAGTTTGAATTATCCTTCTTCTCTTTTGAATTTTCTTCTTGGAGATCAATCATTAGTTCAGTTTATTTAAATTACAGCTCGGATAATTTTTCCATATGAACTAATATATTGTTGGTATAAATCAAGTTCTAATATTCTGTCATACTATTTACATGAGACACTTTAAGGTTCTGTTGTGAATAGAGGCAGTCAATGGTGATTTATCAATTAGGTCTCTTGATTTTATTAACAAAGAGAAGTTGAGTCAAGAATACCAACCTTTAAGGTCTACAAATAAGGTTGATAATATTTTGTTTGTGGGTGCACTCTTTCAAAGTCTTGAAAAACTATCGAATGCCACATTAGCTTCACATTTACCCTTTTCAATCACCTAATGGGAATGCATGTCTATAATGGCATATTTTTATTAGCCCCACTTCATAATAGTAAGTGTGATTGATTCAAGTAAAAAATACTAAACTCTTTACACCAATCCATGCTCTTAAGGAGTAGTTTAGTCACTTCCCCATTCACTAAGTAATCTCTAAGGAGATTAACATTAAGTAAATAAAAAATTAAAGCTAAATAATTGACTCAAGGGAAAATTTTCTTACTACAAGTCGACTTGTTCATGATCATACACTCTTATGGAATACCTTTATTGATATTTGGTTACCAAGTTAGGATACTGACTTGCAGTCTCACAAGGATGCAAGACAAGAGGTCTCATCACGAGTAAGCCAACTCATTTTCTGTAAGTTTGTGTGAATCACACTACTGCAACTGATCATCAAGTCAGACCAATGCCCTTTAGTCTGCTCTTTACCAAGTAAATAACTTTTATGTCTCTATCATTATCTAGTGAATGGAACAAAAGAGACTAATCTTGGTTAAAGACAACCTTGTCATGGCTATGGGCGCTTGCTGGAAACAATGGCAATGTCGATGGTATTGGAGGTAAAACTATATGGCAAACATTGGTTATCACAAGCTATTTAAAATGTATGGCAAGTTGGTAATCAATATTCTCATTAATTTTTGTTGGTAATTTTAAAGTTTTGTAAATTTCTTAGAAGATGATTGCAGGGAAATATATTAGTGGAAATAGTTGGTTGAAAATGATCTCTAAAGACATGTTATGTGGGACCCGTTAAACATGATTGAAAGTCATTTTATTTGCATTCTTTATTTTTATGTAATTTTGTTTTGCTCTCTTGTTGAATATAAGTCAAATATCACTAGTTCTTCCATCCAATTGCTATTTGTTGGCCTCTGTCAACAACATCCCTGTAATTTCTCTTAACAAAAATGAATGAGTCCCAACCTTTTGCTTTCTTGGTAAATTAATGATCAATGACAACTATCTTAGGTAATATTCAGAGTTTTGGCAATTGGATTCTTTAGGTTTCTTTTGGTCTTATAATTGGCATGTTTTGTATCATTCTTATCATCCACTTGTTTGTCGTGATGCGGAATTACAAGGTCGAAATTAGTTCAGTTATGGACATTCATAGTATCATTGGTAATTAGTTTTATATTTGGATTCCATGACTGAAAGTATGGAATCCAAAGATGAAGAATGTCATGTCTTTTTATTATCAATTATGCATCACTCCTTAGGTGATTATGCATAGGTCTAGTTATATATTATGGTTTAGTTTTATTTGAATTTCCTTGGTATTATTTAAATGTAAATTTTATTATTCATTAAAAAAATATTATTGTGAAGGGTTTTTTAGGACTAAGCTAATTTAAACTAGACCTGCCCAATTTTAAGTACATTAATGAACAAAAAAACCACTATGCCTTGGTCCTTAGTGCACCTATAGAAATCCAAACTCGTTATGTCCAAGTAGTTATATTAGTGAGGTGAATTGACCCTAACTTGTCTATGAAATTGGGGTAGACAATTGTCAGATTCCATATCATCGTAGTGACCTTTGCAGGTCACATGACTACAATGTTTCATTTATTTACCTCGGTATGAGTTACTTAAGATCCTTTGTTGATCAACTTTACTTGTACAATGATGGAAAGGTGTAATAATAATGAAAAATGAGTTTTTCATCCCTCTTGATGAGCCGGCTCCATGTAGCCCATAAACTCCCTACCGTTATCGTTTGCCCCAACATACTTGGGTATAAGAATTCACCACCTCTCATACTTGTGATTGCATAATGAATCAACGTGGCATTCTTTTCTCTCCTTGTAATAAAACCTCATTGTGATTGCTATAATTGCAACGTCATTCATCACGTTAACATCGTACGAGTTACTATTTTCGTTATGTCTTTCAGTTAGTCTCTAACTGAAATTGGTAAAATTGAACCAAACAAATTATAATTGTCCTAGTTTAATACATGATTCCTCATATTGATTTCCATTGATTAATCCTGCCAATAACAATAACATTAGTGGCCATCTTCAATATAATCAAAACGCCATCCATTTAAATGATAAAATTGAAAATAAAACTAGGATTTAACATGCTTATACAATTCTGATTCTTAGAAGACCCTTGGTGAAAATGAAACTATTTTAGATGTAAAATAATGATTCTTTTAATATTCCAAGGTTATTTAAATGTGATCAAAATACCTGCTTACCTGATTAATTCAAGTGAATCCTAATTAAATTTCATAAATATGTATGAGTTAAAATGCCACATATGATATCATAAAATAACCAAAGAACCCTTCATAAGGTGAGTTAGCAATCGACTGAATCATTGAAAACAAACTCAAGATACAAAAGAGACGAGATGTATACTTGTAAAAAATAGCACAATATCAAATAAATATAATCAATAGCTATTGGAGTAGGGTCCCGCAGCTACAGAAGAAGCTGCTAGTTTTGGCGGAAAGATAAGTTTTGGCAAAAAGAAGATAAGACGGAGCTACAACGCCGTAGCACGGTTCCAGCTGCAGAGCAGAGCCGGAAACCATGACTTTTTGAGATAGGAAAGTCAAAGAAAGGCAACGGTACCTGAACGGCCGAGAAAGGATAGCTCGCCCACTGCATTGAAGGCAGCGGCGGAAGACAGGAGGGCTCAGTGACCCTCATAAAGAAGAAGGAGCAACGAGGCTCAAGCATTGAAGACGAAGGACAGAAAAGAGAAGCGGCGCATAGTACCCATGGTCAGTGCCGAGAAGCATGGAAGACTACAGAGAGCTGTGGTGTGACGGGAAGCAGCTACCTCAAGGACAGAGAGGACCGAATGTCAATAATTAGGGTTTGGGTTACTGTTGGGACAGGCCCACAGTGTTGTAAAAGCAAGACCTTCGGCCTGCTTATAAAAGGATGTAATTTTGCATTGTAAAGGGTTGGTTAGATAGTTAGACAGTCGTGATTGAAATAGGCAATAAGGATAAGTAGACTGTTGTAAAAGCCGAGCTCTGGTTCTGGTCTTAGCTGTAGCAATCTTACTGAAACCAGTAGCTGGCTTATAGAGTATGCATGTAACGATCTGCAGGGATCGACTGAGAGGAAAGAGTATGTTGTAAGAGCGACAACCTAAGGTAGAGAAGAAAGATCTAAGAGAGAAGATCTTGAGCTGCATATGAGGTGCAGCAGAACTGTGTTTGCCTTCCCTTAAGCTATAATAGAGAAGCACAGTTCTGTGGACGTAACTCCCATCCTGGGGGTGAACCACGTTAAAATCCTGTGCTCTGTGACTGATTTGCGTATTTTGTTTATTTGCTGCATCCATCAGTTATGTTATGCAATTTGTTTACAGTTAATGTATGAATGAGTTGTTTAGTTACAGCACTACAGGAAGATAAATATAAGTTGAAATCCTTGGCACGTTGTATAAGGACTTATTTATGCTTGCCTTAGATAGTTAATTAATCACAGTAAGACAGTCTGCGCATCAGGTCTTGCGCGTCGACACGAACAACGCTAAGTGCGCTAAGCCGCGGGAGGAGGGTATCGCAAGAAGGCGATACCGCACCGGCAGAGGAGCTGCGGTGCGCGATACCATAGGTTGAGGACTTAGTGTTGAGCAGGAGTTGCGTGTCGCACGGGGCGCGGCGATGCGGTGAGATTGGGACTATTGTGGAAAGGAGGAAGTTGTGCGACGGGAGAAGAATCCGCACGACATGCTCAAGGGTAGAGATGTCGTGGCTAGAAGGGCCACGAGTGGGGAATAGATTGCACATCGTGAGTGGAAGATCGTGCGGCGTGCAGGAAAGAGATCTCGCAACTAGGAGAGCTGCAAGCCACCAGTAGGATTGCCACGGAACCTGGTCCAAGACGCTTGAGTCCTTGGCCAACCCATTAGAATCACTTTGGGTGAGACTTCAGGCCGCTGTGCGGTCTGTCGCCAAAAGGGCCAGTGAGCTAGGGGTGTTGTTGGTTGATTATAGTAAACCCGGGTCTGCCCATGCAATCAACAAATGGTTCCATTGCCGGTTTGAACGACTGGGAGTTAATGTTCTGTTGGCACCCTACCAGAGAAGAGTTTCACTAGTGGCTGGATTCAGACTTAACAGAGTTTGCCAAGAAAGAAAATCAGAGTCCTAAACTAAGCACAGAGGCCTGGTTAGAAAAGCATATCGCTTTAGATATACATGCTATATTTTTTGCAACCTATGGAAACGAGCTTTTTGACTAGTTATCCAAGTTGACAGATAGGAACACATTCAAGAAGAAAAGAAACATTTTCTGGACACCGGAGTTGATTCAGACCGTACAGAACCTCGACAATCCGATTACGAGAGCAGTGGACTTCTGGCTGACAAGTGTGCTAGAAGGCTTTGTTACA
>LPNX010560505.1:254601-415343 GCA_001517045.1 Pseudotsuga menziesii
AAAAGACCCGGAACAACATTGGTTCCTATGTGAAGCCATGTGGACCATTAAAACAATCAATGATGATAACCTTAAACTTGTACAGTTGGTCACCACACTTAGAGACAGAGCTTTGACATGGTACATAAAGTATACTACATTACCCAAGACACTTGCCCATGTCAAGAACGCCATGATCAAAGAGTTTAAGAAACCTAAGTCTGAATCTCAGTGTATAACAGAGCTCAAGGATATTAAGCAGCTTCCATCAGAATCAGTATGGGACTTTGATCAGAAATTCAAAGCCCTGATAGACCAAGTAAGCTTTGATTTTGCGCCAAAGCAGCATAAGGAATGGTTTATTGCAGCGCTGCTCCCTCACATCAGACTTCCACTAATGCAGCAGAAACTCACTACTCAAGATGAAGCGCTGGAGATGGCAATGAAACTAGAGGCTTCACCTCTAGCAGAGACTACCACAGGCATGACAACCCTACAGAACCAGTTGGCCAACCTCACGTTACAGATACACGAACTTAAAAAAGGGAAAGAAGTTATGCAAGACATATGGTGCATAAAGTGTAGAGCACAGGGTCATACCAAAGACAACTGTCCAGTATTCGCAGAATATTTTGCATCAGGGGCTCCTAACCCCTTACCAAGAACACAAGGGCCATGGTGTGAAATATGTAAAACACAAGGACATCCGCCTCAGTAATGCCCTTTGCTTCAGAAGTATGTACAGACACCTAAGAACCTATACTGTGTCTTCTGCAAGTCCGTCGGGCATGATGAACAAGACTGCCAAGCCTATGATCTCATGTTAGATAGAAAACATGAAGTGTACAGAGTCCAATCAGAAACACCGGGTCCAGCAACAGGACCACAGCCGGATCAGGCTTACGGAGGCCGTGCAAGAGGATTCAGAGGACGAGGCCGTGGAGGAGGCTTTGCACGTGGAGAAGGGTTTGGCCGAGGAGGAGGTTTTGGCCAAGGTCATGGGCCAATCACTTGTTATAATTGCGGAGTTGTAGGACACTATGCTAGGGACTGTCAAAGCCCCACTACTACTTGTAATTACTGCAAATCTTATGATCATACCATAGAGGAGTGTCCTATCCTGATAGCTAAGATCAAAGATACTAAGCCAGCAGCACATCAGAACATCCAACTTATTGTTGCTGAACAGGCAGAGCCAGAACCAAAAGTCAATATTATGACTCGAAGCGGTGCTTCCACCAGTGGGACATCGCAGGAGACCGGAAAGAACACAAGTCAGGAGTGGGTACGCAGAGCTCCTGGTAAAGCAACAGCACTCGACCTACAGAAGAATAAAGAGACATTTCATGAAACCAAGGCTTCCTTCGATGAACCTACACAATCAGGATCGCAGGTACCGCCATCTAGGGGCGTACCGCAGCAAGCACCTTGTAGCAATAGCCTAGAACAAATACCACAGGCCACCACATCGGGAAGATGCGACGAGGATGAATCGATAGAAAGTATACAATCCTTCTTGCACAGTTGTTTGAAGCTCTTGAGAAATGAAAAAGCTATCGGCGAGCTACAGTGCATCATAGATCAGTGTCACCAACCTTCTCTCTCGGGCAGTGCACACCGCGCTGTTCATAATATTACAGGACATACAAGGACCGGAAGGGAGATGAAACTCACAGCACAAATTGGAGAGTTCGAAATGGACGAAGTCATATTAGATCTGGGATCAGAGGTGAATGTTCTAACTAAGCAGACATGGGAACAGATGCGTAGTCCTCAGTTATCCCTATCGCCTATCCACCTGAGATTAGCTAATCAGCAGCGAGTATCACCATTGGGTCGACTACCGCAGGTGCCAGTTGACATTGACGGAGTTCGTACTTTTGCGGACTTCGAGGTTATAGAAATCATTGGCGACAGTCGACCATATCCAGCACTATTAAGTATTGATTGGGCGATTGGTAGCAAGGCTGTCATTAACCTAAAGAGAAGACAAATGACCTTTGAGGATGCGCAGATCCGGGTCATCGCACCGCTGGACCCTTACCAAGGTCCTAGGTATATTGAACCCTTACGAGCAGAGGAGGAAGCACATAACATGGATAGCCTTTACCAGATGACTGCAAACCAGAACGACTACATCAATCCAACAGCCGAAGGGAACATTAGTTGGCGATGTGACAGCTCATGCGCATCGGATTCTGATGTTGTCCTAGAGAACTGGCAGAACAGACTTTACGAAGTCTCAGCTCGCAGATGTGCGTTTATGAGTAAGTCACTGTGATGGATTGGCGTAGAGGTCACTGACCTTCCATCATATAATGGACTGACAGATATCCAGGACTTCCTTGAGCAGTTTGAGCAACAGATCCCTTACGAGCAGAGGATCGCAGCTATGGACCTTGCAGTACGAGCCACACCTGCAAGATGGTGGTATGCGCATAAAGAAAATATCGCATCATGGGATGATATTAAAAGATTGATGGCCATCAGATTTTCGGTCAACAAAGAGTATGTCCCACAGAAGTACACAGGAGAAACCAATCCCAGCACTCATATTCAGGCATGTGAATGGAGCTGGTCGGACGTTCCTGAGGAGGAATGGGTTCACCGATTCATTCACACATTGGACACAGTTCCAAGGAACTGGTACACAGAGACTGAATTACGCAAGGGAACGACTACATGGTCACTTATGACAGACAGTTTCCTGCTCACCTTTGCGTTTGAATCAGAACATCCAAGTGTTGCTCAGGCCCTAGACATAATCAAGACCAAGATATTTGAGGATTGCACCATCTCAGTGCCAGTCCAACCTGAGTGGACTATCCAGCTAAAAGAGGCGTTGGAATGCTATAATTTTACATCAGAATCAGAGGAGGCGAAGGAGAAGCTACGGCAGGAGAATCCCGCTGGTAGTGGCTCGGGGGCGAGCCACAAGTAAGTGTTAGGGGACTATTGGAGTAGGGTCCCGTAGCTACAGAAGAAGCTGCTAGTTTTGGCGGAAAGAAGATAAGACGGAGCTATGACGCCGTAGCACGGTTCCAGCTGCAGAGCAGAGCCGAAAACCATGACTTTTTGAGATAGGAAAGTCAAAGAAAGGCAATGGTACCTGAGCGGCCGAGAAAGGAGAGCTCACCCACTGCATTGAAGGTAGCGGCGGAAGGCAGGAGGGCTCAGCGACCCTCATAAAGAAGAAGGAGCAACGAGGCTCAAGCATTGAAGACGAAGGACAGAAAAGAGAAGCGGCGCATAGTACCCATGGTCAGTGCCGAGAAGCATGGAATACTGCAGAGAGCTGTGGTGTGACGGGAAGCGGCTACCTCAAGGATAGAGAGGACCGACTGTCAATAATTAGGGTTTGGGTTACTGTTGGGACAGGCCCACAGTGTTGTAAAAGCAAGACCTTTGGGCTGCTTATAAAAGGATGTAATTTTGCATTGTAAAGGGTTGGTTAGATAGTTAGACAGTCGTGATTGAAATAGGCAATAAGGATAAGTAGACTGTTGTAAAAGTCGATCTTTGGTTCTGGTCTTAGATGTAGCAATCTTACTGAAACCAGTAGCTGGCTTATAGAGTATGCATGTAACGATCCGCAGGGATCGACTGAGAGGGAAGAGTATGTTGTAAGAGCGACAACCTAAGGTAGAGAAGAAAGATCTAAGAGAGAAGATCTTGAGCTGCATATGAGGTGCAGCAGAACTGTGTTTGCCTTCCCTTAAGCTATAATAGAGAAGCACAGTTCTATGGACGTAACTCCCATCCTGGGGGCGAACCACGTTAAAATCCTGTGCTCTGTGACTGATTTGCGTATTGTGTTTATTTGCTGCATCCATCAATTATGTTATGCAATTTGTTTACAGTTAATGTATGAATGAGTTGTTTAGTTACAGCACTACAGGAAGATAAATATAAGTTGAAATCCTTGGCACGTCGTATAAGGACTTATTTATGCTTGCCTTAGATAGTTAATTAATCACAGTAAGACAGTCTGGGCATCAGGTCTTGCGTGTCGACACGAACAACGCTAAGTGCGCTAAGCCACGGGAGGAGGGTATCGCAAGAAGGCGATACCGCACCGGCAGAGAAGTTACGGTGCGCGATACCGTAGGTTGAGGACTTAGTGTTGAGCAGGAGTTGCGTGTCGCACGGGGCACGGCGATGCGGTGAGATTGGGACTATTGTGGAAAGGAGGAAGTTGTGCGACGGGAGAAGAATCCGCACGACATGCGCAAGGGTAGAGACGCCGTGGCTAGAAGGGCCACGAGTGGGGAATAGATCGCGCATCAAGAGTGGAAGATCACGCGGCACGCAGGAAAGAGATCTCGCAGCTAGGAGAGCTGAAAGCCACCAGTAGGATTGCCACGGAACCTGGTCCAAGACGCTTGAGTCCTTGGCCAACCCATTAGAATCACTTCGGGTGAGACTTCAGGCCGCTGTGTGGTCTGTCGCCGAAAGGGCCATTGAGCTAGGGGTGTTGTTGGTTGATTGTAGTAAACCCGGGTCTGCCCATGCAATCAACAATAGCTCGTCGATATCATAAATGATAATGCAATATTTCCACCACAAGTTTTCATGAATGAATTATCTTTTATTACTAGGATGCGGGTGATTCCATGAAGGTGGGTAACACTTTTTGGCCAAATTTGGCGATGAAAACCTAAATTTTTACTCATGTGCTAGATAGAAGCCCTCAAAATGCATATATGCCATGTAAATTTTGACTTGTAGTAAAAAAACAATTGTAGAATATTATTTTGGCTTCCCAATGATATTTTTTTTAAATATTCCGATGTTATTTAATGTGCGAAATTTCTCATTTGATGAACTGTGTGACCTTAAAAATTTAAAGAAGTTAATAAGTGGCTCGTGTCCCACCCCAATAATTCAATATTACATTAATAATTAATATATATATATACACACGAGCATGATCTACACAGAATGCACTATGGTCTACATATTGTTTTGTTAATTTATTTCACAATATACAATTATTTATTATTTTTCAAAAGTGATCACATCTTATTTTAGCATCAATTTATACACGTGTGTCCATCCCAGCTTTTTTTTCACTGTTTTCAAAAATTGAAAAACCAAAGATACCCTTTTGAAAAGGACGCGTCGATGTGTGGACGGTGCATTTTTAAGAAATTTTTGGATGCATATTTTTTATCCTACGGATTTTTCTTTGAGTTGCTTCGAAGTTGTTATCAGGTTTTCAAGTGTAAGTTTTAGAACTAATTAAAAAAAACATATGAATGCCAAAATGCATGCATGATACCTCAATGGATAGAGGATTCGGTGATGAATCTATCGGTAAAAACTCCGCTCAGTTATGTTCCATGAATGGTAGGGTTTACACCCCTAGAAGACATAGAGAAACATTAATTTTCCTGTAAGACGACTAATTCTTTGTTTTTCATGCCCTCGATCGAGGTTTTAACAGAAGCTCGATATAGGGTCTAATAAACCCTCGATCAAGCTATTGTTGAACCCTAAAAAAAAAGCTTTGTACATGACTACCAAGTTTTTATATGCACACTCACCACGTTTATATTTAGTACAAAAAATTGAGGAGTTATAACCTAGCCCCTTGGTCCTAAACATCTTGTGGACACTAACTACCATAATCCCTATCTAGAAGATTATGCCCATGCAACAAGACATTTTAGAAATGGGCTTCAAGTACCCAAATAAGAGAATGGAGGTAAGGAATTTCAACATCATTTGATTCTTATCAACAATATATCCAATTTGTATGAAATTGCTTGAACCTAATTTTTTCCTGCACCTAAATACAGATTCAGACAAATAATTTTATTTATCAAGGAAGACCTCATCTAAACATTGATTTCAAGCTACTAATGACAGCTTTGGGCATATAGAATCAACTCGATGAGGTGATGGAGGTTATCCTAGTTTCCCTCAATAGGTTCAAGGCAACACATCTTGGTTTCCATTAAAATGATTGGCAAGAGAATCTCTAGTGTAGTTAATAGATAACAGAAGATGCATCTCTTTGAACTCAAAACTATCCTGCAGTTTTGATAAGATGCATATTCTCTTTTGAAAGGACATGTAGTATGCATTTTCATAAGAACAAAAATGATGATGATGATGCTTAAATTTGCATGTAGAACCAGATATTAAGAGTTGTTGATTCATATACGAGCATAACAAACTTGTAGAATTAATGCCTAGCTCTGCAAACGTTTCTTAAGATGATGTTGCTTTAACAAAGGGGTTGGCATAGCATTAGAAGGGAAAATATTTTCTTACTGGAAATACAATTTCAGAAGTATCAAATACTATAAAATTTAAAACTACGGTAGCCATGCATTAACTTCCAACTAAATATGTAGAGGAAAAATGCAGAGATTGGCAACAGAGATACTTACATATTTTCTTTCCAATTCTACCCATTCGATATATACAGCTATGTCCAAAACAATTTTACAACAACTTCGCCTCAACCAACTCTGAAAATAATAAATCTCTTAGAAATTTAAACAAAAAAAAGTAGTCATGACATTACCAGCTTATTCTACCAATAAACCTTTCGGCATTTTACCTGGAAACCATAAGTCCTTGGTACAAACTGCCATGGGGTCAAGGGTTTGAGAAATTTATTGTTGAAAGTTTTTAAAAGTTCGTTAAACAACTTCTTCATAACACAAAATAGGGATAGAATGGAGCAGCAGTGGGGGCCGAGAATTGAGGATCAAAATTAGAGTTACATAAATCTAGTGAAAGGTTTTAAATACTAAAAATACTTTGCTCCTTCGTATATAATTTTTAATTTTAAAAAGAAACAATTATGTGATATGACTCTGAAAACAGTAATTTTTATCTTAATCGTCATGTTCTATTCCTCCCTAGGCTCTGGGATTTAAATATATGTCCTGAAGATCCATATCATAGCTAGATCGTAGTCCTGAGAATCCGGGACGAGTGGACACAACTCGCCTAAGTTCATCTCATCATCTAAATTGCATGCATCATTTCTCTCCTTGGTTCAATGCAAAAAAAAACATACCACTTTAGTTGATCCCAAGGAGATTCCCTATAGTCCTACAAGTTACGGAAATCAAGAGTGGGCCCGTCCTGCTCTACTATCCATCTGTCCTGCTACGTTGTGGGCTCTAATACAGTACAAGCAATATCATAAGTGTTTAGCATAAATTTTTCCTCTATGGGAAAGAAGAAATAGAATCCATATCCTACACCTGGGAATCCAAATAATCGTAGTATTGAGCTTCCACGTGGAGGGGACACAACTCACCTAAGTTCATTTAATCAACTGAATTCCATGCATCATTTCTCTCCTTTGTTCAATGGAAAAATAAACATATCACTTCAGGTCATCTCAATACGGCTTTCGAGGTAATTTACTGTTAGGACATTTAGACACTTAGGAGTTAGTTAAGATCAACTTGTGTAATATATCCATTAGGAGTTAGTTATCCATGCATCTTTTCTCTCCTTTGTTCAATGGAAAAATAAACATATCACTTCAAGTCATCTCAATACGGCTTTCGAGGTAATTTACTGTTAGGACATTTAGACACTTAGGAGTTAGTTAAGATCAACTTGTGTAATATATCCATTAGGTAAAAGTGTGTTTCTTTAGTATGCATGTGTAAATATTCTAATCCGATGGTCACGATATGTTCTAGACATAGAGTGATCCGACAGTTCAACTTCTCTTAGATCATACCTACCATTCATCATTGGCTTAACACCCGATTGGTCTATGATCTCTATTTAAAGAGCATAGAGGGTCCTTGGCCAGTTGATCGATTATGAGAAGCTCATGTAACTTTCTTTCTTTTGCATAATAAATTGTTGCAAGTAGCTATTTGGCTGAGGCCGTGGACTATTTCCCTCTTGAGGGTTTTAACCACGTGACAAACATCAGTGTGTTGATCTGTGATCTATTTGTGTGAAGTGGTTGCTCAAGGTGTTTGGTCTTTTGGGAGTGCCCTGTGTACCCAAACATGGTATCAGAGCGTTTATGAAGAGCCACTTTCGGCTTTGATCTAGATCTGGAACCAGTGTTGCTGAAACTTTGAAAGGGTTTCTAGTTTTTGCATTTTTGTCTTGTGGGAGCTATTCCATTGCGTTCGGAGTGCCGTTTCCATTAGGAAATAGTTTTCGTTTCATGGAAACTGTTTCCATTTGTTCCAGAAACACTTATTTTGGCAAATATGAAGGTATAATGTTACAGTGACGAATTTGTTTTTGTTTAAATATCTCATATCTTATCAGTTTTATTATTAGATCTTTTTTGTTTTAGTCTCGGACTATTGCCTTCCCTGACTGCGTATGCTCTTTGCTGTGCACCTTGCACGATTGCGGTGAATCAGAAACAGTAAGGGAAAGTTTTTTTTTCTTGTCTTCTCGGCTACGTATGCTTTTTGGCGTGCACCTTGTGCGATCACGGCGAATCAGAAACAACGAGAAAACTTGAAAACGTACACTTTTTGGGTAAGCTAATCAAGATCTAACCCCATTGTGTAGAAAAAGTTTTTTTTTGTTTTTGTTTTTCGTTTTTTTTTGTGATTTGCGGAAAAAAAGGCAAGCACGGAGAACAGGAGAGAAGAGTAATAAAAAAAAAACCCTTCCTCTTTCTATTATTTTACATACCTTTTAAACTTAGCTCACTTGGTCCAAAGTTGCTTTATTCCTTAATAAGTCTTGAGTTCAAGTCTTATTAAGCTACTTTTTAGTGCATGCAATTTCTATTTTCAAGTTACTTTATTGTAAAAGTGCATCTCACATAAATACAATAAAATAAAAAGTGAATCACTTAAGTCTTTTAATTTATTGCCCCACTATTTAAAAGTAACATTATTGTAAAAGTGAACCTCACTTATTTTACAAAAGCGATTCACTTCAAAGCAACTTTATTGTAAAGTGATTGTCAAAGGTTGATCTTGGAAAAATGAAGGTTCTTTTTTTAGTTGGTCAATTTAATATCTGTCACGCCACTATTGGGGACATCTTCAACATTTTCTTTGATCAAGCATAACTTCATCATCTAGAATCAGTTTTCAGTGCCATTTTTTTTAAAACCGCATATTTTTTCGAGCTCTTTACAACCAAATAGTTAGTTTATATTTTTTTAGCCATTATTTTATAGTATGGCCACCCTTTGTGATATTATACTTACAAGTTCTAACTATTTCTCATGGAAATCTCATATGGAGGATGTTCTATGAAGTAGGAGACTTTTCAAGATAACCTCAGGAAAAGAAACAGAACCCACTAATGATGATAAGAAAATTAAATGGGCAAATAGATGTGATGAAGCTCGTGGATTGATTGGGATATCAATCTCTACTGATTTGCGATTCCACATATCTGGAATTGATGAACCTGATAAAGCTTGGGAAAAGTTGGAATCTGTGTTTGGTAAACACAATGAAATTTGAGGTCATCAACTTGAGAATGAGTTGCTTTCCTTGAATTCAAATGATTTTCCATGCATTCAAGACTATTTATCTAAGTATAAAACTCTTAGACTCTTATGTGCAGAATGCAAGATTAAGAAAGAAGACAAGTAATGTATTTATCATATTCTTTCCAAACTTGGACCTGCATATTCTATTTTTGTATCTACATTCTACTCCATGAAAGAATCCTTGACTGCAGCTAGCTATCAAGAGCCTAGTCTTGAATCTTTTTGTGATTCCTTAATTAGAGAGCAAGATAAGCTCATTCATCTAGAAATAATTACCAATGCAGATACATCTGGGAAAGCCTTATTGTCCCAACAGAAAGAAAATTCCAAGCTTCCCAAGAAACATAATTTTCACAATAATAAGCCAAACAACAAGGGTCCGAAACCCTCTCAGTCAGCTCCTTCTTTGAAAAATGATAAAGGATCCAAACAAAAAGAAAAGAAGACTGAGCATCTTTGCAATTTTTATGGGAAAGATAATCATGATGAATCTAAGTGTTTCAAGAAGAAGGCAGCCTTAGAAGTAGCAATGAAAAAACAACACATCAGCATAGATTCATCTTCAGAATCTAACTCTCATGAACATGCACTTTGTGCTTCTGATTAATCTTATACAGCATCTTCTTCTTCTACTTCAAATGAATGGCTTATTGATTCTGGAGCATCTTATCATATGGCTAAGGATCAAGCCATATTTTCTACTATGCATGAATGTAACACCAAACAAATATTTGTTGGTGATGATAGATCTCTAAGTGTTGTAGGATCTGGAACAGTTCCAGTGGAAAATGGTCATTTTAGTGATGTACTATGTGTTCCAAAAATTTCCTGCAATTTGTTATCAGTCTATCAACTTACTCATTCAGGTGAAGGTAAAACTGTGACATTTACACCTCACTAAGTTGTAATCAAGGATTTTAAAAATCCTCAAAATGTCCTAGCTACTGGAACTATTGATGATATTACCAGGTTGTACAAATTTAACAACTTTGGGTCATCACCTTTTCCTTCAGTTTTTGTTGCTCATAGTAATAACTTGAGCAAACTTTGGCATGAGCGATTCGGTCACTTAAATTATCGCTCATTGCAACAACTATATAAAGACAATATGGTGACTGGTCTTCCAATGGTATCTTGCAAGGATGGTGTTTGTTCCGGTTGTGTACTCGAAAAACATCATCGGGACAGTTTTGACAAACGTGCCTCTTGGCACGCCTCGGTTCCTTTGGAGCTTGTGCATAGTGACTTGTGTGGTCCTCTTCCATCTGCATCCTTTTTTGGTTTCAAATATTTTTTTAACTTTCATTGATGACTACTCCAGACGCACTTGATTTTACTTCCTAAAACTTAAGAGTGAATTATTTAACATGTTTCTTGCCTATAAGGCCCTTGTTGAAAAACAATCTCGTCATCAAATTATTAAGTTAAGATCTGACAATGGAGGAGAATATGTTAACAACAAGTTCACTACTTTCTGCACTGAACAAGGAATCCAACAACAGCACACTGTTCCATATACACCACAACAAAATGGTGTAGCTGAACGAAAGAACCGCACTTTAAAAGAAATGGCTAATTGTATGATCTAATCTAAGGGACTAAGTCTTCAATATTGGGCCGAGGCCATAAATTGTGCAAATCACATAGTTAATCGCACACCCACTAAAGTATAAGGTATAACACTTGAAGAAGCATGGAGTAAAATTAAACTAGATGTAAGTCACTTTCGTGTGTTTGGTTGTGAAGCATGGGCTCACATTCCAGATGAAAAATGGAAAGCATTGCAGCCTAAAAGTGAAAAGTGCATATTTGTTGGATATTCTGAAGATGTAAAAGGTTATAGACTTCTTCAACCCCATTCACATGATATAATCATTAGAAGAAATGTTAAATTTGATGAAAATCTCTTGGCCTGCGAGCCTAACTTGGCAGGTGTGCCATCTTTGGCCTACGACCCTAATTTGGCGATTGTGCCTTCTTCTTCTTCTTCCAACTTCCTTGACAGGTTTCCAACTCCAGTTTCTGATGATGACAGCGAGGATGAAAATCCACCTCTGCCTGCTCATGTTCCTCCAATTGCACCAGCACCAATACTTCCTCAATGGGTCCGTTCAACATGTGAAGCAGCTGGTGATCTTGCCGGTGATCCTAGAGATCAACGTCGAACACGTTCTCAGTTTCAGTGAGCCTCTTCTCTTTTGGCTCAAGTTTTCAAGAATCATGATCCAAAAACTTTTGCACAAGCTT
Source organism: Pseudotsuga menziesii (assembly GCA_001517045.1). Taxonomy (NCBI): domain Eukaryota; kingdom Viridiplantae; phylum Streptophyta; class Pinopsida; order Pinales; family Pinaceae; genus Pseudotsuga; species Pseudotsuga menziesii. The sequence continues at coordinate 266,291 of LPNX010560505.1, forward strand.
CAGGAAATCCATACTGGGATGCAACTATGGATGAAGAATATCGTTCCTTAATGGCGAACGATACTTGGGATCTTGTTCCTCTTCCAAAAGGAAGAAAACTTGTCAAATGTAAATGGGTCTACAGAACTAAGTATGCATCAAATGGAAGTGTTGAAAGATTTAAGGCAAGGTTAGTTGCTAAAGGTTTTTCCCAAGTTGAAGGGATTGACTACAATGAAACCTTTGCCCTTGTAGCAAAAATGAACTCCATCCGCCTTTTTCTTTCCCTTGCATCCTTACATAACTGGGAATTCCATCAAATGGATGTCAAGTCTGCCTTCTTACATGGTGATTTACATGAGAAAATTTACATGGAACAACCTCCTAGATATGTTCAGAATAACTCTAGTCTTGTTTATCTCCTTAAGAAATCCTTATATGGCCTTAAGCAAGCTCCTAGAGCTTGGTATGCCAAAATGGATAGCTTTCTCCTTGACACCAGTTTTTCTAGATGCCATTCTGACCCCAATGTCTGTACCAAGAAAGTAGGAAACCATCTCATCATACTTGTTCTTTATGTTGATGATCTTATCCTTACTGGTAGTGACCCTAAACTTATAACCCATGTGAAATCCAGTCTTAAGCAAAATTTTGAAATGTTAGACTTAGGACATTTGCATTATTTTCTTGGTCTCCAAGTCTTGCAAACCAAATAAGGAATCTTTCTTTCTCAGTCTAAGTATGCTTGTGACCTTCTTCGTCGCTTCCACATGGAAGATTGTAAACCAGCCCCTTCTCCCTTCCAGTATGGAGTCAAACTTTCTGCCACTTGTACTTCCCCTGAAGTAGATGCTACCTTGTATCATCAACTTGTTGGTAGTCTTTTACACTTGACTCATTCCCGTCCTGAACTTTCCTTTGTCGTTGGTCGTGTTGCCCGTTATATGCAAACTCCTCATGAAAGTCACTGGATAGCAGTAAAAAGAATACTTCGATATATTCGAGGAACAATTCAGTTTGGGATTCATTACAATATAGGGGGGAAACCTTTGTTGGTTGGTTTCACTGATTCAGATTGGGTTGACAATCCTAATGATTGAAAGTCTACTGTAGGTTATGTTTTCAGTCTGGGATCTGGACCTGTCACTTGGGCTTATAAGAAACAACAAGCTCTTGCTCTTTCTTCAGCAAAAGCAGAATATCGAGCCACATTTAATGCCAGTTAGGAAGCTTTATGGCTTCAACATATCTTTTCAGAGTTTGGAATCGAGTAGCAGCAGCCTACTCCACTTTGGTGTGACAATCAAAGTGCCATCAAGCTTGCCAAAGATCCATTTCTACATCAGCGCAACAAACACATTGAGCTACACATGCACTACATCAGAAATCTTGTCCATGATAGTGTTATTGAAGTTCTTTATTGCCCTACAGATGATCAAGTTGCAGACATCTTCACCAAGTCTCTTACAGAAGTGAAGTTTTCTAAACTTCGGTCTATGTTAGGACTTCAGGAATGTGTCCTTAAGGGGGGATAGGCTCTAATGCCTCATTCCTTCTCATAATAGTGTCACTTTTGTAAATCCTTCAATCCTATCCCAAGTTGTTCTTAAGGGGGGATGTTAGGATATTTAGACACTTAGGAGTTAGTTAAAATCAACTTGTGTAATATATCCGTTAGGTAAAAGTGTGTTTCTTTAGTATCCATTAGTATGCATTTGTAAATATTCTAATCCGACGGTCACGATATGTTCTAGACATAGAGTGATCCGACGGTTCAACTTCTCTTAGATCATACCTACCATTGATCCATGGCTTAACAGCCGATTGGTCTATGATCTCTATTTAAAGAGCATAGAGGGTCCTTGGCTAGTTGATCGATTATGAGAGGCTCTTGTAACTTTATTTCTTTTGCATAATAAATTGCTCCAAGTAGTTATTTGGCTGGGGCCATGGACTATTTCCCTCTCGATGGTTTTAACCACGTGACAAACATCAGTGTGTTAATCTGTGATCTATTTGTGTGAAGTGGTTGCTCAAGGTGTTCGGTCTTTTGGGAGTGCCCTGTGTACCCGAACATTTACAGCCATAAATATTCACATAATTTAAAGCCATAAATATTTCCCCCACATTGAAACATAATTTAAAACCGTAAATATCCCCCGTACATTGAAACATATTTTAAAGCGTTAACTATTTCCATGCAATTATCATGAACTATGTAATTTACATAAATATTTTGTAACATTCTCACTAGTTTTTTTAAGAATTCCACCTAGGCATAGAAAGTGTTGCTGCAAGCATTTAATGCTGCAAAGGATATGTGTCCTTAACCTTGGGCTTGGGATAAGGTAGAGGGAAAGAGAGCTATGGGGCATTCTCAAAATATTTAACATCCAAACTATCATCACGCTAATATCAATATCAAAGAACAAGTAAGGTTTTGATGACACATAGAATTGAATGGGCTTAATCACAATTCTCACTATTGTAATCCTAGTGTTAGATAGTTGTGCAAAACATAAAAGAAATTATATTGTATTAATTGCCCAAACCTATGCAAAATTTGTGGATTGTTAACATATCATACATTCAATTATTAATCATGTGGTTTGTACCTATTAAGTATCTATTGCATTAATAGGCCATGAGTTACATACAAAGTGGTTGACAAACCCACAAATGTGCTCAAATAATAATCAAATATGATATACCATATATATAAAGGTACATGTCATGGCCTATTACAAGAAAAAACATAGCATTATGAATGTTATAATCAAATAATTATGAATCAACAAGCTAAGTACCTTTAGAGAGATGAAAATGTGATCATGAAAAAAGAAATATGACCTCATTTCCTTGGGTTATATAAATGTCCATTGTTTACTCTTCAAAATTGTTATTGTGCCACACATTTGGAGTTAATCTTGCAAGTAAATTATTGAATGACATTAAAATTTATATCACTAACACGTGACTAATTGTTTTGGTGTTTCATAATGCTAAGAGTGGAGGAAAATAAATAAAGGAAAAGGTGTTATGGCGACTGTGGGATCCGAAAAACAAAAGCATGATACTAATTCTCATTTCGATAAGAATTGAAAATGTTCAATGACATGAATTCAAATGGGTATTCAAAATACAAGGTGTCCAAGCATCTTTTTGGGACACAATCGAGATTTTCAAAACTTTAACTAAAAACATATTCGAGTGCCCATATTCGTGTGTGCACACGAATATGGACACCTAAAAATTTCTTTAATCAAAGTTTTTAAAATCTCGTATTGTTCATGAGAACAAGGTCTTCGATTTCAATTAAAATCAAACATAGAATTATATGATAATAAAATTTAATTAAACATAATTTTGACTAGAAGAATGATACTTATGGGTAATAGTACATACCTTGAAGAAGAAACAAGTAAAAGCATTACTATTGCTACTTTCTCTAGATTTTGTGTAAATATAAGTCACGAAGTAATTGGAATTATAGATGTGATCGATCATATCTATAACTCCAATTACTATGCGACTCATATCTACAAATGAATATAAATGACCCTTTTCATCTATAAAAATCTATTATATCTATAGCTTATCTCTAATATTCTTTCACTAAATTTCTATGCAACAAACATAGTGAATTAAATCATGGTTTGTTGCCTATTTATAGTTATAACAATTAGAGATGCTCGATCGAGCTCTATTTGAAACCCTCGATCGAGATTTTTCCTAAACCCTCAATTGAGGTCTTAACACATTGATTGAGGGTTTATCAAAAGCTCGATCGAGGGTTTAAGAAAACCTCGATCGGGCTTTTTCTAAACCCTCGATCGAGGGTTTAGAAAAAGCTCGATCGAGGTATGTTTTTTGTTTTCGCCAAAATTGCCTTGCCAAAAATTGTAACCCACTTGCATGGATGCACGCTCTTATAAAAATAAGATTCATATATTCATGAAGGATAGAAATACACTCATCCAATAGCATCAAGCTCAGCTTCACCAATTGAAACAAGAGATTTCCATAGCCCACAATCGTTCTACTATTTACCTTGCTTCTGATCGTCTGAATCCTTCAGCAAAACGATGAACTACTGTATCTTTTACATTGTATATAGCTTTTGAGGTGAGTTAGTTTATTTTTATTATTTTTTATGCAATGTCATTTAATTATTCTCTTAATATTTTTATTTTACTTAATAAGAAATAGTTGCAGAATTAAAATTATGCAACCATTTAAGCATATTTTGAAAATTATATTAATTTTTATTTTGTGTTTTTGGTTTCAAATATCATTTACCTAGTCTACCTATGCTATGGACATTGCATACTTATCATCTGTTGATGGAGCCTGTGTGTTAGTTAATGGGAAGCTAAAATGCAATTTTGGTTATATTATCCATGTTGGTGCCTATCTCTTTCGTTTTGATTAATCATACCCTTATGAAAAAAGAAATTATGGTTTGACAAAGGCAGAAGTCTAGTAAGTTAGTATTCTAATTCCTTGATTTTCTCAAAATCACGAGTTGAGCTGTTAGAGGTCAAATCAAATGTGAACTTGGTTTTAATGTCTTATACATTTGTTATGAGCCATTACTAGACATTTTGTAGCTGGTTGGTTGTAACTTTCCATATCTTTTGCATCTTATCTGTTATATATTTTCGATTGTAGTCTTCACTTTGGCTCTATATATAGGATGAGGTAGACTAGGATAGGGGATTGATTTATTGGACCATGTGCATACCATCTTTTGAGAAATATAACACAAACTTATTTTGTCTATACTTTTTGGATGTATGTGTGTGAGAATGTCTTCAATTATAGGTAGATCTGAAATTATATGTTGATTTATTTTGTTACTAATTTTTTATATTTTGTATTCCAAAATGTGACTGAGATTTCCCTTTCGGCTACAAATTTATATTTATATTTTTCTATTTGAATTGTCATTCAAGTAGGAGTAACAAATTTTTTTTAAATACACTATTTCATTATTTTTACCTTGATTTGCATTATAAATCTTATAGGAATTGTCATTCATTTTTTACATGATTTCCATCTACAACAAATATGAATTAATTCTTTCCTATTTGAGTACTAGTGATTTTTCGTTAATCAATAGGATTGTACTTTGTTGATTAGGAATTTTTACATGCATTCTTTATGCAGAATTAAATCTTAGAAATATAACATGTCTTTATCACATATTAAGATTGTTTTGAGGTTAAGTTTTGACTGAGTTTTTGTTTGTTAAAAATCAGTATAAAATATGGTAGATCTTATTTTGTTTTTCTTATTATCAGTGAATGTATGGAATGGGAAAAGGGATGAGATGTTGTTAATTTAATAGGTTAATATTTTTCGATATATATGCTTATCCAAGTAGTTGTGTGTTAGATAGATTAATTTGGTTTGTTTAGATTTCTTTAATTTTAAAATTTGTTTCAATCGTGTATTAGATTATTTAGTTTCTTAAAATTTCATATCCTTGCTTTAAAGATTCTATTTATTATTTTCTTGTTAAACACAAAGCCTTTCCCATGACTTATCAAGAAAAACATCTGGTAAATTCGTATATATTGTATATGTGTTCATATTATATTCTGCATATATTGTATTTTTGTGTTTTAATTTGTTTACATTAGTTTAACTGTTTATTTTTATATTATTAGATTGTTTTTGGCTTTTCTCATTGAGTTTTGGTTTTTCCATAATTTGATCTTAATTTTCAAGTCAATCTAAGTATATAGCATGGTGGGGAAATTTTAACTAGCATACCTAATGTTTAGTTACTTTCAGATATACACCAGAATCCATTGGGTTTCCACATAAATATTGGGAAAATTTCCTTAGAATATTTGTCTTTTCCAAAGGATCAACCAAGGCATGACACACCCAGAGAAAGTGCAGTTGTCATAGTAAGAACCTTGAGTCTGATTCGCTTGAGTCTTGTTGTTGAGTTAAATCTATCTTATGTGAAAATTTGTTGGTTTTAAATTTAGTGTGCCTAGATTAGGCTTGGGTACATTATTATTAGTTAGTTTACGTTATATTATATTTAGTCATCTAATAAAGTTGTTAAACACGTTGAGTGCAACTACTTCAAACGACTAGAGGTTATCAAATACCCCTCGTTTGGGTTTTCATTCCCTTGTTGACCATAGTTCATACTTTTGCATTCCCTTGTTGACCATAGTTCATACTTTTGGTGCAAACCTATATGGTTTGGTCTACCAAAAATATGGTGGATCCACTGCATTTGAACCTGTGAACTCACCTACAACATTCCATTGTATTACCATTACACCCACGTATGTTCCTTGGTATATATGGTACATAAATTTTAGTTTAAGTTTTTAATGTCTCCATTGGAGGGATAAAAGGGATTAGGGCTAAGTTGAGACCCCATCGTATATATTATTTTTATTAACATGGAACCATAACCCAAGGTCGCAAACCAGTGGACAATGCAATATATAATATATTTTGCAACCAAAACATAACCAATGGCATGGTCAGCGGAATTTAACCGCATGACCCATCACACAATATGCCAACGCTCTAACCAAAGTTCCCAACGCACGGTTTGTTATGTTATTTGGAGGAAATTTTATTTAAATTTAAAACTATCTGACATGGATTTGGAGGGTGGCGGGTTAACGTGGCCCACTATAAAACAATGGGCTTGATTACCAAGTCCAAGTATAGAGTACATAGTGACATGCATATCGAGACAGTGTGGACCAACAGAGCATAACAATGGAGTTTGTGCCAAAGGGGGGACCTAAGGGCCTGTGTAGAAGCCTATCGAGTTTATACTCAAAAGACTCAAATTTTCAAGAGGAGTGTAGATATGGTCTCTATTTATGAGTTTGACCATCTTGATTGAAAGGTTCTTGCAAATCATTTCTTACCGAGCCAAGTATAGTTGAGTCTATACTCTAAAGTTTCAGAATTTTTTGTAGAATCCAGTGGAAGGTTTTGTTTCTATATCAAAGTTGTGGATATGAAAGGTTACTTTAGAAGTTGGTTGTAAGTCTTTATTTGTATTATTTCAACATTTTGATATTAATGAAGAGCAGTCTCACTATTAGGAGTGGACCCGAACACGTAGCCAAGATGTCTGGTGAACTTCGTTATCAAGTTTTTGTGTGTTTCCTGATATTTTCTCTCTGTTTATCTCTCATTTAGTCTTGTTTATTCTTTCATGTTCCATTTATGAAGAATGGTTTATGTATTTTATTTCACAAGCATGAATGTTTAGTTAAGATAAGAAATTCACATAACATTGCAAGATGCACTATCAATATAAAGATCCTGGAAACTGAAAAAGATTTGTTATCAATGAAGGAGTAATGGTTGTATTGGTAACTTAAGATTTTCAAATAAGATAATCCAAAATTTCAGCAGATCGTCAATTCATTGTCGAAGCCAAAAATCCCATGGTTAATCCATTAATTATGTCTAAATATTTACATCCATCCATTCTATCCATTTTGTTTGATATCATTTAGTTAAATAGTCAAAACCCTAATATATTTTAGTTACACTAAGGAACATTTATTGATCATTTCTTTATTTGGAGGTTTGTGTTATGATCTAACATACCTCTAATTTTAAATTTTTGCATTAAAAAATGCAATGTGGTCTAATACTATTTTTAAGATGCATTGATTTCAGTGATATTACATTTTGTATGAAACTTTGGACCCATCAATTAATTTCTCCGAAAAAGTTCATGGGTAGTTCATTGTAACATCAAGGAAACAGAGAAAACTAGTGTAACTTGCTTTAATATATATTTAAATTGGCGTATGCATCTCCATAATAAGGACAAAACAAGGCTTACATATCATCCTTTAAAATATAAATGACTCAAAGCGCGGGAGGAGAAAGACTTCCCTAATATTTACAATATTGTTTTATGTTATCTGCAACAACTCAATTCTTAGTTCACACAACTTGTACCTTTATGTTTAGCCCATATAGGTCCAAGTGCTGCAACATGAGCTTTGATATCACTTGTAACAAATCAACAATATCATCAATAGATCCTTGGGGTACACAGTATAATTTTTTCCTATTGAATCATTCAAGCACACCAATTATGTTAGTCTCATTGATTATTTGACCTTATAATCATTCCTAAAGATTATAGCAAATAGTGGTTCAATACTCATAACAAAATGGAGACCCCTCACTCCCAATATATATCTTATGTATCTTCTATAGTTATATTTTCAATTGAATTCTTTAATTTGTAGTAATACTTCAATATTGTAAATTATAGCCAACATAAGCAAATCTAAGTTATTAAATCTCACTAAACACAAAAACCATAATGTCTCTTAACTATATAAGATATGGCACTCATGGTTATTGTTTTTTTTATATACAAGAAACCACTCCCTTTACTAAATAACAAAAATAATAATGTATATACAAAAGTATGTAATTATTTTATTGTGCATATTTTACCTTATGTTCACACACTTATTCTTAAGTATCCCATACATGATTATTCATGAATATGTCTTTGAGACATTAATCAAACCTTCAAGCAAACTCAAGACACATATGCATTAGAAGGTTCTTAGTATTTCTTTTAAATAGGTATCTCCTAACACTTAATACTATACTCATAGATAAGACACATGCAATATGTAAGTCACATGACGGTCCATTGAATGTAATCATCTCTCCTAAGCATAAATTGTAAGAGATGAGGTATGAGTCTCCTAAGTCAATTGTTGAGAAAACAACAAGGTTAGTTAGCTTCACTAATTCCGATAATAAAAGAAACCTAACTTATAAAATATGTACACATGTAAAATGGCTCCACCATAATGTCTTCATAGAATTAGTCTAATCCATTTCCACCATTGGAATCTATTCTCTATAGTCACAACTTGTTGACAATCAAGTTAGTCCATAAGCCATTAGGAGCACTATAAATCATTAAATAACTTTACCATCGTAAGCTACTTAATGAAAAACATAATAAACTTGTAAAAATAATACAATATTTACTTAACCAAACTAATCATTACGGGTTACTTCTCTAATCTAAATGGCTTAAGCGACTGAAAACTCGACTTAGACTTTCCTTCCAACCATTGAATCTATTCGGCGTATGTTATTCCTCCTAGAGCCACCCCCGATTTGGGTGAAAAATCCACTAAGGCAAGGTTATAAAATCAGAAACTCTTCGAGGTTCAATATAACTTGGTTATTAGACTATTAACCCATCCCTAATTAAACAAGGAATATTATTTACCATTAAAGCCTTTTAGAATCTAGACACATAGCAGGAAATTCATTGGTTATATCAATTTAAGTTCAAAATGCAGACAATGTTAAAACTGGTTATGTCAATTTAAGTTCAAAATGTAGACAATGTTAAAACCGCATACAAGGGCTCTTTTCCAACCCACGATGACCATTAAAACAAAAATGATGGAAGGTCATGTTTCAGTCTAGATTTGTAGTTATAAATCATAGTTTAGATCATACATCAACGCATACAATGGGAAGATGATTTCAGATTTGATCTGTAGGTATAATTCAACGCAGGCAATAAGGAAACGAAATGTAGATATTTGATCCCACATATCCAATGCATACATTAGGAAACATTTTAAAGTATACATTACATTAGCATTGGAAACATTAGCTCACATATCTCAGATCTAAAAATTATAATAAAAATGTAGACATGAGAAGGGTCTAGTTCACATAATAATGCTTACCATTGGGACTGTATGCGGTATTTAGATCACATATATCAGATCCGGAGATTATACACAAAAGGAAGACATGAAAAGAGTCTAGATCACACAATAATGCGGACCATTGGGAACGTATGCAGTATTTAAATCACATATCTTAGATATGGAAATCATAAACAAAACGCAGACATGAGAATTTGTACCACGATCCACACATTACAGATCCGATTACAATTAAAACGCAGGCAGATATCCAAACACATACGATGAATTTGATCACATGTATTCAATGTAGACATTTGGGAAATGTTTGTAGATATTAAATCACACACATCCAATGCATACAATGGGGAAACGTATGCAGATATTGGACCATACATCAACGAAGACATTGGAAAAGAAATTGGAAAAGAAAATTGCAGAGTCTAGATCGCAAACGATTGGGACAATGATTTTAGATCTATACATATCAATGCAGTCAAATGGGAAAATATTGCATAGTTTTGAATCATGTATCAACACATACGATGGGAAACAATTTTAGATCTATACATATCAATGCAGTGAAATGGGAAAAGATTGCAGATTTTTGAATCATGTATCAACGAATATGATGGGAAACTATTTCAGATCTATACATATCAATGCATTCAAATGGGAGAAGATTGCAAAGTTTTGAATCATGTGTCAACTCATACGATGGGAAACGATTTTAGATCTGTGCATATCAATGCAGTCAAATGGGAAAATATTGCAGAGTTTTTAATCATGTATCAACGCATACGATGGGAAATATTTTTGCAAAGTTCTAGATTACAAACCAATGTAGATATTTGGTAACCAAAAGTAGAGTTCTATATCGATAAAATAGTAACACAATGCCTACAACCCAAACGCAGTTGATTTGATAAAAGAAGGTGTAGATTGGATCTACGCACAAGAAAATCATATACAAAAACCATGGAGCAATAAAAACAAAATCACAGAGTCATACCAGGAGATGAAGTATTGGCTCTCGCCCAGAAATCCACCCAATGGATTACGCTTCTCCTTCCCCATCACCATCGTTCATCTCTTCAACAAAACTCTACTTCCCGTATGCCCCCCACTAAGAAAAACCATAGCCTTTAAATAAGAAAACATTTTAATCCCAAGAAGACAAATGGCAATGGAAATGGTTGGCGCTTCCTTCCACGAGGGAGATAACCCACTTAAAATAGGCTTCAACTTCTTAAATATAAGATTGTTCCTCTCTCTCCTCAACCATAAATAAACAACATTTAGTTAAAAAGGAATTGTCTCATTGGACACTTTTTTGAAGGCTTATTTCCATTAATAATAAACAAATATAAAAGGGATACGTAATCCCCACATAAGTGCATGATCCAAGAGACGACAAGACCATTCGCGACTTCAGCAGATACGGAACTCTAAATACAGACTCTGACCAAAGCTTGTTCGTCTTCGGAGTGTGAAGAATATCACAAGAGTAAACTCAACTTAACTGGAGTTTCTGATCCCAGTTGATCACACTAAGTGTAGAGGGAGAGCATACGCTATTGGTTTTACAGAGTCATTACAAGTGAGATCACTGCTTTTGATCCCATCTAATCCTCGAGGCATAGAGGGAGAGCATACACAATGACATACACACGGAGAAAATGAAAAAAACTTATTAAACTCAAAAACACTCGGTTTCCAAATGAAGGGAGGAGCACCTTATTTACACATTTTTAGCCGGTAATCCAGTGACCCAAAACCTACATCTAACGGTAAAGATACTTGATTTGAATCTCATGGTAGTGGATCAAATCACACCTTTTGTTGGGTAAGTCTCCCAAACCATGTGAAGGAATCTACAGACTGACAAGTGACTGGACTTTTACACAGTGGAGCTACTATTAGCGGCCCATGACACTTTCCATTATTCATTGTCATGATTACAAATACATGGGTTTTCCCTACATGTACAACCAGCGAATATGTCAAAATCATTGTCCAATCCAAATTCGATATCCAGAAATAAGCAATTTGAAAACCATTGTTCCACGTCGGATTTGACCATGACTTCATTAGGAATACAACAGAATTCTCCTTGAAAAATAGATTCAAACTCAACACTTAAAGGGATCCTTCTCGTATGGACTTTATTATCTAGGAGGCAGTCATTTTTGTCCATTCTTATGTATTTCTACTAAGTGAAAATAGGGGGTTCAAGAGGAGAGTAGGATCCTCCAAGATGTCGCTGCTTAAATTTAAACCACATATGATTTTACAATCATGTCTGCTTGAAGGTGCAAGATGAAATTGGCACATCGTTGAACCCAATATTTCCTTAGAAAGAACTTATCAAGAAAAAATTATGTCCATCCTGACCATTGTTTTTGCACCAGTGTAGAAGGATATCCACATATTATTATTTCTCCTTGTTCTCTACAAAACTGTAATATGAGGTTGTAGCTATTCCATGTCAAAAAACTTGGACTGATGTCCACACAAAACAATTCTCATCCATCTGTGTAGGATGTGTCAATCTAAACATGATTGAGCTGCTGAAGCTGGTGCAAAGCATTTTCTAAGATTTAAAGGCTTGCTTTTCCCATCTCTCCAAGATTTGAATTTTCAGAGGAGAGGCATTTACTTGTTGAATTAAAGAGACTGCCATATATTCATTTGCTTCCTTTTTGATGGCGCAATTAAAAAATCTTCTCTTTCCTCTTCTGACAAGGGATCATTAAAGATCCAGACCTTGTATTTTTTATTTGACGAGCTAGATGCTTCATAGTTGAACATATTGAGGCTATGTTTCTCCTGTAGTTCTTCTCTGGTTAACATGTTAGCAACACAATTTAAATATCATGGTTTATATACAATTTCAAAATCAAATTTTTGTAACCAAAGAAACCATTTTAAAATCCCATAACTATTTTCTATCATAATATTTTCATTCTTGAATATACTGGGCATTATTTTCAGATCTGTTCTAATAATAAACTTGATAGGTTTTAAATCAAGCTTGAAATGGTTTACAGTATTTTTGACTGCAAGTATTTCTTTGCCGCTTGACGGATAATTGATCTCTACATTTTTAAATGCTCTTGAGGCGTAGCCGCAGATTTCCTCTTTATCTCCATGTTTTTCAATGAGAATACCTCCCCAAGCTTTATTGGAGGCATCTGTTTCAATCACCATTTGACCAGAAAATGAATGTCATCTTCTTGTCCTTTGTGGAATGGCCTGATATAATTCAGGCTTCCCATAAATCTCTGTAGTTGAACTTTTTCCAAGATCCGATCAGGGAAGTGAGCAAAAACCTTCAAGACATGTTCTTGAAGAATCGCCTGTCCTTACTTATTCTATATCCTGAAAATTCAATATCATTTTTGCCAATATCCATTTTGGATTTTGACAAAACTAACCCATGTTTAAACACCAAAGAATAAAATTCTTGAAGATGTTTTAAATGTTCCTGCAAATTTTTGGAACAAATAAGAATATCATCTATATACACTAATGCCCATTTCTTTTCTCTAAAGATATATTCCATTCTTTTTTGGAATTCTGATGGTGCATTATTGATACCAAATGGAAGGACTTTCCACTGATACTTCCCATGAGGAACAACAAAGGCAATTTTGAACCTATCTTTTGCTTCAATTCTAATCTGGTAAAAACCAGAATTCAAGTCAAATTTGCTAAAAATTGTACATCCTACTATTCTTTGCAAAAGATTAGATTTATCAGGGAGAGGGTAATGGACTGGTTCAAGGACTTTATTCAAGGGTTTAAAATTCACAACCAGTATGAGTTTTCCTCTTTTTATCTCAGAGTGTTTATTGACAACAAATGCTCGGCATGCCCATGGGATCTTAGAGGGTAGGCTATGAGACCTTTGTCTAATAGTTCTTTAATTTCGTTTGCACCAAATTCTCTTTCTAAGGGAGACATGAGGGCATCAGAGGATTTTTGGGCTTTTGGTTTTTCCAGAGGGTTAAAAGGTAAAGAGACAAAGTACTTTTCTCTGGCCAAAAATGCATTAGGTGACTCTGAGGTGCAATCATTCTCTAATTTTGGGGAAATTTCAGAGATGGAAGATTATTTATGCATTTCTACATAGGTGATGCATCTTTCCATTTTGAACGGTTCTGGAAGACTGGGAGTGGGATTAGATTGAGGAATAGGATTCTTAAATTTGAAAGAAGCAGAATAGTATAGAGAGGTGGAAACTCTTCTGCCATTTATTGTACAAGTAAAAATCATATTTGTCTCATTAACTGTAATGGGGTTGACTTTATGTAAAAAAAGGTGAGCCTATCATGCAATCTTCCTTAAAAGGTCATCTAGTCTATTGAGGTGCAGAACTTATTTTATTCCTCCTATGCTTACTGGAAAATCTGGAACTCTTCCTTTGAGTTGTACAAGAGTTCCTTCAATGGCTACACCATGTTCGTTTGTTTTTTCCCAGTAAAACGATGGTATAGCATTTCCTTTTGCCAAATTCATTTGGAAACCTGAATCTATCATACAATCAAGCTCACACGCTTTGAATTCAGCTAGACAAAACTTTATTTTAATGAAATATTTAGGACCAATGAACAGCCCTAAAGAGCCTAGCAATGGTTCTTCGTTATGACAATCTTCTGCTTCTGAATCACTAGTGTGATGAGAATGTTTTGGACTTTCGGCATCTTTTGGTGACTGTAGTGCTTCAGCATAATCCCTGCACATTTCTTCATCAAAGGATTGGACTCTTTCTCTGATTGTTATTTCAAGCGTTCTTTTCAATTCCTCTATTTCTTTTACCAGTTGCTTTAAAGAATTATGCTTATCTTTGATTTGTAGTCTAATCATATTTTCTTTATCTTTTCTGAACTTTTGTCTATCCTCATGATGGTCAGGATATCCTTTGTATAAATATGCAGGCTGGTAGAGTGCTGGATTCTTGTTGATTTGTGGAGAGACAAATTTCTCTCTTACTGCTGAGACTTTTTCTTTTGATTTTATTCTTGTTAAGAGCTTTCTCTTTTCATCTTTCAGATCTTGCCTTTTTATATATTGATGAGCTGGAGTCTCAGACAATACTTTGTCAATTTTAGCAATCTGAAATTCTAAAGAGACCTTAGGCAGGTTAGAAGAGAACATATAAAAGCTGAAATCAAGAGGACAAAAACATCCTCCTAAATTTGTGTCTTCATCAAAATTAGAAGAAGACAATTCAGATGAATCAGGGGCAATTTTATCTAAAACAGGGTCAGAATCAGAGGAATCACATTCTTTTGGTAAGAATACGATCTTGCCTTCAAGATAGTCTCCTACTGCACACCAAGCTAGATCCCGCCAGGAGGGATCCAGGTCTTCTAAGAACATGGAATCCAGTCTATGTTTCTTCTTTTTATTTGGGAATTTGTTATCCCACTGACCCTTTTTCCCACAAATGAAACATTTTTCTTTATCTGCAGGTTCAGATCTTTTCTTAAAATAGGCTTTCTTCTTGAAACTTTTGCCTTTTTATGTTTGTAGCCTTTATCGGGATGAAATCTAGGTGCACTAATATACTTGGGCTTCTCTTTCTTTTTACAACTACATGAATCACACCCAAAGTGTCCTCTATTGTGGGCACCACATCCCCAATATGACATTTTTACAACATCTTTGCAAAACCAAGGGAAAACATTGAAGATTGTAGCTTAAAATCTTTAGCTACTCTTTTCTCTATACAATGTTCTTCCCAAGTTTCCATGATGAATCCATGTAATTGAGAAAGAGAAATACCTGACAAAGGAATGTTTTTATCTTTAAGATGTTGTTCCACAGCATCAGGAACATGGCCAAGAAAACTTCTTAAATAATGCTTTAGATATGCAGGCTTATCAGCATTGCCAGAAGAAATTAACAGTTTTTGCATATAACAAAAGTATTCTTCACTTTTGTTTAAGTCACAGATTCTGGATGACATAAAAAAATATGCAATATGTTCATAATCTTCATTTTCATCGGGACCGTAGAATTATTTACCGAGGGAAGTAAGAATTTGTTGGTCTGCATCTCCTGCATTTAACATTTCCTCTCTAGATTCTTGGGGAATCCAGCGCCACCATTCTGAAGCTAATCCTAAAAATACAACAACCAGCTGGAGTGCTAATTCTTGGCCATTTATTGTGGTGTCATGTGTTCTTTTCTATAATACCCAATTTGACAGAAGCTGAATAGATGTTCGGATTTGGGCGTGGGATTGGCATTGTATGTTCAACACAGGTTGATCAAGCATTTGCGACATCAAATTGCTCATCCCATTTATTCCGAAACCAAGAGAATGAGGAGTTGACGAATGAAAAGTGTCAGGAACTTCTGACTTTTCTGTATCAAAAGGAGGAGGAGGTCCTGTTATTTGAGGATGGTTGTGCTCTTGATTGGTTGGGTTTGAAGATCCAACGTTCTATCTTTTAGGGATTCTGAATGCTGATAAATATTTATCTGAAAGGGCATTTGGAATTCTTTAAAACTGGGAGACGATATCTTTTAACTTCTTGAGTTCAACTTCGTCTTCCATTTCTTAACCAAAAAGGAATTCTAGTATTTGGTCATCTTCTTGAATACTCATCATTCCAAATGGGTATCTTCTTTCATGTTTGGCTTTATGACCTTTAGCTTGCAAGCTCTAATGCAGTTTGGCTTACAGGATTCTTTTTATTATTTACATTCAGGGTTTTGGCCATCATTTTTCCTAAGACATCTAGCCTTTTTTCTAACTTTTCACTTGCTAAGATAATTGCAGTTTTTACTTCTTCTTGACCTACAAGCAAGTGATCAATTTTAGCTTCTAGCAGAGCAATGTGTTCTTTCTCAATCTATTCTTTTTGTTGTAGAAGCATAATATCATAGGCTATGTCATCTATATTTTGTCCAGTAGTTGTTGTTGATAATTACTATAATTAAGCAGCTTTATTTCATCAAAGACAGGTTTGTGTGGAGTTGATGATCTATGCGGCATGAACTCTCTTTTAGAAAGACAATCATGAGAAAACTATCAAAATGGAATATCATGAAGATTTATTCCTGGATGGTACGAGGTATCACCCTGTGGATTTGTGGAGGTGAAACCAGGGCTACTTCTAGGGAGAGACATCATGTACAAGCTTACTCCTTTGTTTCTAATTTTTAGTCTCTCAAATGCTTTTCTGCAGGCAGGGCAGTCTACATGCTAACCTTTATGCTCATTGTTATGAACACCTGAAAAGGAAAGGAGGGAAGAAGAACAGGGTTCAAACAAGGCTGATTTTTCAGAAGTATTATTCACAGAGGAAGATCTGACAAGAGATGGAGTAAATTGGGGAGAAGGAAACCCTTCAGGAAATTTAAAAGAGTTTGAGAATCTGTCAAAGACAAGGGGTTTAGGAATAGAGATTTTTTGCTTCTTATTTTTGTCAAAGTCTCTTAAATCTCTGTTTCTTACCTACCATTTCTTTGGGTAACTAATGCCAGTCCAGTCAAATGTGATCGGTGTAGAATTTTTTGACTTATTATTTTCTACCATACTTAGTAGGCGCGATCTTTCATGGAACCATCATTTTGTCCCACTAGGAATTCTAATAACTCGTTCCATCCAGGAAGAAATCTTCCCGATACTCCATTCTGACAGTTTTCTCATGATGGTATTTCTAAAAGAGAGTCCACCACAATAACTGGCCAACAATTAGCACTCCAACTTGTTGCTAGATTTTCAGGATTAGCTTCAAAATGGTGGCACTAGATTCCCCAAGAATCCAGAGAGGAAATGTTAAATGCAGGAGATGCAGACCAACAAATTCTTACTGCCCTTGGTAAATAATTCTATGGTCCTGATGAAAATGAAGATTATGAACATCTTGCATCTTTGTTTATGTTAGCCAGAATCTGTGACCTAAATAAAAGTGAAGAATACTTTTGTTATATGCAAAAATTGTTAATTTCTTCTGGCAATGCTGATAAGCCTGCATATCTGAAGCATTATTTAATAATTTTTCCTAGCCATGTTCTTGATGCTGTGGAACAACATCTTAAAGATAAAAACATTCCTTTTTCAGGTCTTTCTCTTGCTCAATTGCATGGATTCATCATGGAAACTTGGCAAGAACATTGTCTGGAGAAAAGAGTATTTGGTAAATTAATTATCTATCTTCACTATAAAATTATTAGTAACCCATTTACCTTCTTAGGTGAATGAAACGTAATTCCAAAAATAATCAATGTCCATCCTGGAATGCGTAACTATAACTATGGAGTTTCCATATAATGGAAATAATTAGCAACCTATTTCCATTCAGTACCCTAAATGCACCATAGCAACACAAGGGACCATATATATAAAAAAAGAATCCTGGGGCGTTACTTTCCTTCACCCTCTCCTCCTAGTAATAACCCCAAAAATTCGTAAAATTTAAAAAAAAATTAAGTGACACAAAATGTCTAAAGTCGTAGCTAAGTAACTGCTAATGGTTAGCGGAAAATGAAACAGCTTATAAAAGAACATGGGATTGCTTCTTCAAAAGAACCTGTAAACTAATGGATGTAATCTTAAACACCTGTGTTAGTACTAATAATCACTTAACAACTTTAATTCTATCAGAGTTAGAAAAGGACTTGCATTTTGCTGCTGCTAGATATACTGATGATTGACTTTTGGCAAGTAGGTAAGAATTCTTGTATGAGATCGGGGCTTACTTAGTGTTTCGCTAACTCAAATGGACTTCTCGTTCCTTACAGATTTAACAGGTAAACATAAGTTTGAGTAGGGTGTTATTGAAAATTACGCCGAGAAGCTACTTCCCTAGCATGTTTAAGATGCTAGTTTTAGAAAAGGTTTAAATATGTTGCTTTTCTTGAAGGAGGTAATGTCAATTATTTTTCCATTGTTATAAATCCATAATTGTATTTATAACTAACACCATAATGACTTTTTACCAAAAACATAAACAAGGGTTTAAAAATTTGCAAGAACAAGTACTTACCAAAGTTCCTTCAATCGTCTGAAGATTATACTCTAGAAATCTAAAGAACACTATTTTTTTTTTATGTTTACCGTAATGGTTATTTATAAATTTCCGTATAGAGAATAGAGCTCATGTTTTTGGGATTAAGTTCACTCCATATTGTTTAGTGTTTCTGCAGCTACTTTCACTTCAAGACTCTATAGACATCCTTCTCTTAATGAATGATCAAGTTATTTATGTTTTTCAATTATAAATTTATCAATGAGTTGTTAGAATTTTATCGAGATTATTTCAAGTTGTAGTCTTCAGTTCCTTGAACACTCCTTCAATAAATACAACACAAAGGAAAAGTTTTCAAGAGTTCATGGATCTTCTTTTCACTATGGTTATAAGTTATAAGATGACCTTCTCATAATTATTTTACCAACTTAAATATTACACATAACTATTAGACTTGTTTGATTAACATGAAAAACTTCTAGGATAACAAGAGTATCCAAGTTGTAACCTAAAGTAGAATTCCTAAGTATCAAACCACCATGATAAAATCAAATGATGGGCAATCATATGATGTATAGCTTTGAATGATCGTTGGTTTTGAAATGCAAAATGTTTGATGCAACGCTGACTATGGAACTCAACCCACGCTTGAAGAAATATTTGGAAGGACACATGGAATGGTTACATCCACTCAAGGGTTGACTTAAAACTTCAAAACCCTATTCATTTGCTTTGCATAGTGAGAGTTCCTCCTTTGTGTTGGCAAAGATGAGAGATCACGGCCAAGGGAGACTTGTAACCATCTTCAAAAATTGGCAATTTACTTCCTTACTCTACGCTGTGACTATTGAAAGAGGTCGTTAGTGGTTTTGGTCTTTTTACTGGTGGAAGTAGTTACAACAAGAGTGGATATTGGCTTTTCTTCATGGCTCGAGGGCTATTCTTGCCTTTAACCTGCAACTGAACAATCATAGCTTCGGCCTTCATCTGGTTGAGTCGATTTTCTTGTTTTTCCTTCGCAGAGGTGACTCCAAGTCTTCTTGCCTTTCGGCATGGTGCCAATACGACTTGAGGTGGCCATCTCTGCTCAGCTTCAACTCAAAACTACAACAGGTAGAGACTTACCCTTGAATTGATTTTATATTATTTTTCTTATGAGGGTTTTACAAATTAAAAAAAAATATTTGTAATGATACGGTTTGGAACTTGCAGGTCCTTGCTCTCGGTTCTAGCTCTGTAGGTGAAAGCGAGCTCACCCTTCAGTTTTACATGAGCATACAAATTGGTAAGCCCTGGTTTCAACGAGGGTTTCTTCCTACAAAAAGTTGTGGTTGTTGGAAGTTTAGTTCTTGTGGTTGAAAAGGCACGGCCTCGGTTGTCTGTTAGCTTAAGGTTCCATTGCTTGTTTGTTTATGTAAAAGTTTTGAAACCCTTAGAGGGTACTTTGGACAGCGATAAAGAAGGCTCTAGTAGCCGTGATGGAAACTGGTTTTTGTTTCTGTCTCTACCTTTACGGCCTAAACAATGTAACTTCTTTTTATTTTTTCTAAAGATCTCAGCTCTAATCCCTACGAGGCTATCGACCTCTGTCTGGTTTATTTTAGTTTTTACAATAGATTTGAGTAGGTGAGAAAGGACCGTGAATCAGTTAGGACTTGTAAAATGAATTAAGGTTTTTACCTGTCAGTAAAGAATGGTTATTGTTCGATATATATATATATATATTGCATAGTTCAGTTTTGTTAACGGGCTTGAGCCTCGACCTTTAGTTCTAAAGGCTGTAAGCCATTTCTTCTTATTTGATTTTGTTTTCTACAAATTGTTTATGTAATACTTTAATTATTATCCTGTATTTATAAGGATTTCCACTGCAAAGTTTATGGGAAAATTTATTGTGTTTAAGAGTAATATTTTACTATGTTTTTGGTTCCGAAGGGTTAATTATTAAGTGTATCCTACAGTTTGGGAGAGAATAAATTTTACAAGGAAAGATTCAGAGCTTTGTTTTATTATTTTCTTCTAATAAATTTTACAGGTGTTTGATTTTTATAAAGGAATTTTTCAGGGTAAATTCTGCAAAATTTGAGAATAGGTTATGTTTATCTTTCAATAACCTCGGTGTTTCTATTTAGGTTACAGTAGAACCATCTGTCTTAAAACAGAGACACATATTGTTTGGAATCAAATGTTATAAGATTGTTTTTGAAAAATATCTTAACCTAAACCCTAGATGATAATCTGTTTACTATACCTATGCTTATTTACTAAATTGTAAGTTTTGTGTTTTGTAAATAATACTAGTATAAGAAAAATAGTTCTATAAGTAATGTGATTACTAATTGTTTTTACATACCTATGTTTAGTTCTTATCTGAAGTAAATACATTTAATATATATAGTATTTACTACTTCTTTACAGAATAAATCATGAACAAACTAGAGCAGAATGTAGTTACATTTTTCAATCAAAGTAAAAAGAATCATCATATTTACTTAAACACCCAACTGTACTAGAGTACTGTCTGAGCCAGGCGTGAAAAAATACAGTATGGAATTCTAATTCTATTTATTTATCATTTTGCATATTTACTATTGTTTCTAACATAATCTGCAAATTACTAAGTCTAACAATACACAGTTACTCCTTTCTTCATAAACCCTAATTAAATACTAACATGCCTATGTTGAAAAACTAGTAAACATTTTACTGAAGATAGTAAATAGATATAATAACATGAAGACAAATAGAACCTGTCAATGATAAGGCGACAACAGCTTAAGGAGGTTGTTCCTCCCAACCATCTCCTGGAGAACGATCAGACAGCGCTTCCTCAGGACCCCCGAGCCTGTTCCTGGTCCTCTTGGTAGAGTACTGGGTGGAAGATATATATGACCTTAAGACATCCTGTCAATTGACTAGTCCAATTACCTCAGTAATTCAAATCTGCTTACAGCAGTAAGAACTTTAGCCTAATAGCTGCAATAAGCTCAGTCTCAGTAGTTAAGCCCTCAAACTCACTTCAATAATCCCCTCCATCGAATTTTTCATGAGTAAATTCATTCACCCTGAATGATCACCTCTCAGAATGAACAACCTCAGTTGTCTTCAATGGGAAATTTTATAGAGATGCCTAGGTATTCTGGGTCAGTTTTCATTTAATGAGACACCTGCTCCAATTCCACTTTCTTGGGGAATCATAACCACAAATATAGGGAAATTTCCACCTACAACAGTTGGAAGTAGTTTGAGGATTCTGCCACTTGTCAGTGTACTCTCCACGTAGTCTCCTCCACCAAGTGACCAATAAACACTCTTTTAACAACTTCCCTAAGCTGTTGTCTCATCATTTATTTATTTATAATTAAAATATTATGAATTACATTAATTATTCTTGACCCCACTTGGTCAGCAATTACAAACTTAGCATAAAATATAACAAAATGTTCCTCAAATAACATTAAATTGTTTTTGCAAATTGGGGCATGTGACATACACACCCCCTTAAATTATAACATCGTCCTCAATGTTATTTATTCTTCATCCTCAGAATTCCCCTGAAATAGAATTGGATATGCATCCCGCATATGACTTTCCAATTCCCATGTGGCTTTCTCTAGACTAAGGTGCTTCCATTGCACCTTCACCTGACCAATGGTGTGGTTCTGAAGCGAGACTTCCCTCCGCTCGAGGATACAATCCGATTCCACCAAAAAACTCCTTCGGGTTCCACCTGCACATCATTCCAATTAATAGCATGAGTAGTATCATGTACATATTTTTGTAATACAGAAATGTGAAAAACATTGTGAACTCTTATATTCGGTGGGAGAGCTAACCGATATGCTACATGTCCGATCCTGGATAGTATTTCAAAAGGACCACAATATCGAGGTGCTAGCTTGGCACAGCTACCCAGCCTCAAAGAACTCTTTTTGGGTTTCACCTTAATGAAAACATGTTCGCCTACCTGGAACTCCTTTGGAGTTCGTTTAAGGTTTGCTTGACTTTTCTGTCGGTCTTGCGCAATTTTCAAATTACCTTGTACTTGTTTACAATTAATTCCATTTCTTTCAATAATCCAGGTCCTAATACTAACCTGTCCATTGGATTACTCCAAGAGATGGGAGTATTCCATTTTCTTCCATACAGAATCTCGAAGGGACTATACCTAGCTAAAGCTTGATAATGATTATTGTAAGTAAATTCTACCAGGTGTAAATAATCTTCCCATTTACCTGGCTGCTCCTTTACGTACATTTTGTGTAGATCCTCCAATACCTAATTTACTCTTTTAGTCTTCCCATCAGTTTGAGGATGGAAAGAGGTACTAAAGTTTAACGTAGTATTTAATGCTTTAAACAAAGATTTCCAAAAATTACCTGTAAATTTAGGGTCTCGGTCTGAAATTATCACTTTCGGTATTCCATGCAACCGAAAAATTTGTTTTAAGAAAATATCAGCAATATTTGCAACTTTATAAGTAGTTTTTACAGGTATAAAATAGGTTGCTTTACTCAATTTGTCAACCACTACCATTATTGAGTCATTTACGTTCTGATTTCTATGTAATCCAGTAACAAAATCAAGGCTAATTATCTCTCATTTCCAGCTAGGGATAGGCAATGGCTAAAGTAACCCAGCTGGATGCTGATGTTCATTTTTTACTTGCTGACATTCAAAGCATCCAACAATATATTATGCCAGTTCATTTTTCATGTTTGGCCAGAAATAATATTTTCTTAGCATGGTTATAGTTTTCTGATAACCTGGATGCCCTGAATAAGGAATTTTATGAATTTCATTTAAAATTAATAGTTTAATATTAGGTACAGTAGGTATGTATAATCTGTCTTTATACAGTAATAATCCTTTTTCATTAAAGCTGTACCCTGTACTTAGACTTTCTATTAAATTCTCTTTTACTTTTGCTTGTAATTTTTGGTAATTTTCATCTTATTCTATTCAAGCTTCAAGTTGTTCTTCCAAGTCTGTTGTATAAGTATTGATAACTGCTATAAAATTCAGCTTTGCATTTCTACTTAGTGCATCCGCAACCTTATTCTCCTTTCCTTTAATGTGTTGAATTTCAAAATCGTATTCACTTACAAAATATAGCCACCTAGCTTGCCTAGCATTCAAGTTAGGTTGATCTAACAGGTATTTCAATCCTTTATTATCCGTCATTAAGATAAACTTCCTTCCAATTAAATGATGACGCCACATCTTTAAGGCATGTATGACAGCAGCTAATTCTAAGTCATAGGTCGCATAATTTTTCTCATGAATCTTCAATTTCCTAGACTCATAAGCAATGACATGTCCTTCCTGAGTTAACAGTCCACCTAAACCGTCATTGCATGCGTCAGTACATACTATAAAATCTTTATTAGGGTCAGCAATTCTTAAAATTGGTGTGGTGGTTAATAATGTATTTAACTTTTAAAAACTGTCTTCGCACTTCTGATTCCAATCAAATTTCTTCCCCTTTTTCTGCAAAGAGGTTATAGGATTTGAAATTCTTGAAAACCCTTCGATCAACCTCTGGTAATAACTGGTAATCCCCATGAATGATCAGACGTCAGTTACGTCTTTTGGGACTGGTCAATATTCAATTGCCTTTATCTTTTCGGGGTTAACTGAAATTCCTTATTTAGTCACCACATGACCTAAATATTGGATCTTGTCTTTAAAGAAGTCACATTTACTAAATTTTGCAAAAAGTTGATGCTCTCGTAACTCTTGCAAGACAATTTTTAAGTGTTCTTTATGTTTTTCTTCAGATTTTGAGTAAATTAATATGTCATCAATAAATACGACCACAAATTTATCCAGATATTTGTGTATTACATTATTTATTAGACACATACAAATAGCTGGAGCGTTAGTAAGCTCGAAAGGCATAACGACAAACTCGTAATGTCCATATCGAGTTCTAAAGGTTGTTTTAAAGATGTCTTCATCTTTAATTTGGACCTAGTGATATCCAGACCGTAAATCAATCTTTGAAAACATAGTGGCTCTATGTAGTTGATCAAACATATCATCTATGTGAGGTAACGGGTATCTGTTCCTAATAGTCATTTTATTTAATTGACGATAATCTATACATAGTTGTAGAGTTCTGTCCTTCTTCTTAACAAAGATGACAGGTGCCCCTTAGGGAGACACACTGGGTCTAATGTAATTCTTATCAAAAATTTCTTTAAACTGTGACTTAAGTTCATTTAGTTATAGTATATTCATCCGATAAGGGAATTTTGAGCTGGGCACTGCACTAGGTACCAACTCAATAGTAAAATCTAATTCCCGTTTTGAAGGCAGTCCCGGAATTTATTCCAGAAATACATCTGAATATTCCTTTAGAATCGGTATATCTTCCAATTTTACTTTATCTATGTTGTTCATGTTTTCTTCATCGATTGTTGTTATTGCATAAGCCTTACAGCCTTTCCTAATAGCTCTCTTAAGCTGCAGAGCAGAGATCTGCCTTACAGTTGTTTTCCTAGGGATTCCCTTTACATTTATTAACTTTCTATCGTTATTTATGCAAGTAAAGGTTTTATCGAAGCAATTCAAAACCACCCTATGCTATTCTAACCAATCCATACCAATTAATAAATCATATGAACCTAAAGGTAGTACATTGAGCTTAACAAAAGTTTCAAACTGATCCATAGTTACTGCACAATTATTTACAAAGCTAATTACCTTTCTCTTTGCACCAGTAGCTAACTGAACTAACCAAGAGCTTACAAACTTTTCAACTGGAAGATTACACTTTTATACTAAATTAGGAGAAATATAGCTTAAACTAGCTCCTGGATCAATTAAAATAGATATAGGTATTTGATTTATCTTACCTTCCACTTCCACCATGGAAGTTTGATAATCTGCTTGCCAGTTCTCTAATGCTGCATTGATCCTGGGCATAGTCCTTGCTAAGTCACCAACAGTCATCTCCTCATGTATTGTGTGTATGTTGCTAATAGTCTTCTTTCGATTGGGACAGACTGATGCATAATACGGACCATTGCATTCCCAACACTTTATGGGTTCCTTTCGTTCAAAGTTATTTGTATAGTTACTGTGGTTGTTTGCATATTCTTTATTCCTTTAATTATTCGAATTGGTATGTGAATTATTTTTATTCCCTTGGAAATTCTTACTAGGAAAATTTCTAGTTTATTATTTTTAGAATTCTGATTAGGTACAAACTCTTTATTCTTTTGTTCAAAGTTATTATTCCTTTTGGCCTTCCAGTTCGCCATACTCTCCTTTTTACGATTATGTTCATAACAGAAATTCGTTTTTCTCATTGCTTCTTCTAAGGTTTTCGAATTGGCATACCCAATCCTGTCCTTTATATGATAAGGTAAACAATTGAGAAACCGCTATACCTTAGGTTTCTTGTCCACAATATATGGCACATACCTGAGCAGACTTAGAAATTTACTATTCAATTATTTCATATTCATTGTACCTAGTTTTAACTCGTAGAAGTCCTTAGCCCTTTCCTCATAGTACTGTTCAGATAAAAATTTCTTTCTCAAATATTTCTTGAATGTGCTCCAATTTATGTTTTTCTCTCTTATACATTTTACTCTTTTTAAGTCCTCCCACCATGTATCAGCTTTTCCCGTAAGATTATAAATAGCCATCCTGGCCTTCAGTTGATTAGAGTAGTTATAAATTTGGAAGTATTTCTTCATCCCAGATAGCCAGGATTTTGCTTCTTCCCCCTTCTCAGTTTCTCCATTAAATGTTGGTGGCTTGATCTTCTTGAACTCCCAAGAGATTTCTTCATAAGGTTTATACTTTCTTTTCCTAGTATGGTGGTTATCTTCACTACTGTCACTAGTATAATGAGAGTTTTGTTTATATAAATCACCATATACTTTGGAAGATGAGCTACTTTTGTTTTTAACTTGTTTAGACTTTTTATCTTTATGCTGATACCCTATATCTTCATACTCAGTTCTTTTACCCTTTCCCTCACTATGAAATATTTCTATTAAGATCTGATTTAGCTCCTCTTGAGCTCTCAGAATCCTCTCATTTTATTTCTTAATTGATTCCATCTCTAATTTTAATTCTTTAACTGTTTGTAGTAGTTCGGGAGAATTATTGGTTATATCTTCTTGTATAGGTTCTTTTTGAGGATTATCTCGTTCAATGTAAGGAGATTCCCCATCTGCATATTCTTCCAATCTATCCATACCTGTCATTAACTCACAAACAAAATTTTCTGTGTGTATCATTCAAAGAAAACAACATCAGCATATTTATTTAAATTTATTGTTCCACATAAGCAAGTTGAGCTACATTCAGACCTAGTGTTTGAACCTTGTGCTCTGATACCACATGTAATAACCCCAAAAATTCGTAAAATTTTAAGTGACGTAAAATGTCTAAAGTCGTAGCTAAGTAACTGCTAATGGTTAGCAGAAAATGAAACAGTTTATAAAAGAACATGGGATTGATTCTTTAAAAGAACCTGTAAACTAATGGATGTAATCTTAAACACCTGTGTTAGTACTAATAATGACTTAACAACTTTAATTCTATCAGAGTTAGAAAATGACTTGCATTTTGCTGCTGCTAGATATACTGATGATTAACTTTTGGCAAGTAGGTAAGAATTCTTGTATGAGATCGGGGCTTACTTAACGTTCCGCTAACTCAAATGGACTGCTGGTTCCTTACAGGTTTAATAGGTAAACATAAGTTCCAGTAGGGTGTTATTTAAAATTACGTCGAGAAGCTACTTCCCTAGCATGTTTAAGATGATAGTTTTAGAAAAGGTTTAAATATGTTGCTTGTCTTCAAGGAGGTAATGTCAATTCTTTTTCCATTGTTATAAATCCATAGTTGTATTTATAACTAACACCATAATGACTTTTTACCAAAAACATAAACAAGGGTTTAAAAATTTGCAAGAACAAGTACATACCAAAGTTCCTTCAATCGTCTGAAGATTATACTCTAGAAATCTAAAGAACACTGTTTTATTTTCTTGTGTTTACCGTAATGGTTATTTATAAATTTCCATAGAGAGAATAGAGGTCATGTTTTTGGGCTTAAGTTCACTCCATACTGTTTGTTGTTTCTCGCAGCTACTTTCACTTCAATACTCTATAGACGTCCTTCTCTTAACAAATGATCAAGTTACTTATGTTTTTCAATTATAAATTTATCAACGAATTGTTAGAATTTTATCAGGATTCTTTCAAGTTTTAGTCTTCAGTTCCTTGAACACTCCTTCAATAAATACAACACAAAGGCGAAGTTTTCAAGAGTTCATGGCTCTTCTTTTCACTATGGTTATAAGTTATAAGATGACCTTCTCATAATTCTTTTACCAACTTAAATATTACACATAACTATTAGACTTGTTTGATTAACATGAAAAACTTCTAGGATAACAAGAGTATCCAAGTTGTAACCTAAAGTAGAATTCCTAAGTATCAAACCACCATGATAAAATCAAATGATGGGCAATCATATGATGTATAGCTTTGAATGATCGTTGGTTTTGAAATGCAAAATGTTTGATGCAACGCTGACTATGGAACTCAACCCACGCTTGAAGAAATATTTGGAAGGACACATGGAATGGTTACATCCACTCAAGGGTTGACTTAAAACTTCAAAACCCTATTCATTTGCTTTGCATAGTGAGAGTTCCTCCTTCATGTTGGTCGAGATGAGAGCTCGCGGCCAAGGGAGACTTGTAACCATATTAAAAAATTGGCACTTTACTTCCTTACTCTACGTTGTGACTGTTGAGAGAGGTCGTGAGTGGTTTTGGTCATTTTACTAGTGGAAGTAGTTACAGCAAGAGTGGATATTGGCTTTTCTTCATGGCTCGAGGGTTGTGCTTGTCTTTAACCTGCAACTGAACAATCATAGCTTCGACCTTCATTTGGTTGAGTCAATTTTCTTGTTTTTTCTTCACAGAGGTGACTCCAAGTCTTCTTGCCTTCCGGCACAGTGCCAATACGACCTAGGGTGGCCATCTCTCCTCAGCTTCAACTCAAAACTACAACAGGTAAATACTTACCCTTAAATCGATTTCTTATGAGGGTTTTACAAATTTTTAATTTTTTTTTGTAATGATACAATTTGGAACTTGTAGGTCCTTGTTCTCGGTTCCAGATCTGTAGGTGAAAGCGAGCTCACCCTTCAGTTTTACATGAGCATACAAATTGGTAATCCCCGGTTTCAATGAGGGTTTCTGCCTGCAAATAGTTATGGTTGTTGGAATTTTGGTTCTTGTGGTTGAAAAGGAACAGCCTCGATTGTCTGCTAGCTTAAGGTTCCATTGCTTGTTTGTTTATATAAAAGTTTCGAAACCCTTAGAGGGTACTTTGGATAGGGTTAAAGAAGGCTCTAGTAGCCGTGATGGAAACTGGTTTTTGTTTACGTCTCTGCCTTTACGGCCTAAACAATGTAACTTCTTTTTCTATTTTCTAAAGAGCTCAGCTCTAAGCCCTACGAGGCTGTCGACCTCTGTCTAGTTTATTTTAGTTTTTACAATAGATTCAAGTAGGTGAGAAAGGACTGTGAATCAGTCAGGACTTGTAAAATGAATTAAGGTTTTTACTTGTCAGTAAAGAATGGTTATTGTTCGATATATATATTGCATAGTTCAATTTTGTTAACGTGTATGAGCCTCGATCTTTAGTTCTAAAGGTTGTAAGCCATTTCTTCTTATTTGATTTTGTTTTTCACAAATTGTTTATGTAATACTTTAATTATTATCCTTTATTTATAAGGATTTCCACTACAAAGTTTATGGGAAAATTTACTATGTTTAAGAGTAATATTTTACTCTTTTTTTGTTCCAAAGTGTTAATTATTAAGTGTATCCTACAGTTTGGGAAAGAATAAATTTTACAAGGAAAGATTTAGAGCTCTGTTTTATTATTTATTTTTAATAAATTTTACAGGTGTTTGATTTTTATAAAGGAAGTTTTTAGGGTAAATTCTGCAAAATTTGAGAATAGGATATGTTTATCTTTCAATAACCTCAGTGGTTCTATTTAGGTTACAATAGAACCCTCTATCTTAAAACAGAGACACATATTGTCTGGAATCAAATGTTATAAGATTGTTTTTGAAAAATATCTTAACCTAAACCCTAGATGATAGTTTGTTTACTATACCTATGCTTATTTACTAAATTGTAAGTTTTGTGTTTTGTAAAGAATACTAGTATAAGAAAAATAGTTCTATAAGTAATATGATTACTAATTGTTTTTACATACCTATGTTCAGTTCTTGTCTGAAGTAAATACATTTAATACATAGAGTATTTACTACTTCTTTACAAAATAAATCATGAACAAACTAGAGCAGAATGTAGTTACATTTTTCATTCAAAGTAAAAAGAATCATCATATTTACCTAAACACCCAGTTGTACTAGAGTACTGCCTGATCCAGGCATGGAAAAATATAGTATGGAATTCTAATTCTATTTATTTATCATTTTGCATATTTACTACTGTTTCTAACATAATCGGCAAATTACTAAGTCTGACAATACATAGTTACTCCTTTCTTCATAAACCCTAATTAAATACTAACATGCCTATGTTGAAAAACTAGTAAACATTTTACTGAATACAATAAATAAATATAATAACATGAATGCAAATAGAACCTGTCAATGATAAGGCAACAACAGCTTAAGGAGGTTGTTCCTCCCAACCAACTCCTGGAGAACGCTCAGACAACGCTTCCTCATGACCCTCGAGCCTATTCCTGGTCCTCCTGGTAGAGTACTGGGTGGAGGATATGACCTTAAGACCTCCTGTCACCTGACTAGTCCAATTACCTCAGTAATTCAAATCTGCTTATAGCAGTAAGAACTTCAGCCTGATAGATGCAATAAGTTCTGTCTCAGCAGTTAACCCCTCAAACTCACTTCAATAATCCCCTCCATCGAATTTATCATGAGTAAATTCATTCACCCTAAATGATCACCTCTCAGAATGAACAGCCTCAAGTGTCTTCAATGGGAAATTTTATAGAGATGCCTAGGTCTTCTGGGTCAGTTTTCATTTAATAGCCACCTACTCCAATTCCACTTTCTTGGGGAATCGTGACCATAAATATAGGGAAGGTTCCACCTACAACAGTTGGAAGTAGTTTGAGGATGCTGCCACTTGTTAGTGTACTCTCCACCCAGTCTCCTCCACCAAGTGACTAGTAAACACTCTTTTAACAGCTTCCCTAAGCCGTTGTCTCATCATTTATTTATTTATAATTAAAATATTTTGAATTACATTAATTATTCTTGACCCCACTTGGTCATCAATTACAAACTTAGCATAAAATATAACACAATGTTCCTCAAATAACATTAAATTATTTTTACAAATTGGGGCATGTGAAAGGATTCATCCCCAATTGTTCTTTTGTCGTGTCAAGCTTTCAACATCCTAACCCTATCAATTGCATCCACAAAATTTATGAAGTTAGAATTGGTACTTACAATGTCATATACTTACACTTTGTATCTCAAGTCGAGCTAGTAGGGGATGTTACAAGATAGAATCACCCCAGTTAACCAAGTAGAATGGTATCTATGATCTATTCATGAAGTCATTGTTGGAGCAAAAAACCCTGTGGTTGATCCATTAATTTTGAACAAAGATTTGCATCCATTCATTCTGACCACGGTGTATGATATCATTATGTTAAATAGTTGAAACCCTAATTTGATTCAATTACCACAGTTATCCGAGTAGATAGAATCACCATAGTGAAATAGTCAAAACCCGAAGTTAACCATATATATGTATATAATATTATAATGTGGGAATTTAGTAATGGAAGTTTGTTCCATTGCTTTGATTTCATGAATGTTTTATTTTAGTATTGTTAAGGTGCATTGATTACAATTAGGATCTATGATCTATTGATATTTTCTTAAGATTGATATTTTTGTTATGATCTAGCATCCCTCTAATTTGAATTGGGAAATACTATATGATATAATGGTATTGTTAAGATGCATTGATTTTAATGATGATACATTTTCTATGATATCATTCAGTTAAATATATATGTAATTCATCATTAAATTTCATAGAAGAAAATGTTACAATTGTGTAGATAATTAATATTTTCATTTAAACTTGTTTGGGGTTTGACAATGCATAATCCATAAGGAGTAACATTGGAGAAAGCAACAAGAAATATCGAAGACGAGAAAGGGGGAAGGACTAGCTTTAAGAAAAGTAGAAGAAGACAAATTGACATTGATTACTATATAATATATATGCATTTCATCATAAATTTCATTGCATTATTTCACATGTTTCATCGTTAAATTTCATTGCATTCTTTCACATGTTTCATCATTAAATTTCATTGTGTTATTTCACATGTTTCATCGTTAAATTTCATTGCATTCTTTCGCATGTATTATCAATGAGCATAATTATTTCTTTATTACAATTCACCATTTTGATCATGTAAATATTTTTTTTAGATTTTGGAAGAAATTATTTCAATGTGGTAATTTTGGTTTTTGAGCAACATTATTTTGATGCGGCCACTTGGAATCAGCATAGATCCATCTCAACTATGGCTCTATCAAGCATAAAGAGGGATCAAAGCCCTTGAGTTGCAACATTTCCTCAAGTTAAGTACTCTAAAAGGGGTTTGCACTTCAAGGGATTTGATCCCTCTGGCCCTTGATCGAGTAGAGTTAAGATGGTTTATAATAAATTTGTAATATTTTTTATATACTTGTAATATAGTAGCAATATTTTTAAATTTTACAAAATTAAAACTATGCATATTCATTGAAAACTGTGAACTTATTGAAACATATCATAAGGATATAACAACATGAAAATAGACTTAAATAGGTAAGTATGTGATCATAGCTTCAATTAATGTATTTTTTTAAAGCTATAAATAGCATTTTGACATCAACCTTTAATTACCTAAAATAATAGTCACAATTTTATTTAAAATGGTTCCTAGAAATAAACATGAACGAAGAAATAAATCCCAAATATTTTTCATTTTTCATGGTTGTTTTCTATTAGCGCACTATGTCAAGAGATTCTTAACCCATTGTAAAGAATTATATATAGAGAGAGAGGGGGGGGGGAAGAGACTAAATGTATACCCATCTAGAATATTTTAAAAATATTAAAATTTTCAGTTTAAGTTTAGATTAAAATTTTTATTTCATAAATATGTATGAGTTAAAATGCCACTAATGATATCATAAAATAACCAGAGAACCCTTCATAAGGTGAGTTAGCAATCGACTAAATCACTGAAAAAAAACTCAAGATACAAAAGAGATGAGATGTATAATTGTAAAAAATAACACAATATCAAATAAATATAATCAATAGCTCGTCGGTATCATAAATGAATAATGAAATATTTCTGCCACAAGTTTGCATGAATGAATTATCTTTTACTACTAGGATGCGGGTGATTCCATGAAGTTCTGTAACACTTTTTGGCAAAATTTGGCGATGAAAACCTGATTTTTTACTCATGTGCTAGATAGAAGCCCTCGAAATGCATATATGCCATGTGAATTTTGACTTGTAGTAAAAAAACAATTGTAGAATATTATGTTGGTTTCCCAATGATATTTTTTTTTAAATATTCTGATGTCATTTAATGTGTGAAATTTCGCATTAAATGAACTATGTGACCTTAAAAATTTGAAGAAGTTAATAAGTGGCTCGTGTCCCACCCCAATAATTCAATCTTACATTAATAATTTTATATATGTGTGTGTGTGTGTGTGTGAGCATGATCTACACAACATGAACTGTGGTCTGCATATTTTTTTGTTAACTTATTTCACAATATACAATTATTTATTATTTTTTGAAAGTGACCACATCTGATTTCAGCATCATTTTATACACATGTGTGTCCATCCCAGCTTTTTTTTACTTTTTTCAAAATTGAAAAAGCAAAGATACCCTTTTTAAGAGGATGTGTCGATGTGTGGACTGTTCATTTTTAAGAAATTTTTGGATGCGTATTTTTTATCTTGCGGATTTTTATTTAAGCTGCTTCGAAGTTGTTGTCAAGTTTTCTAAATGTAAGTTTTAGAAGTAATTAAAAAAAAACTTTATGAATGCCAAAATGCATGCATGATACCTCAATGGATAGAGGGTTCAGTGATGAATCTATCGGTACAAACTCCACTCAATTATGTGCCATGAATGGTAGGGTTTACACCCCTAGAAGACATAGAGAAACATTGATTTTCCTGTAAGAGAGCTAATTATTTGTTTTTCAGGCCCTCGATCGAGGTATGTAGCTCGATCGAGTTATTCAAAACCATCGATCGAAGTTTGAATAGAAGCTCAATAGAGGGTTTAATAAAGCCTCGATCAAGCTACTGTCAAACCCTCGAAAAAAAAGCTTTGTACATGACTACCAAGGTTTTATATGCATGCTCACCAGGTTTATATTTAGTACAAAAAATCGAGGAGTTATATCCTAGCCCCCTGGTTCTCAACATCTTGTGGACACTAACTACCATAATCCCTATCTAGAAGATTATGCCCATGCAAGACATTTTAGAAATGGGCTTCAAGGACCCAACTAAGAGAATGGAGGTAAGGAATTTCAACATCATTTGATTCCTATTAGCAATATATCCAATGTGTATGCAATTGCTTGAACCTAATGTTTTCCTACACCTAAATATAGATTCGGACAAATCATTTTATTTATCAAGGAAGACCTCATCTAAACACTGCTTTCAAGCTACTAATGACAAATTTGGGCATAGAGAATCAACTTGATGAGGTGATGGAGGTTATCCTAGTTTCCCTCAATAGGCTCAAGGCAACACATCTTGGTTTCCATTAAAACGATTGGTAAGAGCATCTCTAGTGTAGTTATTAGATAACATAAGATGCATCTCTTTGAACTCAAAACTATCCTGCAGTTTTGATAAGATGCCTATTCTCTTTTGAAAGGACATCCAGTATGCATTTTCATAAGAACAAAAATGATGATGATGATTAAGGATGATTTTAAGGAACCATACTTCTTTTAAAGTGTAAAACCTTGGCGAATCTTACCAATTATTAAAATGCCAATTATTAAATGTTTGCCGATATTTTTCAAAAAATATTTTAATTTCCAAGTATTTTATATCGTTTATATAATAATTTGGCGATTTTTAGGTTGAAAAATTTTTACCCCATCAAAATTGGGCGAAATAGGTTTTTAAAAAATGTAAAATGAGGAATCCTTTTTTGGAGAAAAACATGGAAGATATCCCATGGGCTAAATTTTGCCCCTAAAATTATCCCTGTTGATGATACTTAAATTTGCATGTAGAACTAGATATTAAGAGTTGTTGATTCATATACAAGCATAACAAATTTGTAGAATTAATGCCTAGCTCTGCAGACATTTTTTAAGATGATGTTGCTTTAACAAAGGGGTTGGCATAGCATTAGAAGGGAAAATATTTTCTTTCTGGAAATACAATTTCAGAAGTATCAAACACTACAAAATTTAAAACTATGGCAGCCATTCATTAACTTCCAACTAAATATGTAAAGGAAAAATGTAAAAATTGGCAATAGAGATACTTACATGTTTTCTTTCCAATTCTACCCATTCCATATATACAGCTATGTCCAACACAATTCTCGAACAACTTCGCCTCAACCAACTCTGAAAATAATAAATCTCTTAGAAATTTAAACAAAAACAAACAGTCATGACATTTCTAGCTTATTCTACCAATAAACCTTTCAGCATTTTACCTGGAAACCAGAAGTCCTTGGTATAAACCGCCATGGGGCCAAGGGTTTGAGAAATGGATTGTTGAAAGATTTTTAATGTTCATTAAACTACTTCTTCATAACACAAAATAGGGCTGGAATAGAGTAGCAGTGGGGGGCAGGAATTGAGGATCAGGATTAGAGTTACAGAAATGTAGTGAAAGGTTTTAAATACTAAAAATACTTTCCTCCTTCGTATATAATTTTTAATTTTAAAAAACTACAATTATGTGATATGACTCTGAAAACACTAATTTTTATCTTAATCGTCATGTTCTATTCCACCTTGGGCTTTAAATATCTGTCCTGAAGATCCATATCATAGGTAGATCGTAGTCCTAAGAATCCAGGACGAGTGGACACAACTCGCCTAAGTTCAGCTCATCAACTGAATTGCATGCATCATTGCTCTCTTTGGTTCAATGCAAAAATAAACATATCACTTCAGTTGATCCCTAGGTTGATTCCCTATAATCCTACAAGTTACGAAAATCACAAGTGGGCCCGTCCTGCTCTACTATCCATCCATCCTGCTACATTGTGGGCTCTAATATAGTACAAGAATCCTCATAAGTGTTTAGCAGAAATTTGTCCTCTGCGGGAAAGAAGAAATAAAATCTGTATCATACACCTAGGAATCCAAACCATCGTAGTCCTGAGCTTCCACGTGGAGGGGACACAACTCGCCTAAGTTCAACTAATCAACTGAATTCCATGCATCATTTATCTCCTTTGTTCAATGGAAAAATAAACATATCACTTCAAGTCATGTCAATGCGGTTTCTGGGGTAATTTATAGCCATAAATATTTCCCCCACATTGAAGAATAATTTAAAACCATAAATATCTCCCCTACATTGAAACATATTTTAAAGCCTTAAATATTTCCATGCAACTATCATGAACTATGTAATTTACATAAATATTTTGTAACATTCTCGCTAGTTTTTTTAAGAATTCCACCTAGGCATAAAAAGTGTTGCTGCAAGCATCTAATGTTGCAAAGGATATGTGTCCTTGACCTTTTTTATCCGAATAAAGTAGAGGGAAAGAGAGCTATGGGCCATTCTCAAAATATTTAACATGCAAACTATCATCACACTAATATCAATATCAAAGAACAAGTAAGGTTTTGATGACACATAGAATTGAATGGACTTAATCACAATTCTCACTATTGTAATCTTAGTGTTAGATAGTTGTGTAAAACAAAAAAGAAATTGCATTGTATTAATTTCCCAAACCTATGCAAAATTTGCGGATTGTTAACATATCATACATTCAATTATTAATCATGTGGTTTGTACCTATTAATTATCTATTGCATTAATGGGCCATGAGTTACATACTAAGTGGTTGACAAACCCACAAATGTGCTCATATAATAATCAAATATGATATACCATATATATAAAGGTTCATGGCATGGCATGTTACAGAAAAAAACATAGCATTGTGAATGCTATAATCAAATAATTATGAATCAACAAGTTAAGTAACTTTAGAGAGATGAAAAATGTAATATGACCTCATTTCCTTGGGTTATATCAATGTCCATTGTTTACTCTTCAAAATTGTTATTGTGACACACATTTGCAGTTAATCTTGCAAGTAAATTATTGAATGACATTAAAATTTACATCAATAACATGTGACTAATTGTGTTGGTGTTTCATAATGCTAAGAGTGGAGGAAAATAAATAAAGGAAAAGGTGTTATGGCGACTGTGGGATCCGAAAAACAAAAGCATGATACTAATTCTCATTTTGACGGGAATTGAAAATGTTCAATGACATGAATTCAAATGGGGATTCAAAATACAAGGTGTCCAAGCATCTTTTGGGGACTCATTCGAGCTTTTCAAAACTTTAACTAAAAAAATATTCAAGTGCCTATATTTGTGTGTGCACACGAATATGGATACCCAAAAATTTCTTTAATCAAAGTTTTTAAAATCTCGTATTGTTCATGAGAACAAGGTCTTCGAATTCAACTAAAATCAAACATATATCATATAATAATAAAATTTAATAAAACATAATTTCGCCTAGAAGAATGATACTTGTGGGTAATAGTACATACCTTGAAGAAGAAACAAGTAAAAGCATTACTATTGCCACTTCCTCTAGATTTTATGTGTAAATATTAGTCGCAGAGTAATTGGAGTTATAGATGTGATCAATCATATCTATAACTCCAATTACTATGCGACCCATATCTACAAATGAATATAAATGACCATTTTCATCTATAAAAATCTATTATATCTATAGCCTGTCTCTAAAATTCTTTCACTAAATTTCTATGCAACAAATGTAGTGAATTAAATCATGGTGTGTTGCTTATTTATAGTTATAACAATTAGAGATGCTCAATCGAGCTCTATTTTAAACCCTTGATCGAACTTTTTCCTAAACCCTCGATCGAGGGTTTAAGAAAACCTCGATCGATCTTTTTCTAAACCCTCGATCGAAGTACGTTTTTTTGTTTTTGTTGAAATTGCCTTGCCAAAAATTGTAACCCACCTGCATGGATGCACCCTCTTATAAAAACAAGATTCATATATTCATGAAGGATAGAAATACACTCATCCAACAGCATCAAGCTCAGCTTGACCAATTGAAACAAGAGATTTCCATAGCCCACAATCGTTCTACTGTTTACCTTGCTTCTGATCATCTGAATCCTTCAGCAAACCGATGAACTACTATATCTTTTAGATTGTATATAGCTTTTGAGGTGAGTTAGTTTATTTTTATTATTTTTTATGCAATGTCATTTAATTATTCTCTTAATATTTTTATTTTACTTAATAAGAAATAGTTGCAGAATTAAAATTCTTCAACCATTTCATCATATTTTGAAAATTATATTAATTTTGCTTTTGTGTTTTTGGTTACAGATATCATTTACCTGGTCTACCTATGCTATGGACACTGCATACTTATCATCTCTTAGATGGAGCATGTGTGTCAATTAATGGGAAACTAAAATGCAATTTTGGTTCTATTATCCATGTTGGTGCCTATCTCTTTGGTTTTGATTAATCATACCCTTGTGAAAAAAGAAATTATGGTTTGACGAAGGCAGAAGTCTAGTAAGTTAGTATTCTAATTCCTTGATTTTCTCAAAATCACGAGTTGAGTTG
Organism: Pseudotsuga menziesii; assembly: GCA_001517045.1. Taxonomy (NCBI): domain Eukaryota; kingdom Viridiplantae; phylum Streptophyta; class Pinopsida; order Pinales; family Pinaceae; genus Pseudotsuga; species Pseudotsuga menziesii. Next base: position 304,916 of record LPNX010560505.1, read on the forward strand.
TTAGAGGTCAAATCAAATGTGATCTGGGTTTTAATGTCTTATACATTTGTTATGAGCCATTACTAAACATTTTGTAGTTGGTTGGTTGTAACTTTCCATATCTTTTACATCTTATCTGTTATATATTTTCGATTGTAGTCTTCACTTTGGTTCTATATAGAGGATAAGGTAGACTAGGATAGGGGATTGATTTATTGGACTTAGTGCATACCATCTTTGGAGAAATATAACACAGACTTATTTTGTCTATACTTTTTGGATTTATGTGTGTGAGAATGTCTTCAATTATAGGTAGATCTGCAATTATATGTTGATTTATTTTGTTACTATTTTTCTAGATTTTGTATTCCAAAATGTGACTGAGATTTCCCTTTTGGCTACAGATTTATATTGTTATTTTTCTATTTCAATTGTCATTCAAGTAGAGTAACAGTTTTTTTTTTAAATATACTATTTTATTATTTTTCGATATATATGCTTATCCAAGTAGTTATGTGTTAGATAGATTAATTTGGTTTTTTTACGTTTCTTTAATTTTAAAATTTGTTTCAATTGTGCATTAGATTATTTAGTTTCTTAAAAGTTCATATCCGTGATTTAAAGATTCTATTTATTATTTTCTTGTTAAACACAAAGTCTTTCCCATGACTTATCGGGAAAAAAATCTGGTAAATTCGTATATATTGTATATGTGTTCATATTATATTTTGCATATATTGTATTTTTGTGTTTTAATTTGTTTACATTAGTTTAGTTGTTTATTTTTATACTATTAGATTGTTTTTGGCTTCTCTCATTGAGTTTTGGTTTTTCCATAATCTTATATTAATTTTCAAGTCAATCTAAGTATATAGCATGGTGGGGAAATTTTAACTAGCATACCTAACGTTTAGTTACTTTCATATGTGTACTAGAATCCATTGGGTTTCCATATAAATATTGGGAAAATTGCCTTAGAATCTTTGGCTTTGCCAAAGGATCAACCAAGGCATGAAACACCCAGAGAAAGTGCAGCTATCATAGTAAGAACCTTGAGCCCGCTTCGCTTGAGTCTTGTTGTTGAGTTAAGTCTATCTTATGTGAAAATTTGTTGGTTTTAGATTTAGTGTGCCTAGATTAGGCTTGGGTACAGTGTTATTAGTTAGATCACATTATATTATATTTAGTTGTATAATGGGGTCGTTAAACACATTGAGTGCAGCTACTTCAAACAACTAGAGGTTGCCAGATACCCCAGTTTGGGTTGTCATTCCCTTGTTGAACATAGTTCATACTTTTGGTCAAAACCTAATAGTTCATACTTTTGGTCAAAACCTATATAGTTTGGTCTACCAAAAATATGGTGGATCGACAGCATTTGAATCTGTGACCTCACCTAAAACATTCCAATGTCTTACCATTACACCCACGTATGTTCCTTGGTGTACATGGTACATAAATTTTAGTTTAAGTTTTTAATGTCTCCATTGGAGGGATAAAAGGGATTACAGCTAAGTAGTGACCCCATCGGATATATTATTTTTATTAACATGGAACCATAACCCGAGGTCGCAAACCAGCGGACCATGCAATATATAATATATTTTGCAACCAAAACATAACCAATGGCATGGTCAACGGGATTTAACCACATGACCCATCACACAATATTCCAACGCTCTAACCAAAGTGCCCAACGCACAGTTTGTTATGTTATTTGGAGTAAATTTTATTTAAATTTAAAACTATATGACACGGATTTGGAGGGTGGTGGTTTAACGTGGCCCCCTATAACATGCATATCGAGGCAGTATAGACTAACACGGCATAACAATGGAGTTTGTGCCAAGGGGGGACCCGAGGGCCTATGTAGAAGCCTATCGATTTTATACTCAAAAGACTCAGATTTTAAAGAGGAGTGTAGATCTGGTCTCTATTTCTGAGTTTGACCATCCTGACTGAAATTTTCTTGCAGATCATTTATTACCGAGCCAAGTATAGCTGAGTCTATACTCTAAAGTTTCAGAATTTCCTGTAGAATCCAATTGAAGATTTTGTTTCTATATCAAAGTTGTGGATATGAAAGCTTACTTTAGAAATTGGTTGTAAGTCTTTCTTTGTATTATTTCAACATTTTGATATTAATGAAGAGCATTCTCACTATTGGGGGTGGACCCGAACACGTAGTCAAGATGTCTGGTGAACTTTGTTTTCAAGTTTTCGTGTGTTTCCTGATATTTTCTCTCTGTTTATCTCTCATTTAGTCTTATTTATTTTTTCATATTTCATTTATGAAGAATGGTTTATGTAAGTTGATTTCACAAGCATGAATGTTTAGTTAAGAGAAACAATTCACATAACATTGCAAGATGCACTATCGATATAAAGATCCTGGAAACTGGAAAAAAAAAGTTGTTATCAATGAAGGAGTAATGGTTGTATTGGTAACTTAAGATTTTCAGATAAGATAATCCAAAAGTTTAGCAGATCATCAATTCATTGTCGAAGCCAAAAATCCCATGGTTGATCCATTAATTAAGTTGAAATATTTACACCCATCCATTCTATCCATTTTGTTTGATATCATTCAGTTAAATAGACAAAACCCTAATATATTTTAGTTACACTAAGGAACATTTATTGATCTATTTATTTATTTGGAGGTTTGTGTTATGATCTAACATACCTCTAATTTTAAATGTGTGCATTAAGAAATGCAATGTGATCTAATACTATTTTTAAGATGCATTGATTTCAGTGATATTACATTTTGTATGAAACTTTAGACCCATCAATTAATTTCACTGAAAAATTTCATGGTGAGTTCATTATAACATCAAGGAAACAGAGAAAACTGGTGGAACTTTAATTAATATATATTTAAATGGGCATATGCATCTCCATAATAGGGACAAAACAAGGCTTACATATCATCCTTTAAAATATAAATGACTCAAAGCGCCGGAGGGGAAAGACTTCCCTAATAATTATAATATTATTTTATGTTATCTACAACAACTCAATTCTTAGTTCACACAACTTTTACCTTTATGTTCATCCCATATAGGTCCAAGTGCTGCAACATGAGCTTTGATACCACTTGTAACAAATAAACAATACCATCAATAGATCCATGGGGTACACAGTATAATTTAATCTATTGAATCATTCAAACACACCAATTATGTTAGTCTCATTGATTATTTGACCTTATAATCATTCCTAAAGATTAGAGAAAATAGTGGTTCAATACTCATTACAAAATGGAGACCCTTCACTCCCAATATATATCTTATGTATCTTCCATAGTTATATTTTCAATTGAATTATTTAATTTGTAGTCAGACTTCAATATTGTAAACTATAGCCAACATAAGCAAATCTAAGTTATTAAATCTCACTAAACACAAAAACCATAATGTCGCTTAACTATATAAGATATGGCACCGATGGTTATTGTTTCTTTTATATACAAGAAACCACTCCCTTTACTAAATAACAACAATAATAATATATATACAAAAGTATAAAATTATTTTATCAAGCATATTTTACCTTATGTTCACACGCTTATTCTTACGTATCCCATACATGAGTATTCATGTATATGTCTTTGCAACATTAATCAAACCTTCAAGCAAACTCAAGACACAAATGCATTAGAAGGTTCTTAGTATTTCTTTTAAATAGGTATCTCCTAACACTTAATACTATACTCATAGATAAGACACATGCAATATGTAAGTCACATGAAGGTTCATTAAATGTAATGATCTCTCCTAAGCACAAATTGTAAGAGATGAGGTATGAGTCTCCTAAGTCGGTTGTTGAGAAAACAACAAGGTTCGTTAGCTTCACTAATTCCGATAATAAAAGAAACCTAACTTATAAAATATGTACACATGTAAAATGATTCCACCATAATGTCTTCATAGAATTAGTTTAATTCATTTCCACCATTGGAACCCATTCTCTATAGTCACAACTTGTCGACAATCAGGTTAGTCCATATGTCAATAGGAGAACTATAAATCATTAAATAACTTTACCATCGTAAGCTACATAATGAATAGCATAATAAACTTGTAAAAATAATACAATATTTACTTAATCAAACGAATCATTACGGGTTACTTATCTAATCTAAATGGATTAAGCGACTAAAAACTTGGCTTAGACTTTCCTCCCAACCATTGACTCTATTCGGCGTATGTTATTCCTCCTAGAGACACCCCCGAGTTGGGAGAAAAATCCACTAAGGAAAGGTTATAAAATCAGAAACTCTTCGAGGTTCAAGATAACTTGGTTATTAGACTATTAACCCATCCCTAATCAAACTAGGAATACTACTTACAATTAAATCCTTTTAGAATCCAAACACATAGCAGGAAATTCACTGGTTATGTCAATTTAAGTTCAAAATGCAAACAATGTTAAAACTGGTTATGTCAATTTAAGTTCAAAATGCAGACAATGTTCAAACAGCATACAAGGGCTCTCTTCCAACCCACGATGACCATTAAAACGCAAACGATGGAAGGTCGTGTTTCAGTCTGGATCTGTAGTTATAAATCGTATGCAGACTAGATCCATAGTTTAAATCATACATCAACGCATACCCTGGAAAAATGATGCAGATTTTAGATCATACATCAACGCATACAATGGGAAGATGATTTCAGAGTTGATCTATAGTTATAATTCAACACAGGAAATAAGGAAATGAAATGCAGTTATTTGATCCCACATATCCAATGCAGACATTAGGAAACATTGTAAAGTATACATTACGCTAGCATTGGGAAACATTAGTTCACATATCTTAGATTTGAAAATCATAATAAAAATGCAGACATGAGAAGGGTCTAGTTCACATAATAATGCTTACCATTGGGACCGTATGCAATATTTAGATCACATATCTCAGATCTGGGGATTATACACAAAACGAAGACATGAAAAGAGTCTAGATCACACAATAATTTAGACCATTGGGAACGTATGCAGTATTTAAATCACATATCTCAGATCTGGAAATCATAAACAAAACACAGACATGAGAACTTGTACCACGATCCACTGGCATTACATATCCAATTACAATTAAAACGCAGGCAAAAATCCAAACGCAGACGATGGACTTGATCACATGTATTCAATGCAGACATTTGGGAAATGATTTTAGATATTAAATCACACACATCCAATGCATACAATGGGGAAACGTATGCAGATATTCGACCATACATCAATGCAGGCATTGGAAAAGAAAATTGCAGAGTCTAGATCGCAAACGATTGGGACAACGATTTTAGATCTGTACATATCAATGCAGTCAAATGGGAATAGATTGCATAGTTTTGAATCATGTATCGACACATACGAGGGGAAAAGATTTTAGATCTATACATTTCAATGTAGTCAAATGGGAAAAGATTGCATATTTTTGAATCATGTATCAACGACTATGATGGGAAACGATTTCAGATCTATACATATCAATGCATTCAAATGGGAAAAGATTGCAGAATTTTGAATCATGTGTCAACTCATACGATGTGAAACGATTTTATATCTGTGCATATCAATGCAGTCAAATGGGAAAAGAATGCATATTTTTCAATCATGTTTTAACGCGTACGATGGGAAATAATTTTATAGAGTTCTAGATTACAAACCAACGCAGATATTCGGTAACCAAAAGTAGAGTTCTAGATCTGTAAAATAGTAACACAATGCCTACAACCCAAACGCAGTTGATTTGATAAACGAAGGTGTATATTGGATCTACGCACAAGAAAATCATATACAAAAACCATGCAGCAATAAAAACAAAATCGCAGAGGCATACCAGGAGATGAAGTATTGGGCTCTCGTCCAGAAATCCACCCAATGGATTATGCTTCTCCTTCCCCCTCACCATTGTTCATCTCTTCAACAAAACTCTACTTCCTGCATGCCTCCCACTAAGAAAAATCAAAGCCTTTAAATAAGAAAACATTTTAATCCCAAGAAGACAAATGGAAATGGAAATGGTTGGCGCTTCCTTCCACGAAGGAGACAACCCACTTAAAACAGGCTTCAAATTCTTAAATATAAGATCGTTCCTCTCTCTCCTCAACCATAAATAAACAACATTTAGTTAAAAAGGAATTGTCTCATTGGACATTTTTTTGAAGGATTACTTCCATTAATAATAAACAAATATAAAAGGGATTTGTAATCCCCACATAAGTGCACGATCCAAGGGACACCAAGACCATTTGCAACATCAACTACTACTGGTTTTACAGACTCATTACAAGTGAGATCACTACTTTTGATCATAACTGATCGCTCGAGGCGCAGAGGGAGAGTGTTGTATAGAAATAAACACCTTATAATCGAAGGTCTGGGGTTACCAACATACTCATAAAACTTGCAGTCAATTGACTCTAGAGTGCAGTAAAGGAAACAGGAGGATAGAAAAGACTCACCCGATACATGACGGTTGATCCTAGCTTGTCCTCTTCTGCTCTGCTTCTCCTCCAAAGCCTTCAGGGATGCTTCTCCTTCACCTGTCAAGAGTCAATCTTCCAAATACAAGATGATACATATATATAATTGGGTTAGATAAATCATATATAGAATGCTGAAACATAAGTATTTATCACGCCACAATATATGAGATACATTCAAGACATATATAGAAGAAGGATTCTCTTTATTAACAATAATGAAATAGTTCAGATTACAACCCAATGCCTAAGACAAGGACTCCTCTGCAACCAAAGGATTCTAAGTTCCACTGCTCCAAAGACTTTTGTATGAACTCCACCAGCATAACTTTGTTCTCCAAGTGTATGTTCTTAACACCCTCCCCAAGGCCTGTATTTATACTTGGTGAAATAAGGCAGTTTCGAAGGTTGAGGAGGTTGAGACAGTTAAGGTGATTAAGGTTAAGTGCTTAACTAATCTCAAGTAATCGCGTGTTTTTATTTTTAATGTTAAAGGGACATGTACACGGGTATCAATACTGGCAACTCGCGTATGACATGCGAGTTGCTCTAAGGGTAACCCACGTACACATCTATACGCGAGATGCAACAACCGATACTCACGTACAACATGTAAGTTGCATATCTAAAGAGTCGCGTACATGACTTGACATATCTAAAGGGTAAAAATAACCAGCTGGATGGATGATGAATGTAGTTCTTAATAAGCCCATCTATAGTGTTTTGGGCAACCCTCAATCCATAAATGTCCTTTTGTGTGCCAACATGAGGAATGTCGGCACTCGGATGGAGAGGTGCCATTCAGGTGGATAACAGATGCCCCCTAATGTGTGAGGTCAGAGGGAAACGATGGCTGAAATACATTATAATCTTTATCTTTGGAGAACTCAGAAATCCAATGGAGCAGAGAGAGTACCTTAAACAAATACATAGTAATGTCATATACAAAATTACATCTGAGGATGCTATGTTCAATTTACTGAAACACTAGCTCCTTTACAATATTTGAGTACATCATATGATACGGGTATAAAACCACGTATATTACAAAGGTGGATCGAAGCCACAATATACAATAATGATGAGTCTTCAAAGATCCGGAAGCTGTATATATGAATCGAACATAATCTTGCGCAACTTAGTCCATAGGTGAGGAACTAAGGTCTTCATAAAGGATCCCAAAGAACCAGTACAATCCAAGCCATGTGAATAAGGGTAAGCTGAAGTCGAACATGGAACATTAGAGAGAATTTGAGGTCAAAAATGGGCCTCCTAAGAGATGTACTACAAATATATAAGATATATTAAAATATTATTAGTTAGGGGTTTTATGGGGTAGGTATATATGACAACTCATCTCATACACTACTTTTTATGCACAATATAAATAACCATGGTTGAGTTACTTTTCTAAATTGACTATAAATAAAATTAATAAAATAACTCTACAATGATGTGACTAAGATTCATTGTAAATTCTCAAAAAATTATTGTCCTTTAGCATTTATTTGTATTGAATTTGTAAATGAAATTAAACAAAAATGAATTTAATTTATGTGCATAACTAACATATTGTTTTCATATAAATATCATTCATGAATTTAATTTATTTTAAAAGTACAAGATTTAATATATATATATATTAGTTTGACATTATGATATTAAATACAATTGAGTGAACATATAATTTAAAATTAAAAAACATGAAAATGACAATATATTATTTTATAAAAAATGTGAAGAGACATTTTTATGAATTATGAGTACTTTACTTGAAAATGACAATAATATTATTTTATGAGAAAGTGTGAAATGACTTTTATTATGAGTACTTCACTTTATGACTTAAAAGTACTTGTACCACTACCTTGGTTAACTATGGGTTTTCATCCACCATAGAAAATGTGACAAATAAGCATTCTTAACTCATGCAATGCCACCTCAACCATGGGGGATGATGTCATCTACTAGAATGTAATTGGTTGATTTTTATAGTACATTTTGGTCCTTTTGAGGCCCATTTTTTACCTCAAATTCTCTCTAATGAGGATTCAACAGTTTGTCAATCAATAGGTGATAATCGACAACTGAAGCAAAGAAATTCACCAATAATGAAAGTGAATCCTGAGGTACAAACGTCAAAACTCTAGGTCTTCGTCATCAGGAAGTACTGAAACAGAACCATGCTGTGATAAGGAAGGCAATAGATCCTCCAACGGATCACATGAGTGACTAGGAACTAGGCAAAAGAAGGGAGACACAATAGATAACAGATATAACAATGATGGGATCAGGCTATAGATCAGACATTGGGTAAAGTCCTTGAACAATGAGCACAACACAGAGATGACCCAAGGCAGCATTTAACTTATAGATAGAACAACTAGACCTATCTGTCATGTAGGAGACATGATCAGATTCCCCAAGTATAACGGACAAGAGGAGGAGTAAGAAACTCAAGGTAATAGCTGAACGGAAAAGTAATCACTGAAACATGGATATCGGAAAACAAAGAGTGCTATGTTCAAGGAGGACATGCGGCCATTACTGGAAACAAGAGAAAACTTCTTCCTTACCTTCCCTATTAAATTTTAACGAGTCCAGGAAAGTAAACTCGGATCCCTCTTCATTTTTTTAACAAGCTTGAAGAGATGGGAAAATAATGCTTGATAGTGTCACTAATTCGTGGATTTAATGAGCCCGAACTAGTACATGCTCAGTTGGTGTTTTCACATTTAGAGAGTCTGAAAACTCCAAAGAAGACTCCAGGGGGGTCATTTTTCGTCCAATTTAGTCTCCTGAGGCCGAAAAAGTATAAAACATACCACAGAAGAACTCTCTTAACTTTCGAAGAAGAAAAGGTGAACATTTTTCGTACTTAGTCAGGGAGGTCCGAAAAAGGTTAAATTCACACCTACCCAACGCTCCTTCCAGAATAGCATAAAATAGCTTGAGTTTTACGAGTGTGAAGGAAAGCAAGATCACTTGGAAAGATCCATTTGGTTGTGAGAAATGGGGCTTACAACAATAAACTCGTTGCTTTGTTCTTAAGTGTTTAACGAGCATGACAAAGACACAAAGTACACTCAAAATATTTTTCATGTTTAGGTCCAGAGCACAAAAAAGAGAAAACTAAGCTCAAACAGAGTGTTCATTTTCCGTAAATTTAGTCCCTCAGGTCTGGAAAAGTGATAAACCTATACCTGAGAATACTCTTCTCAATTCAAAAAGAAAAGAGAGTGATCATTTCTCGTATTATTCCGCATGGTCCGAGAAATAGATAACCTACCACCAATGCGGATGCCTGCTCACATATTCTTAACGAGCTTGAACGGACGAGTTAACTCGGTAGTCAAGTCTATTTTGAAGGAGTCAGACCTGGGCCTAAAGAAACTCCATAAGGGCGGGGAGTCCTATAAAGGGATAGCTTGTAAAAACAGATTCAAAAGAAGCTCTATTTGGCGTGTAAAATAGCTAAAAGGAGACCCCTATACCTGAAACAGTTGCGGCATGAGCACCGAAGGACAACATAGGCTTAGAAGAAGGATACTCACGAAAAAGGGTCCTATCCACAGAATAACAATGGTAAAAAAAGGGAACTAATGGTTAATGATACCATAGTCCGTGGCAAAATGTTGATTGCTAAGGTTAATGTGGTTTGAATAAAAGATGCCAAAAATGGATTGGAAATGACAAAACCACCCAATTGGAGCAACAACACTTTGTAATAGTGAAAAACCTATTCCAAAGCATAAAGAAATATGGTATTAGTTGAATGAAATTTCAAACTATATAAAAAGACCCACTTAAAGAAATATAATTTTTATAAATAGTTGAAAAATCAAACAAAACTCACCATTTGAACTTTTGAGCCATAAAAAGCAAGTTTTACCTTCTACTTTTGTTCAATCATTGTGGACAATTGGACCGACGAAATCAAAATCCGCAAGTTGCAAGTAAGCCTACACCTTGAGCTCTTCATTTTGATCCAAGCAATTATCAATTTTGAGTCTAAATTCCATTATTAAAAGCATCCTAAATGTAGCACGGCGCGTACGCGGGTTGCTGGTGTGAAGACTCGCATACACGCGTTCTATACACGAGTTTCCTAACTAGATAGTCACGTACAGTACGCGACCTGTCTAACTAGACAGTCGCGTGTACTGCGTGGAGGATAAAAGGCTAAATATAGTCAAAAAATTTTGAATTTTGATATGGAATCACTGAATCAAATTACTTGTTTTGCTAGGTTAGAGATGGTTCTGGAATGGAGGGAAAGGGAGCACGAAATAATGGACCAAGCAGCACTCCAAAGTGCGCCCACTATACAGGCATTACGAACCAGTGGGCTACTGAAATTCTTTTGCACATCACCCATGCGGGCCAATGTCCGCATACTTGAGTTCATGGTAAACTATTGGGATCATGACTTGGGGATGTTCAACCTACAGGGTGAAACCTTGGAGATTACCACTGAAGACATATATTTCATAACTGGTCTGTCACGTCGAGGAGCACCGGTGAACTTAGAGGGCACTGGCAGGGGCGATGACCCCTTAAGTGTCCAAAACTATATAAATGCGTTTTGCACACCGGACACTCAAAAGAGACGGAGCTGCGTCCCTATTGTACATATCAGTGACTTTACTCTACACGTACTTGCTAGCACCATCGTGAGAATTTCAGGATCCTCATCTCTACATTTGGCTATAAGGAACCAAATGAGGCTGGCAGTTGACTGTTTTCGTGGTGCTCTCTATGATTGGTGCTCGGGAGTTGTTCCTATCATGAAGAGACAATTGTCTGATTGCAAGAGAGGAAGGAGGAAAAACTTTGGTTATGCAAGCATATTAGTGGCCTTCTTCGAGAGAGAGTACCAGCATTGAGCCTTGCCATACCTCTACCGATTAGATCTCCACGTCATCCGAGGCTGAGCAGGTGGGGAGACATCTTCCTCCGTCAAGGAGGAGGAGACACGGTACACAGTGTATACGATGATGATTTCTATACCTGGTGGGAACGACAGCTACCAGCACTGGAGCAATTTCCATACGCCGGGATGGACTTTCAAGGTGACCCCGACCTTGTCCTCCCTCCAGGAGGAGCATGGGGAGAGCTAGGTAAATAATTTTTAATTTTTATCATTTTTCAAATTTTTATGAATTTTTAAAATGATAAATATATATATATGTACAAGTCTTAATCCTATAAATGTATCAAAATGCAGATATTGGACCAGTCTGCCCTGAAGGGCACCCACGCATGTTCATTCGTCCTGTCATAGGTGAAGACCCGGGACTGATCAGGGTTCTAGAGGGGAAGTTAGCCAGGCTGACCCAACAAGTACCTACTTTGCGGATATAACATATCCCGACTGCTATGCAGGAGTTTGTAGTTGGAGTTCCACTGGTCTGGCTACGTCTATTCAGACGAGTAGTCAGAGTGGTACTTGTATATATAGAGGCTGTAGAGGCTGCCAAAGCCGAGGAGGCTGAGGAAGCCAGGGTGCAGAGGGACCATGGGGACCAAGGTGGTCCTACGTAGATCTAGGACATTTTGATGGACTACGATCCACATTTTGTATATTTTGTATATGATGAGATCTGAGGATCAGACTTGACCTATCTATAAACAGATATTTTACATATATATATATATATATATTGTTGTCATTTTATTTACAAATGTTTTTTATATGTTTGTTGTATATCTTTATAAAATGTCTGTGAGATGCCAATCTAAAATGTAATTAGCATATGCATCAGTCAATGAATTCTGATTTCGTGGAATATGATTGAATGTAATAACTTCAAAATGTCTTTCCAATAAACGAATTTGCATGAACTGACGTAATAAAATAGGATTTCGTACCTGATAAGCTTGATTGAGCTGGGAAACCACCAACTAAGAATCCAGACGGACCTCAAGCTGGGTAATACCACGTGACAAAGCATCCCATAGGAGCTCAATTACAGCCCTATATTCAGCAACATTATTAGAAGCAAGACCTAGACAAGCGCCTCCCGCGGCAACAAGCTATCCTGAGGGAGAATAAATAACCCATGCTGTTGAAGCTAGGTTACAAGTGTGACGGCTGGCACCATCAGCGAACCCTATATACCTTTCAGAAGACATCTGCAACAACTAGCAGATAGTATAAAAAACAAAACCGACAACCTAATGTACATAAAAAATACATACAAGAAAAATACAAGAAAAAATGCTAAGCCTAAGCATAGTACTTTTTCAGGTAGATCCCATTTCTAGGCTCAGGCAGCTTATTCCCATCAAAATCAACTAACTCATATGTGCCCTTACTCAATACTTTCGACACGACATAAGGTCCTAACCACATGGCCTTGAATTTTCCTGCCCCCAGGGGTTCTTTGTCTTGGTCCCAAAGCAAGACAAGTTCCCCCTCAGAGAAAACCCTAGGTTTGACCAATTTATCATACTGAGTTTTGACCCTATTTTTATGAGCTTGATTAGCAGTCAGCGCATCTCTACGCTGTTCATCAAGGTGTTCTAAATGTACCAGACGTTCCTCAAGCTTAGTCGTATCAGGTAACACATGAATGGCTATCTTTAGAGACAGGATTTCACACTCAATCGGAGTAACTGCTTCCACTCCATGAACGAGTTGGAAAGGGGAGAAACCCGTAGCAGTTTTTACGTTGGTTCGGTAGGCCTAAAGAGCAGGATATAGCATGATGTGCCAATTAGAACGGGTTGCATCAATTGTACGTTTAAGAATAGTTTTTAAAGTCTTGTTGACAGCCTCAACCTGACCGTTTGCTTGCAGATAGTACGGAGAAGAATGTTCTTGTCTAAATCCAAGCATGGTAGTCAGTTTCATCATCATGTTATTTTGAAAATGACTGCCATGGTCAGTGACAATCACTTTGGGTATACCAAACTGTGCTATAATCTGATTGAATACAAAGAAAGCTGTTGTTTCCCCGTCGGCTTTAAAAGTAGGCATTGCCTCTGCCCATTTCGTAAAATAGTCAACAGCGACAATGATGTACTTATGTTCCCCAGCCGAGGCTGGGTTGCATGTCACGTAATCAATCCCCCATTTCATGAAGGGGCCTACCGAGACAACGGGAAATAACGGAGCAGGATGTGACCGCATCTTCCTGGTGTAAAGCTGACATGGATGGCAGCGCTTCACTGCATCCACACAATCTTTAAAGATCGTGGGCCAGAAATAACCGACACGTAGTATCTTCTGGGCCGTTGCTAACCTAGATAAATGACCCCGACATGCTCCACTATGGGAATCATTTAGGACAATCTTCGCTTCCTCATGGGTAAGACAACGACGCAAAACGGAATCTACCCCTCGTCGATATAATGTATCTCCTATAATGAGGTAGTTCTTGGCATGAAGGCGTAATTTATGTGATTCCTCCCTCGAGGAAGCTGCAGGATACTTCAAAGTCTGGAGATATATAAGAATATCCCCGTACCAAGGATCAGAGGTGGATATCAGGAAGATGTGTTCATCTAGGAATGAGTCAAACTCTTAGAGAATGACTATCCATTTGTTAAATTTTCCCCCAACAATCCGTCGGGATAAAACATATTGAAACGAATTCACAACCGCCACTACTGTTGTGGTCCTCAGTAAAATGTAGTGACGTAACCTCTGAACAGCATAAACGGCTGCTAAGGCTAATTTCTCAACGTGGGAGTATCTAAGTTCAGGTCCGTCCAAAGAACGGCTAAGATAATAAACGACATGCTCTACAAGCTTATCATCTTCCTGGACTAGTACTACCCCAATGGTCGACTCCGACGTAGCCAGATATAATATAAAATCCCTAGAATAATCTGGCGGGCGTAACAAGGGTGCCGATAGCAAATCTTTTTTCAATGCCTCAAACGCAAGTTGTGCGGTTTCATCCCATACAAATGGGGTGTCCTGTTTGAGCAGGCGCATGAAACATTTAGTAATCTTGGCATAGTTAACAATAAAACGTCGAAGAAAATTAGACTTTCCTTGCAGGCTTTGAAGTTGCCTGAGAGAGCGAGGAGGAGGCAGATTTATAATGGCCTCTACTTTCAAAGGATCCAACTGAATGCCTCTATTAGAGACAATGAACCCGAGCAATCTTCCCGAATCGACACAGAATACACACTTGTGAGGATTCAAGCGGATTTTATAATATCTACATCTCTCAAATATCAACCATAAATGATTTGAATTTTCTTACTACAAGTCGACTTGTTCATGATCATACACTCTTATGGAATACCTTTATTGATATTTGGTTACCAAGTTAGGATACTGACTTGCAGTCTCACAAGGATGTAAGACAAGAGGTCTCATCACGAGTAAGCCAACTCATTTTCTGTAAGTTTGTGTGAATCACACTACTGCAACTGATCATCAAGTCAGACCAATGCCCTTTAGTCTGCTCTTTACCAAGTAAATAACTTTTATGTCTCTATCATTATCTAGTGAATGGAACAAAAGTGACTAATCTTGGTTAAAGACAACCTTGTCGTGGCTATGGGTGCTTGCTGGAAACAATGGCAATGTCGATGGTATTGGAGGTAAAACTATATGGCAAACATTGGTTATCACAAGCTATTTAAAATGTATGGCAAGTTGGTAATCAATATTCTCATTAATTTTTGTTGGTAATTCTAAAGTTTTGTAAATTTCTTAGAAGATGATTGTAGGGAAATATATTAGTGGAAATAGTTGGTTGAAAATGATCTCTAAAGACATGTTATGTGGGACCCATTAAACATGATTGAAAGTCATTATATTTGCAGTCTTTACTTTTATGTACTTTTGTTTTTCTCTCTTGTTGAATATAAGTCAAAGATCACTAGTTCTTCCATCCAATTGCTATTTGTTGGCCTTTGTCAACAACATCCCTGTAATTTCTCTTAACAAAAATGAATGAGAGTCCCAACCTTTTGCTTTCTTGGTAAATTAATGATCAATGACAACTATCTTAGGTAATATTCAGAGTTTTGGCTATTCGATTCTTTAGGTTTCTTTTGGTCTTATAATTGGCATGTTTTGTATCATTCTTATCATCCACTTGTTTGTCGTGATGCGGAATTACAAGGTCGAAATTAGTTCAGTTATGGACATTCATAGTATCATTGGTAATTAGTTTTATCTTTGGATTCCATGACTGAAAGTATGGAATCCAAAGATAAAGAATGTCATGTCTTTTCATTATCAATTATGCATCCCTCCTTAGGTGATTATGCATAGGTCTAGTTATATATTATGGTTTAGTTTTATTTGAATTTCCTTGGTATTATTTAAATGTAAATTTTATTATTCATTAAAAAAATATTATTGTCAAGGGTTGTTTATGACTAAGCTAATTTAAACTAGACCTGTCCAATTTTAAGTACATTAATGAACAAAAAAAAACACTATGCCTTGGTCCTTAGTGCACCTATAGAAATCCAAACTCGTTATGTCCAAGTAGTTATATTAGTGAGGTGAATTGACCCTAACTTGTCTATGAAATTGGGGTAGACAACTGTCAGATTCCATATCATCGTAGTGACCTTTGCAGGTCACATGACTACAATGTTTCATTTATTTACCTTGGTACAAGTTACTCAAGATCCTTTGTTGATCAACTTTACTTGTACAATGATGGAAGGGTGTAACAATAATGAAAAATGAGTTTTTCATCCCTCTTGATGACCCGGCTCCATGTAGCCCATAAACTCCCTACCGTTATCGTTTGCCCCAACATACTTGGGCATAAGAATTCACCACCTCTCATACTTGTGATTGCATAATGAATCGACGTGGCATTCTTTTCTCTCCTTATAATAAAACCTCATTGTGATTGCTATAATTGCAACGTCGTTCATCACATTAACATTGTACGAGTTACCATTTTCGTTATGTCTTTCAGTTAGTCTCTAACTGAAATTGGTAAAATTGAACCAAACAAATTATAATTGTCCTAGTTTAATACATGATTCCTCATATTGATTTCCATTGATTAATCCTGCCAATAACAATAACATTAGTGGCCATCTTCAATATAATCAAAACGCCATCCATTTAAATGATAAAATTGAAAATAAAACTAGGATTTAACATGCTTATACAATTCTGATTCTTGGAAGACCCTTGGTGAAAATGGAACTATTTTAGATGTAAAATAATGATTATTTTAATATTCCAAGGTTATTTAAATGTGATCAAAATACCTAATTACCTGATTAATTCAGGTGAATCCTAATTAAATTTCATAAATATGTATGAGTTAAAATGCCACTAATGATATCATAAAATAACCAGAGAACCCTTCATAAGGTGAGTTAGCAATCGACTGAATCATTGAAAACAAACTCGAGATACAAAAGAGACGAGATGTATAATTGTAAAAATAGCACAATATCAAATAAATATAATCAATAGCTCGTCGATATCATAAATGATAATGAAATATTTCCGCCACAGGTTTGTATGAATGAATTATCTTTTATTACTAGGATGCGGGTGATTCCATGAAGGTGGGTAACACTTTTTGGCCAAATTTGGCGATGAAAACCTAAATTTTTACTCATGTGCTAGATAGAAGTCCTCAAAATGCATATATGCCATGTAAATTTTGACTTGTAGTAAAAAAAATATTGTAGAATATTATGTTGGCTTCCAAATGATATTTTTTTTAAATATTCTGATGTCATTTAATGTGCGAAATTTCGCATTTAATGAACTGTGTGACCTTAAAAATTTAAAGAAGTTAATAAGTGGCTCGTGTCCCACCCCAATAATTCAATCTTACATTAATAATTTATATATATATATAAATGAGCATGATCTACACAGAATGCACTGTGGTCTACATATTGTTTTGTTAATTTATTTCGCAATATACAATTATTTATTATTTTTCGAAAGTGACCACGTCTTATTTCAGCATCATTTTATACACATGTGTGTCCATCCCAGCTTTTTTTTCACTGTTTTCAAAACTTGAAAAACAAAAGTTACCCTTTTGAAGAGGACGCGTCGATGTGTGGACTGTGCATTTTTAAGAAATTTTTGGATGAGTATTTTTTATCCTGCGGATTTTTCTTTGAGCTACTTTAAAGTTTTTGTCGGGTTTTCTAAGTGTAAGTTTTAGAACTAATTAAAAAAAAACATATGAATGCCAAAATGCATGCATGATACCTCAATCGATAGAGGATTCGGTGATGAATCTATCGGTACAAAATCCACTCAGTTATGTTCCATGAATGGCAGGGTTTACACCCCTAGAAGACATAGAGAAACATTGATTTTCCTGTAAGAAGGCTAATTATTTGTTTTTCAGGCCCTCAATCGAGGTATGTAGCTCCATCGAGTTATTCAAATCCCTCGATCGAGGTTTTAATAGAAGCTCGATAAAGGGTTTAATAAACCCTCGATCGAGGGTTTAATAAACCCTCGATCGAGGGTCTAATAAACCCTCGATCAAGCTACTGTTAAACCCTAAAAAAAAATATTTGTACATGACTACCAAGGTTGTATATGCACGGTCACCATGTTTATATTTAGTACAAAAAATTGACAAGTTATATCCTAGGCCCCTAGTTCTCAACATCTTGTGGACACTAACTACCATAGGGCCCTATCTAGAAGATTATGTCCATGCAAGACATTTTAGAAATGGGCTTCAAGGACCCAACTAAGAGAAAGGAGGTAAGGAATTTCAACATCATTGTATTCCTATCAGCAATATATCTAATGTGTATGCAACTGCTGAAACCTAATGTTTTCCTACACCTAAATACATATTCAGACAAATCATTTTATTTATCAAGGAAGACCTCATCTAAACACTTCTTTCGAGCTACTAATGACAACTTTGGGAATAGAGAATCAACTCGATGAGGTGATGGAGGTTATCCTAGTTTCCCTCAATAGGTTCAAGGCAACACATCTTGGTTTCCATTAAAATGATTGGCAAGAGCATCTCTAGTGTAGTTATTAGATAACAGAAGATGCATCTCTTTGAACTTAAAACTATCCTACAGTTTTGATAAGATGCATATTCTCTTTTGAAAGGACATCTAGTATGCATTTTCATAAGAACAAAAATGATGATGATGATGCTTAAATTTGCATGTAGAACCAGATATTAAGAGTTGTTGATTCATATACGAGCATAACAAACTTGTAGAATTAATGCCTAGCTCTGTAGACATTTCTTAAGATGATGTTGCTTTAACAAAGGGGTTGGCATAGCATTAGAAGGGAAACTATTTTCTTACTGGAAATACAATTTCAGAAGTATCAAATACTACAAAATTTAAAACTGCGATAGCCATTCATTGACTTCCAACTAAATATGTAGAGGAAAAATGCAGAGATTCACAACAGAGATACTTACATGCTTTCTTTCCAATTCTACCCATTCCATAGATACAGCTATGTCCAACACAATTTTCCAACAAATTCACCTCGACCAACTCTGAAAATAATAAATCTCTTAGAAATTTAAACCGAAAAAACAATCATGACATTGCCAGCTTATTCTACCAATAAACCTTTCGACATTTTACCTGGAAACCAGAAGTACTTGGTACAAACCACAATGGGGCCAAGGGTTTGAGAAATGGATTGTTGAAAGATTTTTAATGTTAATTAAACTACTTATTCATAACACAAAATAGGGTTGGAATGGAGCAGCAGTGGGGGGCGAGAATTGAGGATCAGAAATGTAGTGAAAGGTTTTAAATACTAAAAATACTTTGCTCCTTCGTATATAATTTTTAATTTTAAAAAACTACAATTATGTGATATGACTCTGAAAACACTAATTTTTATCTCAATCGTCATGTTCTATTCTGCCCTAGGCTCTGTTCTTTAAATATTTGTCCTGAAGATCCATATCGTAGGTAGATCATAGTCTTGAGAATCCCAGACAAGTGGACACAACTTGCCTAAGTTCAGCTCATCAACTGAATTGCATGCATCATTTCTCTCCTTGGTTCAATGCAAAAATAAACATATCACTTCGGTTGATCCCCAAGGCGATTCCCTATAGTCCTACAAGTTACAGAAATCATAAGTGGGCTTGTCCTACTCTACTATCCATCCGTCTTGCTGCATTGTGAGCTCTAATACAGTACAAGCAATCTCATAAGTGTTTAGCAGTAATTTTTCCTCTGCAGGAAAGAAGAAATAGAATCCATGTCGTACACCTGGGAATCCAAATCATCGCAGTCCTGAGCTTCCACGTGGAGGGGACACAACTTGCCTAAGTTTAACTAATCAACTAAATTCCATACATCATTGATCTCCTTTGTTCAATGGAAAAAGAAACATATCACTTCAGGTCATCTCAATGCGGTTTCCAGGGTAAATTATAGCCATAAATATTTCCCCCACATTGAAACATAATTTAAAACCATGAATATCCCCCCTACATTGAAACATATTTTAAATCCTTAAATATTTCCATGCAATTATCATGAACTATGTAATTTACATAAATATTTTGTAACATTCTTGGTAGTTTTTTTAAGAATTCCACCTAGGCATAAAAAGTGTTGCTGCAAAGGATATGTGTCCTTGACCTTGGGCTTGGGATAAGGTAGAGGGAAAGAGAGCTATGGGGTATTCTCAAAATATTTAACATGCAAACTATCATCATGCTAATTTCAATATCAAAGAACAAGTAAGGTTTTCATGACACATAGAATTGAATGGACTTAATCACAATTCTCACTATTGTAATCTTAGTGTTAGATAGTTGTGTAAAACAAAAAAGAAATTGCATTGTATTAATTGCCCAAACCTATGCAAAATTTGTGGATTGTTAACATATCATACTTTCAATTATTAATCATGTGGTTTGTACCTTGCATTAATGGGCCATGAGTTACATACTAAGTGGTTGACAAACCCACAAATGTACTCAAACAATAATCAAATATGATATACCATATATATAAAGGTTCATGTCATGGCCTATTACAAGAAAACACATAGCATTATGAATGTTATAATCAAATAATTCCGAATCAACAAGTTAAGTACCTTTAGAGAGATGAAAATGTGATCATGAAAAATAAATATGACCTCATTTCCTTGGGTTATATCAATGTCCATTGTTTACTCTTCAAAATTGTTATTGTGCCACACATTTGCAGTTAATATTGCAAGTAAATTATTGAATGACATTAAAATTTACATCAATAACACGTGACTAATTGTTTTGGTATTTCATAATGCTAAGAGTGGAGGAAAATAAATAAAGGAAAAGATGTTATGGCGACTGTGGGATTCGAAAAACAAAAGCATGATACTAATTCTCATTTCGACAAGAATTGAAAATGTTCAATGACATGAATTCAAATGGGGATTCAAAATACAAGGTGTCCAAGCATAATTTGGGGACTCAATCGAGCTTTTCAAAACTTTAACTAAAAAAATATTCGAGTGCCCATATTCGTGTGCACACATGAATATGGACACCCAAAAATTTCTTTAATCAAATTTTTTAAAATCTTGTATTGTTCATGAGAACAAGGTCTTCGAATTCAATTAAAATCAAACATAGAATTATATTATAATAAAATTTAATAAAACATAATTTCGACTAGAAGAATGATACTTGTGGGTAATAGTACATACCTTGAAGAAGAAACAAGTAAAAGCAATAATATTGCCACTTCCTCTAGATTTTATGTGTAAATATTAGTCACGGAGTAATTGGAGTTATAGATGTGATCAATCATATCTATAACTCCAATTACTATGCGACCCATATCTACAAATGAATATAAATGACCCTTTTCATCTATAAAAATCTAGTATATCTATAGCTTGTCTCTAATATTCTTTCACTAAATTTCTATGCAGCAAACATAGTGAATTAAATCATGGTTTGTTGCATATTTATAGTTATAACAATTAGAGATGCTCGATCGAGCTCTATTTGAAACGCTCGATCGAGATTTTTCCTAAACCCTCGATTGAGGTCTTAACACCTAGATCAAGGGTTTATCAAAAGGTCGATCGAGGGTTTAAGAAAACCTCGATCGAGTTTTTTCTAAACCCTTGATCGAGGGTTTAGAAAAAGCTCGATCGAGGTACGTTTTTTTGTTTTTGCCGAAATTGCCTTGCCAAAAATTGTAACCTACCTGCATGGATGCACCCTCTTATAAAAACAAGATTCATATATTCATGAAGGATAGAAATACACTCATCCAACAGCATCAAGTTCAGCTTGACCAATTGAAACAAGAGATTTCCATAGCCCACAATCGTTCTACTATTTACCTTGCTTCTGATCGTCTGAATCCTTCAGCAAACCGATGAGCTACTGTATCTTTTACATTGTATATAGCTTTTGAGGTGAGTTAGTTTATTTTTATTATTTTTTATGCAATGCCATTTAATTATTCTCTTAATATTTTTATTTTACGTAATAAGAAATAGTTGCAGAATTAAAATTCTGCAACCATTTCATCATATTTTGAAAATTATATTAATTTTGCTTTTGTGTTTTTGGTTTCGGATATTATTTACCTGGTCTACCTATGCTATGGACACTACATACTTATCATCTCTTACATGGAGCCTGTGTGTCAGTTAATGGGAAGCTAAAATGCAATTTTGGTTGTATTATCCATGTTGGCGCCTATCTCTTTGGTTTTGATTAATCATACCCTTATGAAAAAAGAAATTATGGTTTGACGAAGGCAGAAGTCTAGTAAGTTAGTATAATTCCTTGATTTTCTCAAAATCACGAGTTGAGTTGTTAGAGATCAAATAAAATGTGAACTTGGTTTTAATGTCTTATACATTTGTTAAGAGCCATTACTAGACATTTTGTAGTTTGTTGGTTGTAACTTTCCATATCTTTTGCATCTTATCTGTTATATATTTTCGATTGTAGTCTTCACTATAGCTCTATATAGAGGATGAGGTAGACTAGGATAGGGGATTGATTTATTGGACTTAGTGCATACCATCTTTTGAGAAATATAACACAAACTTATTTTGTCTATACTTTTTGGATTTATGTGTGTGAGAATGTCTTCAATTATAGGTAGATCTGAAATTATATGTTGATTTATTTTGTTACTATTTTTCTAGGTTTGGTATTCCAAAATGTGACCGAGATTTCCCTTTTGGCTACAAAATTTATATTATTATTTTTCTATTTGAATTGTCATTCAAGTAGGAGTAACATTTTTTTTTTAAATACACTATTACCTTGATTTGCATTATAAATCTTATAGGAATTGTCATTCATTTTTTATATGATTTCCATCTACAACAAATATGAATTAATTTAGTACTAGTGATTTTTCTTTAATCAATAGGATTGTATTTTGTTGATTAGGAATTTTTACATGCATTCTTTATGCAAAATTAAATTTAAAAAATATAACATGTCTTTATCACATATTAAGATTGTTTTGAGGTTAAGTTTTGACTGAGTTTTTGTTTGTTGAAAATTAGTCTAAAATCTAGTAGATCTTATTTTGTTTTTCTTATTATTGGTGAATGTATGGAATGGGAAAAGGGATGAGATGTTGTTAATTTTATAGGTTACTATCTTTCAATATATATATATATATATATATATATGCTTATCCAAGTAGTTGTGTGTTAGATAGATTAATTTGGTTTGTTTAGATTTCTTTAATTTTAAAATTTGTTTCAATTGTGTATTAGATTATTTAGTTTCTTAAAAGTTCATATCCTTGATTTAAAGATTCTATTTATTATTTTCTTGTTAAACACAAATTCTTTCTCGTGACTTATCAGGAAAAAAATCCGGTAAATTCATATATATTGTATGTGTGTTCATATTATATTTTGCATATATTGTATTTTTGTGTTTTAATTTGTTTACATTAGTTTAGTTGTTTATTTTTATATTATTAGATTGTTTTTGGCTTTTCTCATTGAGTTTTGGTTTTTCCATAATCTGATCTTAATTTTCAAGTCAATTTAAGTAGATAGCATGGCGGGAAAATTTTACTAAACATGTTGCCATGTAGTTACTTCAAACGACTAGAGGTTTCCAAATACCCCTAGTTTGGGTTGCCATTCCCTTGTTGACCATAGTTCATACTTTTGGTCAAAACCTATATGGTGATGTAGTTACTTCAAACGACTAGAGGTTTCCAAATACCCCTAGTTTGGGTTGCCATTCCCTTGTTGACCATAGTTCATACTTTTGGTCAAAACCTATATGGTTTGGTTTTGGTCTACCAAAAAAATGGTGGATCGACCACATTTGAACCTATGACCTCACCTACAACATTCCAATGTCTTACCGTTACACCCACGTATGTTCCTTGGTATATATGGTACATAACGTTTAGTTTAAGTTTTTAATGTCTACATTGGAGGGATAAAAAGGATTAGGGATAAGTTGTGACCCCATCGTATATATTATTTTTATTAACGTGGAACCATAACCCAAGGTCGCAAATCAGCGGACCATGCAATATATAATATATTTTGCAACCAAAACATAACCAATGGCATGGACAACGGGATTTAACCGCTCGAACCAAAGTTCCCAACCCAATGCACAGTTTGGTATGTTATTTGGAGTAAATTTTGTTTAAATTTAAAACTATCTGACACGGATTTGGAGGGTGGCGGCTTAACCTAGCCTCCAATAAAACAATGTTGCTACAGAGTTTTTCAAGTACAAAAGGTAAAGGCCAAGTACAGAGTACATAGTGACATGCATATCGAGACAGTATGGACTGACAGAGCATTACAATGGAGTTTGTTCCAAAGCGGGCGACCCGAGGGCCTGTGTAGAAGCCTATCGAGTTTATACTCAAAAGACTCAGATTTTCAAGAGGAGTGTAGATCTGGTCTCTATTTCTGAGTTTGACCATCCTGAATTAAAGATTCTTGCAGATCATTTGTTACCGAGCCAAGTATAGTTGGAGTCTATACTTTAAAGTTTAAGAATTTCCTGTAGAATCCAGTGGAAGGTTTTGTTTCTATATCAAAGTTGTGGATATGAAAGGTTACTTTAGAAGTTGGTTGTAAGTCTTTCTTTGTATTATTTCAACATTTTGATATTAATGAAGAGCAGTCTCACTATTGGGATTAGACCCGAACACATAGCCAAGATGTCTAGTGAACTTCGTTATCAAGTTTTTGTGTGTTTCCTGATATTTTTTCTCTGTTTATCTCTCATTTAGTCTTCTTTACTCTTTCATATTTCATTTATGAAGAATGGTTTATGTAAGTTTGTTTCACAAGCATGAATGTTTAGTTAACAAAAGCAATTCACATAACATTGCAAGATGCAGTATCAATATAAATATCCTGGAAATTGAAAAAGATTTGTTATCAATGAAGGAGTAATGGTTGTATTGGTAACTTAAGATTTTCAGATAAGATAATCCAAAAGTTCAACAAATCGTCAATTCATTTTCGAAGCCAAAAATCCCATGGTTGATTCATTAATTATGTCTAAATATTTACATCCATCCATTCTATCCATTTTGTTTGATATCATTCAATTAAATAGTCAAAACCCTAATATATTTTAGTTACACTAAGGAACATTTATTGATCTATTTCTTTATTTGGAGGTTTGTGTTATGATCTAACATACCTCTAATTTTAAATGTGTGCATTCATAAATGCAATGTGATCTGATACTATTTTTAAGACGAATTGATTTCAATGATATTACATTTTGTATGAAACTTTGGACCCATCAATTAATTTCTCTGAAAATTTTCATGGTTAGTTCATTGTAACATCAAGGAAACAGAGAAAACTAGTGGAACTTGCTTTAATATATATTTAAATTGGCATATGCATCTCCATAATAGGGACAAAACAAGGCTTACATATCATCCTTTAAAATATAAATGACTCAAAGTGCGGGAGGGAAAAGAATTCCCTGATATTTATAATATTGTTTTATGTTATCTGCAACAACTCAATTCTTAGTTCACACAACTTGTACCTTTATGTTCAGCCCATATAGGTCCAAGCTGCAACATGAGCTTTGATACCACTTGTAACAAATCAACAATGCCATCAATAGATCCTTGGGGTACACAGTATAATTTTTTTCTATTGAATCATTCAAGCACACCAATTA
Organism: Pseudotsuga menziesii; assembly: GCA_001517045.1. Lineage (NCBI taxonomy): Eukaryota > Viridiplantae > Streptophyta > Pinopsida > Pinales > Pinaceae > Pseudotsuga > Pseudotsuga menziesii. The sequence goes on from LPNX010560505.1 coordinate 330,486, forward strand.
TGCTAGTCTCATTAATCATTTGACCTTATAATCATTCCTAAACATTATAGCAAATAGTGGTTCAATACTCATAACAAAAGGGAGACCCTTCACTCCCAATATATATCTTATGTATCTTCTATAGTTATATTTTCAATTGAATTCTTTAATTTGTAATCATACTTCAATATTGTAAATTATAGCCAACATAAGTAAATCTAAGTTATTAAATCTCACTAAACACAAAAACCATAATGTCTCTTAACTATATAAGATATGGCACTCATGGTTATTGTTTCTTTTATATACAAGAAACCACTCCCTTTACTAAATAACAACAATAATAATGTATATACAAAAGTATATAATTATTTTATCATGCATATTTACCTTATGTTCACATGCTTATTCTTATGTATCCCATACATGAGTATTCATGTATATGTCTTTGAGACATTAATCAAACCATCAAGCAAACTCAAGACACAGATGCATTGGAAGGTTCCTAGTATTTCTTTTAAATAGGTATCTCCTAACACTTAATACTATGCTCATTGATAAGATACATACAATATGTAAGCCACATGACGGTCCATTGAATTTAATGATCTCTCCTAAGCACAAGTTGTAAGCGATGAGGTATGAGTCTCCTAAGTCGGTTGTTGAGAAAACACTTAATACTATGCTCATTGATAAGACACATACAATATGTAAGCCACATGACGGTCCATTGAATTTAATGATCTCTCCTAAGCACAAGTTGTAAGCGATGAGGTATGAGTCTCCTAAGTTGGTTGTTGAGAAACGAAAAAGGTTAGTTAGCTTCACTAACTCTGATAAAAATAAAACTAACTTATAAAATATGTACACATGTAAAATGATTCCACCATAATGTCTTCATAGAATTAGTCTAATTCATTTCCACCATTGGAACCCATTCTCTGCAGTCACAACTTGTTGTCGACAATCAGGTTAGTCCATAAGTCATTAGGAGCACTATAAATCATTAAATAACTTTACCATCGTAAGCTACTTAATGAAGAACATAATAAACTTGTAAAAATAATACAATATTTACTTAATCAAACTAATAAATACGGGTTACTTATCTAATCTAAATAGCTTAAGCGACTGAAAATTCGGCTTAGACTTTCCTCCCAATCACTGACTTTATTCGGCATATGTTATTCCTCCTAGAGCCACCCCTGAGTTCGGCGAAAAATACACTAAGGAAAGGTTATAAAATCAGAAACTCTTCGAGGTTCAAGATAACTTGGTTATTAGACTATTAACCCATCCCTAATCAAACTAGGAATATTATTTACCATTAAAGCCTTTTAGAATCCAGACACATAGCAGGAAATTCACTGGTTATGTCAATTTAAGTTCAAAATGCAAACAATGTTAAAACTGGTTATGTCAATTTAAGTTCAAAATGCAGACAATGTTAAAACCGCATACAAGGGCTCTTTTCCAACCCACGATGACCATTAAAATGCAAACGATGGAAGGTCGTGTTTCAGTCTAGATCTGTAGTTATAAATCATATGCAGACTAGATCCATTGTTTAGATCATACATCAACGCATACCCTAGAAAAACGATGCAGATTTTAGATCATACATCAATGCATACAATGGGAAGATGATTTCAGAGTTGATCTGTTGTTATAATTCAACGCAGGTAATAAGGAAACGAAATGCAGAGATTTGATCCCACATATCCAATGCAAACATTAGGAAACATTGTAAAGTATACATTACGCTAGCATTGGGAAACATTAGCTCACATATCTAGATCTGAAAACCATAATAAAAATGCAAACATGAGAAGGGTCTAGTTCACATAATAATGCTTAAAATTGGGACCGTGTGCAGTAAACAAAACACAGACATGAGAACTTGTACTACGATCCACACATTACAGATCCGATTACAATTAAAATGCAGGCAGAGATCCAAACACAGACGATGGATTTGATCACATGTATTCAATTCAGACATTTGGGAAATCGTTGTAGATATTAAATCACACACATCAAATGCGTACAATGGGGAAACGTATGCAGATATTGGACCATACATCAACGCAGGAATTGGAAAAGAAAATTGCAAATTCTAGATCGCAAACGATTGGGACAACAATTTTAGATCTGTACATATCAATGCAGTCAAATGGGAAAATATTGCATAGTTTTGAATCATGTATCAACACATACGATGGGAAACAATTTTAGATCTATACATATCAATGCAGTGAAATGGGAAAAGACTGCAGGTTTTGATTGATGTATCAACGAATATGATGGGAAATGATTTCAGATCTATACATATCAATGCATTCAAATGGGAGAAGATTGCAAAGTTTGAATCATGTGTCAACTCATACGATGGGAAACGATTTTAGATCTGTGCATATCAATGCAGTCAAATGGGAAAATATTGCAGAGTTTTTAATCATGTATCAACGCATACGATGGGAAATTTTTTTGCAGAGTTCTAGATTACAAACCAACGCAGATATTTGGTAACCAAAAGTAGAGTTCTATATCTATAAAATAGTAGCACAATGCCTACAACCCAAACGCAGTTGATTTGATAAACGAAGGTGTAGATTGGATCTACGCACAAGAAAATCATATACAAAAACCATGCAGCAATAAAAACAAAATCGCAGAGTCATACCAAGAGATGAAGTATTGGCTCTCGCCTAGAAATCCACCCAATGGATTACGCTTCTCCTTCCCCGTCACCATCGTTCATCTCTTCAACAAAACTCTACTTCCTGTATGCCCCCCACTAAGAAAAACCATAGCCTTTAAATAAGAAAACATTTTAATCCCAAGAAGACAAATGGCAATGGAAATGGTTGGACCTTCCTTCCACGAGGGAGACAACCCACCTAAAACGGGCTTCAACTTCTTAAATATAAGATTGTTCCTCTCTCTCCTCAACCATAAATAAACAACATTTAGTTAAAAAGGAATTGTCTCATTGGACACTTTTTTGAAGGCTTATTTCCATTAATAATAAACAAATATAAAAGGGATACGTAATCCCCACATAAGTGCATGATCCAAGAGACGCCAAGACCATTCGCGACTTCAGCAGATACAGAACTCTAAATACAGACTCTGACCAAAGCTTGTTCGTTTTCAGAGGGTGAATATTATCACAAGAGTAAACTCAACTTAACTAGAGTTTCTGATCCCAGTTGATCACACTAAGTGTAGAGGGAGAGCATACGCTACTGGTTTTACAGACTCATTACAAGTGATATCATTGCTTTTGATCCCAGCTGATCGCTCGAGGCATAGAGGGAGAGCATACACAGTGATCGACACACGAAGAAAATGAAAAAAACTTACTAAACTCAAAAACACTCGGTGTCCAAATGAAGGGAGGAGCACCTTATTTATACATATTTAGTTGGTAACCCAGTGACCCAAAACCTACATCTAACGGTAAAGATACTTGATTTGGATCTCATGGTAGTTGACCAAATCACACCTTTTGTTGGGTAAGTCACCCAAACCATGTGAAGGAATCTACGGACTGACAAGTGACTGGACTTTTACACAATGGAGCTATTGTTAGCGGCCCATGACACTTTCCATTATTCATTGTCATGATTACAAATACATGGGTTTTCCCCACATGTACAACCAGCGAATATGTCAGAATCATTGTCCAATCCAAATTCGATATCCAGAAATAAGCAATTTGAAAACCATTGATCCACGTCGGATCTGACCATGACTTCATTAGAAATACAACAGAATTCTCCTTGAAAAATAGATTCAAACTCAACACTTAAAGGGATCCTTCTCGTATGGACTTTATTATCTAGGAGGCAGTCATTTTTGTCCATTCTTATGTATTTCTGCTAAGTGAAAACAAGGGGTTCAAGAGGAGAGTAAGATCCTCCAAGATGTCGCAGCTTAAATTTAAACCACATGATTTTACGATCATGTTTGCTTGAAGGTGCAAGATGAAATTGACACATCGTTGAACCCAATCTTTCCTTGGACAGAACTTATCAAGAAAAAATTATGTCCATCCTGACCATTGTTTTTGCACCAGTGTAGAAGGATACCCGCATATTATTATTTCTCCTTGTTCTCTACAAAACTACAATATGAGGTTGTAGCTATTCCATGTCAAAAAACCTAGACTGATGTCCACACAAAACAATTCTCATCCATCTGTGTAGGTTGTGTCAATCTAAACATGATTGAGCTACTAAAGCTGGTGCAAAGCATTTTCTAAGCCTTTAAAGGCTTGCTTTTCCCATCTCTCCAAGATTTGAATTTTCAAAGGAGAAGCATTTACTTGTTGAATTAAAGAGACTGCCATATATTTATTTGCTTCCTTTTTTATGGCGCAATTAAAAAATCTTCTCTTTCCTCTTCTAACAATGGATCATTAAAGATCCGGACCTTGTATTTTTTATTTGACAAGCTAGATGCTCCATAGTCGAACATATTGAGGCTAGGTTTCTCCTGTAGTTCTTCTCTGGTTAACATGTCAGCAACACAATTTAAATATCCTGGTTTAAATACAATTTCAAAATCAAAGTTTTGTAACCAAAGAAACCATTTTAAAATCCTAGAACTATTTTCTACCATAATATTTTCATTCTTGAATATGTCGGGCATTATTTTCAGATCTGTTCTAATAATTTAAACTTGACAAGTTTTAAATAAAGCTTGAAATGGTTTACAGTATTTTTTACTGCAAGTATTTCTTTGTCGCTTGATGGATAATTGATCTCTACGTTTTTAAATGCTCTTGAGGCGTAGCCGCAGATTTCCTCTTTATCTCCATGTTTTTCTATGAGAATACATCCCCAAGATTTATTGGAGGCATCTGTTTCAATCACCATTTGACCAGAAAATGAATGTCATCTTCTTGTCCTTTGTGGAATGGCCTGATATAATTCAGGCTTCCCATAAATCTCTGTAGTCGAACTTTTTCCAAGATTCGATCAGGGAAGTGAGCAAAAACCTTCAAGACATGTTCTTGAAGAATCGCCTGTCCTTACTTATTCTATATCCCAAAAATTCAATATCACTTTTGCCAATATCCAATTTGGATTTTGACAAAACCAACTCATGTTTAAACACCAAATAATAAAATTCTTGAAGATGTTTTAAATGTTCCTACAAATTTTTGGAACAAATAAGAATATCATCTATATACACTAATGCCCATTTCTTTTCTCTGAAGATATATTCCATTCTTTTTTGGATTTTTGATGGTGCATTATTGATACCAAATGGAAGGACTTTCCACTGATACTTTGCATGAGGAACAACAAAGGCAATTTTGAACCTGTCTTTTGCTTCAATTCCAATCTGGTAAAAACCAGACTTCAAGTCAAATTTGCTAAAAATTGTACATCCTGCTATTCTTTGCAAAAGACTGGATTTATCAGGGAGAGGGCAACTGACTGGTTCAAGGACTTTATTCAAGGGTTTAAAATTCACAACCAGTATGGGTTTTCCTCTTTTTATCTCATACTTTTTATTGACAACAAATGCTCGGCATGCCCATGGGATCTTAGAGGGTTCTATGAGACCTTTGTCTAATAGTTCTTTAATTTCGTTTGCACCGAATTCTCTTTCTGAGGGAGACATGAGGGCAGCAGAGACTTTTTGGGCTTTTGGTTTTTCCAGAGGGTTAAAAGGTAAAGAGACAAAGTACTTTTCTCTAGCCCAAAATGCATTAGGTGACTCTGAGGTGCAATCATTCTCTAATTTTGAGGAAATTTCAGAGATGAAAGATTCCTTATGCATTTCTACATAGGTGATGCATCTTTCCATTTTGAACAGTTCTGCAAGACTGGGAGTGGGATTAGATTGAGGAATAAGATTCTTACATTTGAAAGAAGTAGAATAGTATAGAGAGGTGGAAACTCTTCTGCCATTTATTGTACAAGTAAAAATCATATTTGTCTCATTAACTGTAATGGGGCTGACTTTATGTAAAAAATGTGAGCCTATCACGCAATCTTCCTTAAGGTCATCTAGTCTATTGAGGTGCAGAACTTATTTTATTCCTCCTATGCTTACTGGAAAATATGGAACTCTTCCTTTGAGTTGTACAAGAGTTCCTTCAATGGCTACACCATGTTCATTTGTTTTTTCCCAGTAAAACGATGGTATAGCATTTCCTTTTGCCAAATTCATTTGGAAACCTGAATCTGAATCTATCATAAAATCAAGCTCATACGCTTTGAATTCAGCTAGACAAAACTTTATTTTAATGAAATATTTAGGACCAATGAACAACCCTAAAGAGCCTAGCGATGGTTCTTCGTTATGGCAATCTTCTGCTTCTGAATCACTAGTGTGCTGATAATGTTTTGGACTTTCGGTAGCTTTTGGTGACTATAGTGCTTCAGCATAATCCCTGCACATTTCTTCATCAGAGGACTGGACTCTTTCTCTGATTGTTATTTCAAGCATTCTTTTCAATTCCTCTATTTCTTTTACCAGTTGCTTTAAAGAATTATGCTTATCTTTGATTTGTAGTCTAATCATATTCTCTTTATCTTTTCTAAACTTTTGTCTATCCTCATGATGGTCAGGATATCCTTTGTATAAATATGCAGGCTGGTAGAGTGCTGGATTCTGGTTGATTTGTGGAGAGACAGATTTCTCTCTTGTTGCTGAGACTTTCTCTTTTGATTTTATTCTTTTTAAGAGCTTTCTCTTTTCATCTTTTAGATCTTGCCTTTTTATATATTGATGAGCTGGAGTCTCAGACAATTCTTTGTAAATTTTAGCAATCTGGAATTCTGAAGAGACCTTAGGCAAGTTAGAAGAGAACATATAAAAGCCGAAATCAAGAGGACAAAAACATCCTCCTAAATTTGTGTCTTCATCAGAATCAAAAGAAGACGATTTAGATGAATTGGGGGGAATTTTATCTAAAACAGGGTCAGAATCAGAGGAATCACATTCTTTTGGTAAGAATACGATCTTGCCTTCAAGATAGTCTCCTACTGCACACCAAGCTAGATCCCGCCAGGATGGATCCAGGTCTTCTGAGAACATGGCATCCAGTCTATGTTTCTTCTTTTTATTTCAAAATTTGTTATCCCACTGACCCTTTTTCCCACAAATGAAACATTTTTCTTTATCTGCAGGTTCAAATCTTTTCTTAAAATAGGATTTCTTCTTGAAACTTTTGCCTTTTTATGTTTGTAGCCTTTATCGAGATGAAATCTAGGTGCACTAATATACTTGGGATGCTTTTTCTTTTTACAACTACATGAATCACACCCAAAGTTTTTTCTATTGTGGGCACCACATCGCCAATCTGACATTTTTACAACATCTTTGCAAAACTAGGGGAAAACATTGAAGACTGTTGCTTAAAATCTTTAGCTACTCTTTTCTCCATACAATGTTCTTTCCAAGTTTCCATGATGAATCCATGCAATTGAGAAAGAGAAATACCTGACAAAGGAATATTTTTATCTTTAAGATGTTGTTCCACAGCATCAGGAACATGGCTAGGAAAACTTCTTAAATAATGCTTCAGATATGCAGGCTTATCAGCATTGCCAGAAGAAATTAACAGTTTTTGCATATAACAAAAGTATTCTTCACTTTTATTTAGGTCACAGATTCTGGATGACATAAACAAATATGCAAGATGTTCATAATCTTCATTTTCATCGGGACCATAAAATTATTTACCGAGGGCAGTAAGAATTTGTTGGTCTACATCTCCTGCATTTAACATTTCCTCTCTGGATTCTTGGGGAATCCAGCGCCACCATTCTGAAGCTAATCTTGAAAATACAAAAACCAGCTGGAGTGCTAATTCTTGGCCATTTATTGTGGTGTCATGTGTTCTTTTGTATAATACCCAATTTGACAGAAGCTGAATAGATGTTGGGATTTGGGCGCGGGATTGGCATTGTATGTTTAACACAGGTTGATCAAGCATTTGGGATATCAGATTGTTCATCCCATTTATTCCGAAACCAAGAGAATGAGGAGTTGACGAATGAGAACTATCAGGAACTGATGACATTTCTGTATCAAAAGGAGGAGGAGATCATGTTATCTGAGGATGGTTGTGCTCTTGATTGGTTGGGTTTGAAGATCCAATGTTCTATCTTTTAGGGATTCTAAATGATGATAAATATTTATCTGAAAGGGAATTTGGCATTCTTTAAAACTAGGAGACCATATCTTTTAACTTGTTGAGTTTAGCTTGGTATTCCATTTCTTGACCAAAAAGGGATTCTAGTCTTTGGTCATGTTCTTGAATACTCATCATTCCAAATGAGTATCTTCTTTCATGTTTGGCTTTATGACCTTTAGCTGCAAGATCTAATGCAGTTTGGCTTACAGGATTCTTTTTATTACTTACATTTAGGGTTCTGGCCATCATTTTTCCTAAGACATCTAGCCTTTTTTCTAACTTTTCACTTGCTCAGATAATTGCAGTTTTTACTTCTTCTTGACCTACAAGCAAGTGATCAATTTTAGCTTCTAGCTGAGCAATGTGTTCTTTCTTAGTCTGTTCTTTTTGTCGTAGAAGCATAATATCATAGGCTATGTCATCTATATTTTGTCCAGTAGTTGTTGCTGATAATTACTATAAGTAAGCAGCTTTATTTCATTGAAGACAGGTTTGTGTGGAGTGGATGATCTATGCGGCATGGACTCTCTTTTAGAAAGACAATCATGAGAAAATTGTCGGAATGGAGTATCATGAAGATTTATTCCTGGATGGTACGAGGTATCACCCTGTGGGTTTGTGGAGGTGAACCCAGGGCTACTTCTAGGGAGAGACATCATGTACAAGCTTACTCCTTTGTTTCTAATTTTTAGTCCCTCAAATGCTTTTCTGCAGGCAGGGCAGTCTACATGCTGACCTTTTTGCTCATTGTTATGAACACCTGAAAAGGAAAGGAGGGAAGAAGAACAGGGTTCAAACAAGGTTGATTTTTTAGAAGTATTATTCACAGAGGAAGATCTGACAAGAGGTGGAGCAAATTGGGGAGAAGGAAACCCTTCAGGAAATTTAAAAGAGTTTGAGAATCTGTCAAAGACAAGGGGTTTAGGAATAGAGAGTTTTTGCTTCTTATTTTTGTCAAAGTCTCTTAACTCTCTGTATCTTACCTCCCGTTTCTTTGGGTAACTAATGCCAGTCCAGTCAAATGTGATAGGTGTAGATTTTTTTGACTTATCAGTTTCTACCATACTTAATAGGCACGATCTTTCATGGAACCATCATTTTGTCCCACTAAGAATTCCAATACCTCGTTCCATCCAGGAAGAAATCTTCCCGATACTCCATTTCGACAGTTTTCTCATGATGGTATTTCTAAAAGAGAGTCCAGGTATTATACAAAAGAACACAGGACACCACAATAACTGGCCAACAATTAGCACTCCAACTTGTTGCTATATTTTCAGGATTAGCTTCAAAATGGTGGCACTGGATTCCCCAAGAATCCAGAGAGGAAATGTTAAATGCGTGAGATGCAAACCAACAAATTCTTACTGCCCTCGGTAAATAATTCTATGGTCCTGATGAAAATCAAGATTATGAACATCTTGCTTCTTTGTTTATGTCAGCCAAAATCTGTGACCTAAATAAAAGTGAAGAATACTTTTGTTATATGCAAAAACTGTTAATTTCTTCTGGCAATGTTGATAAGCCTGCATATCTGAAGCATTATTTAAGAATTTTTCTTAGCCATGTTCCTGATGCTGTGGAACAACATCTTAAAGATAAAAAATTCCTTTTTTAGGTCTTTCTCTTGCTCAATTGCATGGATTCATCATGGAAACTTGGCAAGAACATTGTCTGGAGAAAAGATAAAAACATTCCTTTTTTAGGTCTTTCTCTTGCTGCTGCTAGATATACTGATGATTGACTTTTGGCAAGTAGGTAAGAATTCTTGTATGAGATCGGGGCTTACTTAGCATTCCGCTAACTCAAATGGAGTTCTGGTTCCTTACATGTTTAACAGGTAAACGCAAGTTCCAGTAGGGTGTTATTTAAAATTACGCCGAGAAACTACTTCCCTAGCATGTTTAAGATGCTAGTTTTAGAAAAGGTTTAAATATGTTTCTTGTCTTCAAGGAGGTAATGTCAATTATTTTTCCATTGTTATAAATCCATAGTTGTATTTATAACTAACACCATAATGACTTTTTACCAAAAACATAAACAAGGGTTTAAAAATTTGCAAGAACAAGTACTTACCAAAGTTCCTTCAATCGTCTGAAGATTATACTCTAGAAATCTAAAGAACACTGTTTTATTTTCTTGTGTTTACCGTAATGGTTATTTATAAATTTCCATAGAGAAAATAGAGCTCATGTTTTTGGGCTTAAGTTCACTCCATACTGTTTGGTGTTTCTGCAGCTACTTTCACTTCAAGACTCCATAGACATCCTTCTCTTAATGAATGATCAAGTTACTTATGTTTTTCAATTATAAATTTATCAATGAGTTGTTAGAATTTTATCGAGATTCTTTCAAGTTTAATTCTTTAGTTCCTTGAACACTCCTTCAATAAATACAACACAAAGGCGAAGTTTTCAAGAGTTCATGGATCTTCTTTTCACTATGGTTATAAGTTATAAGATGACCTTCTCATAATTCTTTTACCAGCTTAAATATTACACGTAACTATTAGACTTGTTTGATTAACATGAAAAAATTCTAGGATAACAAGAGTATCCAAGTTGTAACCTAAAGTAGAATTACTAAGTATCAAACCACCATGATAAAATCAAATGATGGGCAATCATATGATGTCTAGTTTTGAATGATCGTTGGTTTTAAAAATGCAAAATGTTTGATGCAACGCTGACTATGGAACTCAACCCACGCTTGAAGAAATATTTGGAAGGACACGTGGAATGGTTACATCCACTCAAGGGTTGACTTAAAACTTCAAAACCCTATTCATTTGTTTGCATAGTGAGAGTTCCTCCTTCATGTTGGCCAAGCTGAGAGCTCGCGGCCAAGGGAGACTTGTAACCATCTTCAAAAATTGGCAATTTACTTCCTTACTCTATGCTGTGACTGCTGAGAGAGGTCGTTAGTGGTTTTGGTATTTTTACTAGTGGAAGTAGTTACAACAAGAGTGGATATTGGCTTTTCTTCATGGCTCGAGGGTTGTGCTTGTCTTTAACCTGCAACGGAACAATCATAGCTTCAGCCTTCATCTGGTTGAGTAGATTTTCTTGTTTTTCCTTCGCAGAGGTGACTCCAAGTCTTCTTGCCTTCCGGCACCGTGCCAATACGAACTGGGGTGGCCATCTCTCCTAAGCTTCAACTCGAAAATACAACAGGTAAAGACTTACCCTTAAATCGATTTTATATTAGTTTTCTTATGAGGGTTTTACAAATTAAAAAAAAAAAAGATTTGTAATGATATGGTTTGGAACTTGCAGGTCCTTGCTCTCGGTTCTAGCTCTATAGGTGAAAGCGAGCTCACCCTTTAGTTTTACATGAGCATACAAATTGGTAAGCCCTAGTTTCAACGAGGGTTTCTTCCTACAAAAAGTTGTGGTTGTTGGAAGTTTAGTTCTTGTGGTTGAAAAGGCACGGCCTCGGTTGTCTGTTAGCTTAAGGTTCCATTGCTTGATTGTTTATGTAAAAGTTTCGAAACCCTTAGAGGGTACTTTGGACAAGGATAAAGAAGGCTCTAGTAGTCGTGATGGAAACTGGTTTTTGTTTACATCTCTACCTTTACAGACTAAACAATGTAACTTCTTTTTCTGTTTTCTAAAGAGCTCAGCTCTAAGCCCTACGAGGTTGTCGATATTTGTCTGGTTTATTTTAGTTTTTACAATAGATTTGAGTAGGTGAGAAAGGACTGTGAATCAGTCAGGACTTGTAAAATGAATTAAGGTTTTTACCTGTCAGTAAAGAATGGTTATTGTTCGATATATATATTTTGCATAGTTGAGTTTTGTTAACGGGCCTGAGCCTCGACCTTTAGTTCTAAAGGTTGTAAGCCATTTCTTCTTATTTGATTTTGTTTTTTACAAATTGTTTATGTAATACTTCAATTATTATCCTGTATTTATAAGGATTTCCACTGCAAAGTTTATGAGAAAATTTACCGTGTTTAAGAGTAATATTTTACTCTGTTTTTGGTTTCGAAGGGTTAATTATTAAGTGTATCCTATAGTTTGGGAAAGAATAAATTTTACAAGGAAATATTCAGAGCTCTGTTTTATTATTTTATGATTCTGATGTTGGATGTTGATGTTCATTTTTTACTTGCTAACATTCAAAGCATCCAACAATATATTCTACCAGTTCATTTTTCATGTTTGGCCATAAATAATCTTTTCTTAGCATGGTTATAGTTTTCTGATAACCTGGATGCCTTGAATAAGGAGTTTTATGAATTTCGTTTAAAATTAATAGTTTAATATTAGGTACATTAGGTACGTATAATCTATCTTTATACAGTAATAATCATTTTTCATTCAAGTTGTACCCTGTACTTAGACTTTCTATTAAATTCTCTTTTACTTTTGCTTGTAATTTTTGATAATTTTCATCTTGTTCTATTCTAGCTTCAGGTTGTTCTTCCAAGTCTGTTGTATAAGTTTTGATAGCTACTGTAAAATTCAGCTTTGCATTTATACTTAGTGCATCAACAACCTTATTCTACTTTCCTTTAATATGTTGAATTTCAAAATCGTATTCACTTACAAAATCTAGCCACCTAGCTTGCCTAGCATTCAAGTTAGGTTGATCTAACAGGTATTTCAATCCTTTATTCTCCGTCATTAAGATAAACTTCCTTCCAATTAAATGATGACGCCACATCTTTAAGGCATGTATGACAACAACTAATTCTAAGTCATAGGTTGCATAATTTTTCTCATGAATCTTTAGTTTCCTAGACTCATAAGCAGTGACATGTCCTTCCTGAGTTAATACTCCACCTAAACCGTCATTGCATGCGTCAGTACATACTATAAAAACTTTATTAGGGTCAGCAATTCTTAAAATTGGTGCGGTGGTTAATAATGTATTTAACTTTTTAAAACTGTCTTCGCATTTCTGATTCCAATCAAATTTCTTCCCCTTTTTCTGCAAAGAGGTTATAGGATTTGAAATTCTTGAAAACCCTTCGATGAACCTTTGGTAATAACCGGTAATCCCCATGAATGATCGGACGTCAGTTACGTCTTTTGGGACTGGCCAATATTCGATTGCCTTTATCTTTTTGGGGTCAACTGAAATTCCTTCGTTAGTCACCACATGACCTAAATACTAGATCTTGTCTTTAAAGAAGTCACATTTAAATTTTGCAAAAATTTGATTCTCTCGTAACTCTTGCAAGACAATTTTTAAGTGTTCTTTATGTTCTTCTTCAGATTTTGAGTAAATTAATATGTCATCAATAAATACGACCACAAATTTATCCAGATATTTGTGTATTACATTATTTATTAGACACATAAAAACAACTGGAGTGTTAGTAAGCCCGAAAGGCATAACGACAAACTCGTAATGTCCATATCAAGTTCTAAAGGTTGTTTTAAAGATGTCTTCATCTTTAATTCGAACCTGGTGATATCCAGACCGTAAATCAGTCTTTGAAAACACTGTGGCTCCATGTAGTTGATCAAACAAATCATCTATGCGAGGTAACGGGCATCTATTCTTGATAGTCATTTTATTTAATTGACGATAATCTATACATAGTCGTAGAGTTCCATCCTTCTTAACAAAGATGACAGGTGCCCCCCAGGGAGACACACTGGGTCTAACGTAATTCTTATCAATAAGTTCTTTTAACTATGACTTAAGTTCATTTAATTCTAGTATATTCATCCGATAAGGGACTCTTGAGCTGAGCACTGCACCAGGTACCAACTCAATAGTAAAATCCAATTCTCGTTTCGGAGGCAGTCCCGAAATTTATTCCAGAAATACATATGAATATTCCTTTAGAATCAGTATATCTTCCAATTTTACTTTATCTATGTTGTTCATGTTTTCTTCATCGATTACTGTTACTGCTTAATCCTTACAGCCTTTCCAAACAACTCTCTTAAGCTGCAGAGCAGAGATCTTCCTTACGGTTGTTTTCCTAGGGATTCCCTTTACATTTATTAACTTTCCATCATTATTTATGCAAGTAAAGGTTTTATCGAAGTAATTCAAGACCACCCTATGCTGCTCTAACCAATCCATACCAATTAATAAATCATATGAATCTAAAGGTAGTACATTGAGCTTAACAAAAGTTTTAAACTGATCCATAGTTACTGCACAATTATTTACAAATCTAATTACCTTTCTCTTTGCACTAGTAGCTAACTGAACTAACCAAGAACTTGCAAACTTTTCAACTGGAAGATTACACTTTTCTACTAAATTAGGAGAAATATTGCTTAAACTAGCTCCTGGATCAATTAAAATAGATATAGGTATTTGATTTATCTTACCTTCCAGTTCCACCATGGAAGTTTCATAATCTGCTCGCTAGTTCTCTAATGCTGCATTGATCCTGGGCATTAGTCCTTGCTAAGTCACCAATAGTCATCTCCTCATGTATTGTGTGTATGTTGCTAAAAATCTTCTTCTGATTGGGGAAGACTGATGCATAATGCAGACCATTGCATTCCCAACACTTTATGGGTTCCTTTCGTTCAAAGTTCTTTGTATAGTTACTATGGTTGTTTGCAGATTCTTTATTCCTTTGATTATTCGAATTGGTCTGTGAATTATTTTTATTCCCTTGGAAATTCTTACTAGGAAAATTTCTGGTGTTATTATTTTTAGAATTCTGATTAGGTACAAACTCTTTATTCTTTTGTTCAAAGTTATTATTCCTTTTGGCCTTCCAGTTGGCCATACTCTCCTTTTTACGATTCTGTTCATAACATAAATTCGCTTTTCTCATTGCTTGTTCTAAGGTTTTCGAATTGTCATACTCAATCCTATCCTTTATATGATAAGGTAAACAGCTGAGAAATCGTTGTACCTTAGGTTTCTTATCCACAATCTATGGCACATACCTGATCAGACTTAGAAATTTACTATTCAATTCTTTCATATTCATTGTACCTAGTTTTAACTCGTAGAATTCCTTAGCCCTTTCCTCATAGTACTGTTCAGATAAAAATTTCATTTTGAAATATTTCTTGAATGTGCTCTGTTGAGTCAGTAAATTTTTCCTTCAATTTTTGGTTTATTTTCTCCAGTTTTGGTTTGTTTCTCAATCTACCTCAGTTAAATTTTTTGGCTTAATTTTCAGTTTTGGTCTCCTTAGAAACTTTATTGGTGATTGAATAGTTTTTGGACACAGTCTTTTTAGGTTTTATTTGATTTTTAATAATCTTTTTAGATTTTTAAAGGGGTAAAGAAAGTCTTATGTTCAAAGGTTGATTCATCAATATGTTTAGAGACTAGTTAAACCTATTTTCTAAACCTAGCAGTTCTCTAAACCTCTGACAATTTGGCAAAAAGTTGTAAAACTGCGAAAATTTGGCTTAGCAATTATTCTTGTAGCGCTAGTGGAAAATTTAACAAAGGGCGCACTACAAGAATATCGCGGCCCTTTGTTTTTCCAATATTTTTGCAAATTTTCATCATGGGTTTCGTCTGGAAGTGATTGATTGTATTTTGCAAGGTGTTTTAACACGTGTGACTGCAGTTTAGACACGTATTTTAGCAGTTATCAGTCACGCAGCCAAAGCAAATTCATCATTGCTAAAAACGTGGAATCAGTTGGACAAGACCAGCAAATCTCGGCTAAACTGTCAAGTTTCTCGTTCTACATGCATTATTATAGGGGAAAAGAGTTCGTGGAGAAGAGTCAAAACGCTAAAGAAGTGGATCGTGTTCCTGTGAAGAGAAGACAACATTCAGAAAATTAGGGCATCTTAATTCTCTCGTTTGTGGTGAAGAAGATGATCTGGATACACTTGTATAACTGAGGAGAGACCGTTGCTAGCTTAAAACAGACCTTTAAGCCACGGCAGTTGAGAAATTGGTAGGTGCTTCGATACAAACCCTTATAACTCAAAAATTTGGGTTTTCCTTGCTGCGTGTTTATCTGGAGAAATTGCCTGTTTAAAATGATAGAATGGGACATGAAATAAACTTCCCACCACAGAAATAGTTAGCAGAAGCCATTATGAAGTATTTGAAGGAACAGAGCAGCAAAGAGGCCTTGAACTTAAAGCATGCAGCCTGTGAGATTTTAGTCACTGTTTGAACAAAGATAGTATATAATTTGTCCTCCCATACATTCGAAACTCTGGTGATGATGCAAGGTGATTGTAATGAGCTAAATGAATGGAGTTTGTCTCTGACCTAATGCCAGTATAAACCAGAAATTGCAGGAAACAGCATGTAGAAGATTTATAGATTGGCTGGTTATGCTCATGTTTCACACAAAGGGTGTTTTGTGATTTATTCAAGTGGTTTGAAAAGCTGTTGGAATTGTCATGACTGGTGAAATCACTCGCTTGAAAAACAATGATCAAGTGCATGGAGGACAGGTTGGATTTAATGTACCAGGATTTGATGACATTTTGTGGCTAGGGTGAACATATTGCAAACATTGGTGCTCTTCCATTTTCTTATACAGATAGCCTCCGACTGGTTTGATAAGCATATGATTGAGGTCACTTTTGTAAAAGCTGAAGCAGTGGAAGATTTAGGTTTTGAGGATTGAAGATGTTTTGATGTTGTTTTGATGCAGACATGTAAGTGAAACATTAATATAAAACAGCCATATACACTCACAGTTTTCCATTGCATTGAATGCCAGATCAGGAGCAAGTCTGGACTTTGCAGTGCTGCTCTGAGTGTTTGAATCAGCTGTATTGAAGGAGGAGCAGATGCAATAATCTGGTCTCACAGTGTGTCTATCCAGAAACCTAATTCTATGGTTGAGACAAGGGAAAATTGACATTGCAGGCCTGTACAAGGGTACATAGCAGATTGAAAAGGAGTTTAAATAACAGCAAACCAGTTTTTAAACATTTTTGAAACCTCAAGCCAGATTGTTTCTATCAGCTGAAAGGAGAATATGGGAAAAAGTGGAAAGGTCAACAGGGCTGAGCCCACAGACCTAACTTGGATTCAGAAGCTTCCTGACTGTGCAGACCTGTTTCAGTAGGCAGGATGGTTGAATTTTTTCAAGAAGATTGATGGTTTCAATACTCAGGTGTCCTGCAAGTTTGCCAAGGGACTTAAAGAAGATATGATCATCATGGATGCTTTGAAATTCAAGCTAACTGTGGAGTTAATAGCAGAAGCTACTGAGATCAGCAATGAGGGAGAGCACTGGTTTAAAAAATCACCTTTTGAGTTTGAACCCCAAAGATACTTATTGCCTAATGTGATTCCTGACTGGAGCAAGGGTATCCTCATTCAAAATTTCAGGAAGGAGTGGATTGAGCCTTTAAGGATTCTTCAAAGTTATGTGACCTGTGAAGGAAGATATTCATTTGTCTTTAAATACCACTTCAGGTTCCTGCAGCACATAATAGGAGTTTCAAAAATGAACTTGCCCTTCTTTTTCTTAAAAAGCCTGTTGAAGATGTCGAGCAAGATAAAGCAGCAGGATGATCACACCTCCCAGTCACTTTTTCACCATGGCCTCATCAAACTGATTATCACCACAGTGTTGCAGCATGAGGGAAGGACTTGGGATTTCTTTTTGTTTTGGTCAGATGTTCATCCTCAAAAAGAAGATCAGCAACCAAAGAGACAGACTGATAAGGGGAAGGTTATGATCAAAAAGCTAGGTCACTCAGTCAAATCTATAAGTAAAGATGAGGTCAAATCCAAGAAGGTGATAGAGCAGGTAGCAAAACAGGTGAAGGATGACAGTCAGCTCAAAGTGGCTTCAGATTTCATGAGAAACAAATACTCATTGTTTGCAGGTGAAGAAGTGCAGCCTTGTCTGAAATTACCACCAGTAGCACATTCTGAACAGGCTGGGACTATTGATAAAGAGAGAGCTGCTACTCCTGAAGAGGAATTACAAACTAAACAAAGGAGCCCTCTTACCATATTATCTGAAGATGAAGGTTATTTATTGGAGGATGAACAACAGGTTGTTGAGACAGAGCCAAGTACAGAAGCATGTGGAGACTTTCCTACCTCAAGGGTAAAATCAGACAAGTCTAAGAAAAAGAAAAAGAAGAAGGTAGCTTCATACAGAAGGTCATACAAAAGGCCTCAAACCAGAACTACTAACAAGCTGAGATGGAACATGAAAAAGCTGCTTAACCCCAAACTAGAGTCCAAACAGGAAGCTGTGGTGATTAGTTCTTCCTCTAGTGAAAAAACAGAAATGGTTGAAAAAAGCATTAAAGGTAAGGGAAAGAGAACTGTCAAGCCTTCCTCCTCTTCCCAACCTGCAGAGACAAAAAGACCACAGTTAGTAGGAGAAAGTGAACAGCCTAGGTCTGAATTATTTGAAATAATTGCTGAAATTAAAGCTAGACTTACCAAGCAGCAAGAAGAAGATACAACAAACGCAAATGCTTTTGGAGATCATAAATTGGATGAAGAGGATCAAGATATTCTCAGGCAAGCAGGATATTTAGTAGAATCAGTTGTTCATGATGATTTTTCAGATCTTTTAATGCAGGAGGACAATATATCAGAGATCCCAAATTTTGATGAAGAGAATGTACAGGAAAGTATTCAGAGATACAGGAAACACATGAAGCACCTGCAAGAAACGAATGATGGATTATTCAAAGTTAATAAAGGGATGGTAGAGAAGTTGCAGGATATGCATAAGCATTTTTTGGAGCTGTCAGAAGTTTCTAAAGAAGTCCTTAGCAGGAAAAGAGTTGCTGACAGGTACTGTGCAAAGCTACAGAAGACTGTTGATCATCTACAATAGGAAAATGAAGACTTGCAGAAAAGGATAACTGCTATAGAGAAAAAGGATAAAAGAGCTAAGAAAAGGGCTCGAGGTCTAGATGGTATATCTCTTCTTGTGGAGGCAACGAAGGAGATCTGAGGCAGTTTGTAGTTAGTGGTTCTTTAAGATAAATATTTTGTTTTTTGTTAAGAGTTTGCTATTTTTAGCAACTTGTAATTTTTGTAAAAGTAATTTTTAACTTTACTCTCCTTGGTAATTCGATGGGATCAGTTAGAAAGAGAAACCTAACTGATTTTGAGATGATGTCTATTTAGAAGAGTTAGCGAGACATTGTTAGGGTTCTGGATTTTGGGAGCATCAGGAGGTCTGCTAGCTGATTATACTTTCAGGCTTATTCAGTGATAGGTACTGTACTCTTATATACATTTACTGATGAAACTATGAATATATGACTCTTTCCCCTTCATTTGGTTTGTGTTGGCTTTATTGTGAGCTTGTTTAGCTTCTTAATTGACAAATTCAGTGCTGGTTAATGTGTATTTTCTGGTGTTGCTTGTCCATTATGTGTGAACTTCAATACATACTATTTGTTGGATTTTTGTGATATACATGCATCTTTATCAGTTATATGTGTTTGATTTAGTTGTTTCTTATTTACTGAATGTAATCCCTGCATGATCTTGAAACTTACAACCAAAAACACATAAACAAAAACCCTAAACCCTATTTTGAATTGAGTTTTTTTTTTCTCTTGAGATTGTGTTGGCTTGTTCCCCTAGCCTTAGGAACAATTTCTGGCACAAACATGCTCCAATTTATGTTTTTCTCTCTTATACATTTTACTCTTTTTAAGTCCTGCCACCATATATCAGTTTTTCCCCTAAGATTATAAATAGCCATCCTGGCCTTCCGTTGATTAGAGTAGTTATAAATTTGGAAGTATTACTTCATCCCGGATAGCCAAGATTTAGGCTTCTTCCCCCTTCTCAGTTTCTCCATTAAATGTTGGTGGCTTGATCTTCTTGAACTCCCAAGAGATTTCTTCATAAGGTTTATACTTTCTTTTCCTAGTATGGTGGTTATCTTCACTACTGTCACTAGTATAATGAGAGTTTTGTTTATATAAATCACCATATACTTTGGAAGATGAGCTACTTTTGTTTTTAACTTTTTTAGACTTTTTATCTTTATGCTGATAACCTATATCTTTAGACTCAATTCTTTTACCCTTTCCCTCAGTATGACATCTTTCTATTAAGATCTGATTTAGCTCCCCTTGAGCTCTCAGAATCCTCTCATTTTATTTCTTAACTGATTCCATCTCTGATTTTAATTCTTTAACTGTTTGTAGTAGTTCGGAAGAATTATTGGTTATATTTTCTTGTATAGGTTCTTTTTGAGGATTATCTCGTTCAGTGTAAGGAGATTCCTCATCCGCATATTCTTCCAATCTATCCATACATGTCATTAACTCACAAACAAAATTCTCTGTGTGTATCATTCAAAGAAAACAACATCAGCATATTTATTTAAATTTATTGTTCCACATAATCAAGTTGAGCTACATTCGGACCTAGTGTTTGAACCTTGTGCTCTAATACCACATGTAATAACCCCAAAAATTCATAAAATTTTAAGTGACATAAAATGTCTCAAGTCGCAGCTAAGTAACTGCTAATGGTTAGTGGAAAATGAAACAGTTTATAAAAGAACATGGGATTCCTTCCTTAAAAGAACCTGTAAACTAATGGATGTAATCTTGAACACCTGTGTTAGTACTAATAATGACTTAACAACTTTAATTCTTTCAGAGTTAGAAAAGGACTTGCATTTTGTTGCTGCTAGATATATTGATGATTAACTTTTGGCAAGTAGGTAAGAATTCTTGTATGAGATCAGGGCTTACTTAGTGTTCCGCTAACTCAAATGGACTGCTGGTTCCTTATAGGTTTAACAAGTAAACATAAGTTCCAGTAGGGTGTTATTCAAAATTACGTCAAGAAGCTACTTCCCTAGCATGTTTAAGATGCTAGTTTTAGAAAAGGTTTAAATATGCTGCTTGTCTTCAAGGAGGTAATGTCAATTCTTTTTCCATTGTTATAAATCCATATTTGTATTTATAACTAACACCATAATGACTTTTTACCAAAAACATAAACAAGGGTTTAAAAATTTGCAAGAACAAGTACTTACCAAAGTTCCTTCAATCGTCTGAAGATTATACTCTAGAAATCTAAAGAACACTGTTTTATTTTCTTGTGTTTACCGTAATGGTTATTTATAAATTTCCATAGACAGAATAGAGCTCATGTTTTTGGGCTTAAGTTCACTCCATACTGTTTGTTGTTTCTTGCAGCTACTTTCACTTCAATACTCTATAGATGTCCTTCTCTTAACGAATGATCAAGTTACCTATGTTTTTCAATTATAAATTTATCAACGATTTGTTAGAATTTTTTTGGGATTCTTTCAAGTTTTAGTCTTCAGTTCCTTGAACACTCCTTCAATAAATACAACACAAAGGTGAAGTTTTCAAGAGTTCATGGCTCTTCTTTTCACTATGGTTATAAGTTATATGATGACCTTCTCATAATTATTTTACCGGCTTAAATATTACACATAACTATTAGACTTGTTTGATTAACATGAAAAACTTCTAGGATAACAAGAGTATCCAAGTTGTAACCTAAAGTAGAATTCCTAAGTATCAAACCACCATGATAAAATCAAATGATGGGCAATCATATGATGTATAGTTTTGAATGGTCATTGGTTTTGAAAATGCAAAATGTTTGATGCAGCCCTGACTATGGAACTCAACCCACACTTGAAGAAATATTTGGAAGGACAAATGGAATGGTTACATCCACTCAAGGGTTGACTTAAAACTTCAAAACCCTATTCATTTTCTTTGCATAGTGAGAGTTCCTCCTTCGTGTTGGTCAGTTGAAAGCTCGCGGCCAAGGGAGACTTGTAACCATCTTCAAAAATTGGTAATTTACTTCCTTACTCTAAGTTGTGACTGTTGAGAGAGTTCGTGAGTGGTTTTGGTCATTTTACTAGTGGAAGTAGTTATAGCAAGAGTGGATATTGGCTTTTCTTCATGGCTCGAGGGTTGTTCTTGTCTTTAACCTGCAACTGAACAATCATAGCTTCGGCCTTCATCTGGTTGAGTCGATTTTCTTGTTTTTCCTTCGCAGAGGTGACTCCAAGTCTTTTTGCCTTCCGGCACGGTGCCAATACGACCTAGGGTGGCCACCTCTCCTCAGCTTCAACTCAAAACTACAACAGGTAAAGACTTACCCTTAAATCGATTTTAGATTATTTTTCTTATGATGGTTTTACAAATTAAAAAAAATAAAATTCTAATGATACAGTTTGGAACTTGTAGGTCCTTGCTCCCGGTTCCATCTCTGTAGGTGAAAGCAAGCTCACCCTTCAGTTTTACATGAGCATACAAATTGGTAAGCCCCGGTTTCAACGAGGGTTTCTGCCTGCAAAAAGTGATGGTTGTTGGAAGTTTGGTTCTTATGGTTGAAAAGGCATCGATTGTCTGCTAGCTTAAGGTTCCATTGCTTGTTTGTTTATATAATAGTTTTGAAACCCTTAGAGGGTACTTTGGACAGGGATAAAGAAGGCTCTAGTAGTCATGATGGAAATTGGTTTTTTTTTACGTCTCTGCCTTTATGACTTGAACAATGTAACTTCTTTTTCTGTTTTCTAAAGAGCTCAGCTCTAAGCCCTATGAGGCTATCGACCTTTGTCTGGTTTATTTTAGTTTTTACAATAGATTCAAGTAGGTGAGAAAGGACAGTGAATCAGTCAAGACTTGTAAAATGAATTAATGTTTTTACCTGTCAGTAAATAATGGTTATTGTTCGATATATATATATATTGCATAGTTCATTTTTGTTAACGGGCCTGAGCCTCGACCTTTAGTTCTAAAGGATGTAAGCCATTTCTTCTTATTTGATTTTGTTTTTTACAAATTGTTTATGTAATACTTTAATTATTATCCTGTATTTATAAGGATTTCCACTGCAAAGTTTATGGGAAAATTTACTGTGTTTAAGAGTAATATTTTACTATGTTTTTGGTTCCAAAGGGTTAATTATTATGTGTATCCTACAGTTTGGGAAAGAATAAATTTTACAAGGAAAGATTTAGAGCTCTGTTTATTATTTTCTTTTAATAAATTTTACAGCTGTTTGATTTTTATAAAGGAAGTTTTTAGGGTAAATTCTGCAAAATTTGAGAATAGGATATGTCTATCTTTCAATTACCTTGGTGGTTCTATTTAGGTTACAGTAGAACCCTCTGTCTTAAAACAGAGACACATATTGTCTGGAATCAAATGTTATAAGATTGTTTTTGAAAAATATCTTAACCTAAACCCTAGATGATAGTCTGTTTACTATACCTATGCTTATTTACTAAATTGTAAGTTTTGTGTTTTGTAAAGAATACTAGTATAAGAAAAATAGTTCTATAAGTAATATGATTACTAATTATTTTTACATACCTATGTTCAGTTCTTATCTGAAGTAAATACATTTAATACATAGAGTATTTACTACTTCTTTACAGAATAAATCATGAACAAACTAGAGTAGAATGTAGTTACATTTTTCATTCAAAGTAAAAAGAATCATCATATTTACCTAAACACCTAGTTGTACTAGAGTACTGCCTGATCTAGGCGTGGAAAAATATAGTATGGAATTCTAATTCTATTTATTTATCATTTTGCATATTTACTACTGTTTCTAACATAATCGGCAAATTACTAAGTCTGACAATACACAGTTACTCCTTTCTTCATAAACCCTAATTAAATACTAACATGCCTGTGTTGAAAAACTAGTAAACATTTTACTGAATACAGTAAATAAATATAATAACATGAAGACAAATAGAACCTGTCAATGATAAGGTGACAACAGCTTAAGGAGGTTGTTCCTCCCAACCAACTCCTGGAGAACGCTCAGACAGCGCTTCCTCATGACCCTCGAGCCTGTTCCTAGTCCTCCTGGTAGAGTACTGGGTGGAGGATATGACCTTAGACCTCCTGTCACCTGACTAGTCCAATTACCTCAATAATTCAAATATACTTACAGCAGTAAGAACTTCAACCTAATAGACGCAATAAGTTATGTCTCAGTAGTTAACCCCTCAAACTCACTTCAATAATCCCCTCCATCGAATTTATCATGAGTAAATTCATTCACCCTGAATGATCACCTCTTAGAATGAACAGCCTCAGTTGTCTTTAATGGGAAATTTTATAGAGATGCCTAGGTCTTCTGGGTCAGTTTTCATTTAATAGCCACCTACTCCAATTCCACTTTCTTGGGGAATCATGACCATAAATATAGGGAAGTTTCCACCTACAACAGTTGGAAGTAGTTTGAGGATGCTGCCACTTGTCAGTGTACTCTCCACCCAGTCTCCTCCACCAAGTGACCAGTAAACACTCTTTTAACAACTTCCCTAAGTTGTTGTCTCATCATTTATTTATTTATAATTAAAATATTCTGAATTACATTAATTATTCTTGACCCCACTCGGTCATCAATTACAAACTTAGCATAAAATATAACACAATGTTCCTCAAATAACATTAAATTATTTTTGCAAATTGGGGCATGTGACAGGATTCATCCCCAATCGTTCGTTTGTCGTGTCAAGCTTTCAGCATCCTAACCCTATCAATTGCATCCACAAAATTTATGAAGTTAGAATCGGTACTTACAATGTCGTATACTTACATTTTGTATCTTACGTCGAGCTAGCAGGGGATGTTACAAGATAGAATCACCCCAGTTAACCAAGTAGAATGGTATCTACGATCTATTCATCAAGTCATTGTTGGAGCAAAAAACCCTGTGGTTGATCCATTAATTTTGAACAAAGATTTGCATCCATTCATTATGACCATGGTGTATGATATCATTATGTTAAATAGTTGAAACCCTAATTCGATTCAATTACCATAGTTATCCGAGTAGATAGAATCACCATAGTGAAATAGTCAAAATCCGAAGTTAACTATATATATGTATATAATATTATAATGTGAGAATTTAGTAATGGAAGTTTGTTCCATTGCTTTGATTTCATGAATGTTTTATTTTAGTATTGTTAAGGTGCATTGATTACAATTAGGATCTATGATCTATTGATATTTTCTTAAGATTGATATTTTTGTTATGATCTAGCATCCCTCTAATTTGAAATTTGTGCATTGGGAAATACTATATGATATAATGGTATTGTTAAGATGCATTGATTTTAATGATGATAAATTTTCTATGATATCATTCAGTTAAATATATATGTAATTCACCATTAAATTTCATAGAAGAAAATGTTACAATCGTGTAGATAATTAATATTTTCATTTAAACTTGTTTGGGGTTTGACAATGCATAATCTATAAGGAGTAACATTGGAGAAAGCAACAAGAAATATCGAAGACGAGAAAGGGTGAAGGACTAGCTTTAAGAAAAGTAGAAGAAGACAAATTGACATTGATTACTCTATAATATATATGCATTTCATCATAAATTTCATTGCATTATTTCACATGTTTCATCGTTAAATTTCATTGCATTCTTTCACATGTTTCATCATTAAATTTCATTGCGTTATTTCACACGTTTCATCGTTAAATTTCATTGCATTCTTTCGCATGTATTATCAATGAGCATAATTATTTCTTTATTACAATTCACCATTTTGATCGTGTAAATATTTTTTTTAGATTTTGGAAGAAATTATTTCAATGTGGTAATTTTGGTTTTTGAGCAACATTATTTTGATGCGACCACTTGGAATCAGCATAGTTCCATCTCAACTATGGCTCTATCAAGCATAAAGAGGGATCAAAGCCCTTGAGTTGCAACATTTCCTCAAGTTTAGTACTCTAAAAGGGGTTTGCACTTCAAGGGATTTGATCCCTCTGGCCCTTGATCGAGTAGAGTTAAGATGGTTTATAATAAATTTGTAATATTTTTTATATACTTGTAATATAGTAGCAATGTTTTTAAATTTTAGAAAATTAAAACTATGCATATTCATTCAAAACTATGAACTTATTGAAACATAGCATAAGAATATAACAACATGAAAATAGACTTAAATAGGTAAGTATGTGATCATAGCTTCAATTAATGTATTTTTTTAAAGCTATAAATAGCATTCTGACATCAACCTTTAATTACCTAAAATAATAGTCACAATTTTATTTAAAATGGTTCCTAGAAATAAACATGAACAAAGAAATAACTCCCGAATATTTTTCATTTTTCATGGTTTTTTTCTATTAGCGCACTATGTCAAGAGATTATTAACGCATTGTAAAGAATTATATATAGAGAGAGAGGGGGGGAGAGACTAAATGTATATCCATCTAGAATATTTTAAAAATATTAAAATTTTCAGTTTAAGTTTAGATTAAAACTTTTATTTCATAAATATGTATGAGTTAAAATGCCACTAATGATATCATAAAATAACCAGAGAACCCTTCATAAGGTGAGTTAGCAATCGACTGAATCACTGGAAAAAAACTCGAGATACAAAAGAGACGAGATGTATAATTGTAAAAATAACACAATATCAAATAAATATAATCAATAGCTTGCCGGTATCATAAATGATAATGAAATATTTCCGCCACAAGTTTGCATGAATGAATTATCTTTTACTACTAGGATGTGGGTGATTCCATGAAGTTGGGTAACACTTTTTGGAAAAATTTGGCGTTGAAAACCTGATTTTTTACTCATGTGCTAGATAGAAGCCCTCGAAATGCATATATGCCATGTGAATTTTGACTTGTAGTAAAAAAACAATTGTAGAATATTATGTTGGTTTCCCAATGATAGTTTTTTTTAAATAGTCCGATGTCATTTAATGTGTGAAATTTCGCATTAAATGAACTGTGTGACCTTAAAAATTTGAAGAAGTAAATAAGTGGCTCGTGTCCCACCCCAATAATTCAATCTTACATTAATAATTTAAAATATATATATATGTGAGCATGATCTACACAAAATGAACTGTGGTGTGCATATTTTTTTGTTAACTTATTTTGCAATATACAATTATTTATTATTTTTCGAAAGTGACCACATCTGATTTCAACATTATTTTATACACATGTGTGTCCATCCTAGTTTTTTTTACCTTTTTCAAAATTGAAAAAGCAAAGATACCCTTTTGAAGAGGATGTGTCGATGTGTGGACTGTGCATTTTTAAGAAATTTTTGGATGCGTATTTTTTATCCTGCGGATTTTTATTTGAGCTACTTCGAAGTTGTTGTCAGGTTTTCTAAATGTAAGTTTTAGAAGTAATTAAAAAAAACATATGAATTCCAAAATTCATGCATGATACCTCAATGGATAGAGGATTCAGTGATGAATCTATCGGTACAAACTCCGCTCAGTTATGTGCCATGAATGGTAGGGTTTACACCCCTAGAAGACATAGAGAAACATTGATTTTCCTGTAAGAGGGATAATTATTTGTTTTTCAGGCCCTCGATCGAGGTATGTAGCTTGATCGAGGTTTGAACAAAAGCTCGATAAAGGGTTTAATAAACCCTCGATCAAGGATCTAATAAACCCTCGATCAAGCTACTGTTAAACCCTCGAAAAAAAAAGCTTTGTACATGACTACCAAGGTTTTATATGCATGCTCACCAGGTTTATATTTAGTACAAAAAATCGAGGAGTTATATCCTAGCCCCCTGGTTTTATACACTAACTACCATAATCCCTATCTAGAAGATTATGCCCATGCAAGACATTTTAGAAATGGGCTTCAAGGACCCAACTAAGAGAATGGAGGTAAGGAATTTCAACATCATTTGATTCCTATCAGCAATATATCCAATGTGTATGCAATTGCTTGAACCTAATGTTTTCCTACACCTAAATATAGATTCGAACAAATCATTTTATTTATCAAGGAAGACCTCATCTAAACACTGCTTTCAAGCTACTAATGACAAATTTGGGCATAGAGAATCAACTCGATGAGGTGATGGAGGTTATCCTAGTTTCCCTCAATAGGCTCAAGGCAACACATATTGGTTTCCATTAAAACGATTGGCAAGAGCATCTCTAGTGTAGTTATTAGATAACATAAGATGCATCTCTTTGAACTCAAAACTATCCTGCAGTTTTGATAAGACGCCTATTCTCTTTTGAAAGGACATCTAGTATGTATTTTCATAAGAACAAAAATGATGATGATGATCAAGGATGATTTTAAGGAACCATACTTCTTTTAAAGTGTAAAACCTTGGCTATTCTTGCCAATTATTAAATGTTTGCCGATATTTTTCAAAAAATATTTTAATTTCCAAGTATTTTATATCATTTATATAATAATTTGGCGATTTTTAGGTTGAAAATTTTTTACCCCATCAAAATTGGGCGAAATAGGTTTTTAAAAAATGTAAAATAAGGAATCCTTTTTTGGAGAAAAACATGGAAGATAGCCCATGGGCTAAATTTCTCCCCTAAAGTTATCCCTGTTGACGATGCTTAAATTTGCATGTAGAACTAGATATTAAGAGTTGTTGATTCATATACGAGCATAACAAATTTGTAGAATTAATGCCTAGCTCTGCAAACATTTTTTAAGATGATGTTGCTTTAACAAAGGGGTTGGCATAGCATTAGAAGGGAAAATATTTTCTTATTGGAAATACAATTTCAGATTTATCAAATACTACAAAATTTAAAACTACGGTAGCCATTCATTAACTTCCAACTAAATATGTAGAGGAAAAATGCAAAAATTGGCAATAGAGATACTTACATGTTTTCTTTCCAATTCTACCCATTCCATAGATACAACTATGTCTAGCACAATCCTCCAACAACTTCACCTCAACCAACTCTGAAAATAATAAATCTCTTAGAAATTTAAACAAAAACAAACAGTCATGACATTTCCAGCTTATTCTACCAATAAACCTTTCAACATTTTACCTGGAAACCAGAAGTCCTTGGTACAAACCGCCATGGGGACAAGGGTTTGAGAAATGGATTGTTGAAAGATTTTTAATGTTCATTAAACTACTTATTCATAACACAAAATAGGGATGGAATAGAGCAGCAATGGGGGGCAAGAATTGAGGATCGGGATTAGAGTTACAGAAATGTAGTGAAAGGTTTTAAATACTAAAAATACTTTCCTCCTTCGGATATAATTTTTAATTTTAAAAAACTACAATTATGTGATATGACTCTAAAAACACTAATTTTTATCTTAATCATCATGTTCTATTCCGCCCTGGGCTTTAAATATCTGTCCTAAAGATCCATATCGTAGGTAGATCGTAGTCCTAAGAATCCAGGACGAGTGGATACAACTCGCCCAAGTTCAGCTCATCAACTGAATTGCATGCATCATTGCTCTCTTTGGTTCAATGCAAAAATAAACATATCACTTCAGTTAATCCCCAAGTCGATTCCCTATAATCCTACTAGTTATAAAAATCACAAGTGGGCCCTTCTTGCTCTACTATCCATCTGTCCTGCTACATTGTGGGCTCTAATACAGTACAAGCATTCTCATAAGTGTTTAGCAGAAATTTGTCCTCTGCAGGAAAGAAGAAATAGAATCAGTATCGTACACCTGGGAATCCAAATCATCGTAGTCCTGAGCTTCCACGTGGAGGGGACACAACTCGCCTAAGTTCAGCTAATCAACTAAATTCCATGCATCATTTCTCTCCTTTGTTCAATGGAAAAATAAACATATCACTTCAAGTCATGTTAATGCGGTTTCTGGGGTAATTTACAGCCATAAATATTTCCCCCACATTGAAACATAATTTAAAACCATAAATATCTCCCCTACATTGAAACATATTTTAAAGCCTTAAATATTTCCATGCAACTATCATGAACTATGTAATTTACATAAATATTTTGTAACATTCTCGCTAGTTTTTTTAAGAATTCCACCTAGGCATAAAAAGTGTTGCTGCAAGCATTTAATGCTGCAAAGGATATGTGTCCTTGACCTTGGGATTCTGATAAAGTAGAGGGAAAGAGAGCTATGGGGCATTCTCAAAATATTTAACATGCAAACTATCATCACACTAATATCAATATCAAAGAACAAGTAAGGTTTTGATGACACATAGAATTGAATGGACTTAATCACAATTCTCACTATTGTAATCTTAGTGTTAGATAGTTGTGTAAAACAAAAAAGAAATTGCATTGTATTAATTGCCCAAACATATGCAAAATTTGTGGATTGTTAACATATCATACATTCAATTATTAATCATGTGGTTTGTAGCTATTAATTATCTATTGCATTAATGGGCCATGAGTTACATACTAAGTGGTTGACAAACCCACAAATGTGCTCAAATAATAATCAAATATGATATACCATATGTATAAAGGTTCATGTCATGGCATGTTACAAGAAAAAACATAGCATTATGAATGTTATAATCAAATAATTATGAATCAACAAGTTAAGTACCTTTAGAGGGATCAAAATGTGATCATGAAAAATGAAATATGACCTCATTTCCTTGGGTTATATCAATGTCAATTGTTTACTCTTCAAAATTGTTATTGTGACACACATTTGCAATTAATCTTGCAAGTAAATTATTGAATGACATTAAAATTTACATCAATAACACGTGACTAATTGTTTTGGTGTTTCATAATGCTAAGAGTGGAAGAAAATAAATAAAGGAAAAGGTGTTATGGCGACTGTGGGATCCGAAAAACAAAAGTATGATACTAATTCTCATTTCGACAGGAATTGAAAATATTCAATGACATGAATTCAAATGGGGATTCAAAATACAAGGTATCCAAGCATCTTTTGGGGACTCAATCAAGCTTTTCAAAACTTTAACTAAAAAAATATTCAAGTGCCTATATTTGTGTGTGCACACAAATATGGATACCCAAAAATTTCTTTAATAAAAGTTTTAAAATCTCGTATTGTTCATGAGAACAAGGTCTTCAAATTCAATTAAAATAAAACATATATTATATAATAATAAAATTTAATAAAACATAATTTCGACTAGAAGAATGATACTTGTGGGTAATAGTACATACCTTGAAGAAGAAACAAGTAAAAGCATTACTATTGCCACTTCCTCTAGATTTTACGTGTAAATATTAGTCGTGGAGTAATTGGAGTTATAGATGTGATCAATCATATCTATAACAACAATTACTATGCGACCCATATCTACAAATGAATATAAATGACCCTTTTCATCTATAAAAATCAATTATATCTATACCCTGTCTCTAAAATTCTTTCACTAAATTTCTATGCAACAAATGTAGTGAATTAAATCATGGTGTGTTGCTTATTTATAGTTATAACAATTAGAGATGCTCGATCGAGCTCTATTTTAAACCCTCGATCGAGGTCTTAACACCTCGATCGAGGGTTTATCAAAAGCTCGGTCGAGGGTTTAAGAAAACCTCGATCGAGCTTTTTCTAAACCCTCGATCCAAGTACGTTTTTTTTCTTTTTGTTGAAATTGCCTTGCCAAAAATTGTAACCCACTTGCATGGATGCACCCTCTTATAAAAACCAGATTCATATATTCATGAAGGATAGAAACACACTCATCCAACAACATCAAGCTCAGCTTGACCAATTGAAACAAGAGATTTCCATAGCCCGCAATCGTTCTACTCTTTACCTTGCTTCTGATCGTCTGAATCCTTCAGCAAATCGATGAACTACTGTATCTTTTAGATTGTATATAGCTTTTGAGGTGATTTAGTTTATTTTTATTATTTTTTATGCTATGTCATTTAATTATTCTTTTAATATTTTTATTTTACTTAATAAGAAATAGTTGCATAATTAAAATTCTTCAACCATTTCATCATATTTTGAAAATTATATTAATTTTGCTTTTGTGTTTTTGGTTACAGACATCATTTACCTGGTCTACCTATGCTATGGACACTGCATACTTATCGTCTCTTAGATGGAGTATGTGTGTCAGTTAATGGGAAGCTAAAATGAAATTTTGGTTCTATTATCCATGTTGGTGCCTATCTCTTTGGTTTTGATTAATCATACCCTTGTGAAAAAAGAAATTATGGTTTGACGAAGGTAGAAGTCTAGTAAGTTAGTATTCTAATTCCTTGATTTTCTCAAAATCACGAGTTCAGCTGTTAGAGGTCAAATCAAATGTGAACTGGGTTTTAATGTCTTATACATTTGTTATGAGCCATTACTAGACATTTTGTAGTTGGTTGGTTGTAACTTTCCATATCTTTTGCGTCTTATCTGTTATATATTTTCGATTGTAGTCTTCACTCTGGCTCTATATAGAGGATAAGGTAGACTAGGATAGGGGATTGATTTATTGGACTTAGTTCATAACATCTTTTGAGAAATATAACACAGACTTATTTTGTCTATACTTTTTGGATTTATGTGTGTGAGAATGTCTTCAATTATAGGTAGATCTGCAATTATATGTTGATTTATTTTGTTACTATTTTTCTAGATTTTGTATTCCAAAATGTGACTGAGATTTCCCTTTTGGCTACAGATTTATATTGTTATTTTTCTATTTCAATTTTCATTCAAGTAGAGTAACAATTTTTTTTTTTAAATACACTATTTCATTATTTTTACTTTGATCTGCATTATAAATCGTATAGGAATTGTCATTCATTTTTTACATGATTTCCATCTACAACAAATATGAATTAATTCTTTCCTATTTGAGTACTAGTGGTTTTTCTTTAATCAATAATATTGTATTTTGTTGATTAGGAATTTTTACATGCATTCTTTATGCAGAATTAAATCTTAAAAATATAACATGTCTTTATCACATATTAATACTGTTTTGAGGTTAAGTTTTGACTGAGTTTTTGTTTGTTGAAAATCAGTCTAAAAGCTGGTAGATCTTATTTTGTTTTTCTTATTATCAGTGAATGTATGGAATGGGAAAAGGGATGAGATGTTGTTAATTTTATTGGTTAATATCTAATGATATATATGCTTATCCAAGTAGTTGTGTGTTAGATAGATTAATTTGGTTTGTTTACATTTCTTTAATTTTAAAATTTGTTTCAATTGTGCATTAGATTATTTAGTTTCTTAAAAGTTCATATCTGGTATATTCGTATATATTGTATATGTGTTCATATTATATTTTGCATATATTGTATTTTTGTGTTTTAATTTGTTTACATTAGTTTAGTTGTTTATTTTTATACTATTAGATTGTTTTTGGTTTTTCTCATTGAGTTTTGGTTTTTCCATAATCTTATATTAATTTTCAAGTCAATCTAAGTATATAGCATGGTGGGGAAATTTTAACTAGCATACCTAATGTTTAGTTACTTTCATATGTGTACCAGAATCCATTGGGTTTCCATATAAATATTGGGAAAATTGCCTTAGAATCTTTGGCTTTGCCAAAGGATCAACCAAGGCATGAAACACCCAGACAAAGTGCAGCTATCATAGTAAGAACCTTGAGCCCGCTTCGCTCGAGTCTTGTTGTTGAGTTAAATCTATCTTATGTGAAAATTTGTTGGTTTTAAATTTAGTGTGCCTAGATTAGGCTTGGGTACAGTATTATTAGTTAGTTTACATTATATTATATTTAGTTGTCTAATGGGGTCGTTAAACACGTTGAGTGCAGCTACTTCAAACGACTAGAGGTTGCCAGATACCCCTAGTTTGGGTTGTCATTCCCTTGTTGAACATAGTTCATACTTTTGGTCAAAACCTATATGATTTGGTCTACCAAAAATATGGTGGATCAACAACATTTGAACTTGTGACCTCACCTAAAACATTCCAATGTCTTACCATTACACCCACGTATGTTCCTTGGTGTACATGGTACATAACTTTTAGTTTAAGTTTTTAATGTCTCCATTGGAGGGATTAAAGGGTTTAGGGCTATGTTGTGACCCCATCGTATATATTATTTTTATTAACATGGAACCATAACCCAAGGTCGCAAACCAGCGGACCATGCAATATATAATATATTTTGCAACCAAAACATAACCAATGGCATGGTCAACGGGATTTAACCGCATGACCCATCACACAATATTCCAACGCTCTAACCAAAGTTCTCAACGCACAGTTTGTTATGTTATTTGGAGTAAATTTTATTTAAATTTAAAACAATATGAAACGGATTTGGAGAGTGGCGGTTTAACCTGGCCCCTATAAAACAATGTTGCTACACAGTTTTTCAAGTACAAAAGGTGGGCTTGATTACCAAGGCCAAGTATAGAGTACATAGTGACATGCATATCAAGGCAGTATGGACTGACATAGCATAACAATGGAGTTTGTGCCAAAGGGGGGGACCCGAGAGCCTATGTAGAAGCCTATCGATTTTATACTCAAAAGACTCAGATTTTAAAGAGGAGTGTAGATCTGGTCTCTATATCTGAGTTTGACCATCCTCACTGAAAGTTTCTTGCAGATCATTTGTTACCGAGCCAAGTATAGTTGAGTCTATACTCTAAAGTTTCAGAATTTCTTGTAGAATCCAATGGAAGGTTTTGTTTGTATATCAAAGTTGTGGATATGAAAGCTTACTTTAGAAATTGGTTGTAAGTCTTTCTTTGTATTATTTCAACATTTTGATATTAATGAAGAGCATTCTCACTATTGGGAGTGGACCCAAACACGTAGCCAAGATGTCTGGTGAACTTTGTTATCAAGTTTTCGTTTGTTTCCTGATATTTTCTCTCTGTTGATCTCTCATTTAGTCTTATTTATTCTTTCATATTTCATTTATGAAGAATGGTTTATGTAAGTCAATTTCACAAGCATGAATGTTTAGTTAAGAGAAACAGTTCACATAACATTGCAAGATGCACTATCAATATAAAGATCCTGGAAACTGAAAAGGATTTGTTATCAATGAAGGAGTAATGGTTGTATTGGTAACTTAAGATTTTCAGATAAGATAATCCAAAAGTTTAGTCGATCATCAATTCATTGTCAAAGCCAAAAATCCCATGGTTGATCCATTAATTATGTTGAAATATTTACATCCATCCATTCTATCCATTTTGTTTGATATCATTCAGTTAAATAGCCAAAACCCTAATATATTTTAGTTACACTAAGGAACATTTATTGATCTATTTATTTATTTGGAGGTTTGTGTTATGATCTAACATACCTCTAATTTTAAATGTGTGCATTAAGAAATGCAATGTGATCTAATACTATTTTTAAGATGCATTGATTTCAGTGATATTACATTTTGTATGAAACTTTAGACCCATCAATTAATTTCTCTGAAAAATTTCATGGTGAGTTCATTGTAACATCAAGGAAACAGAGAAAACTGGTGGAACTTTAATTAATATATATTTAAATTGGCATATGCATCTCCATAATAGGGACAAAACAAGGCTTACATATCATCCTTTAAAATGTAAATGACTCAAAGCGCGGGAGGGGAAAGACTTCCCTGATAATTATAATATTATTTTATGTTATCTACAACAACTCAATTCTAAGTTCACACAACTTGTACCTTTATGTTGATCCCGTATAGGTCCAAGTGCTACAACAGGAGCTTTGATACCACTTGTAACAAATAAACAATACCATCAATAGATCCTTGGGGTACACAGTATAATTTTTTTCTATTGAATCATTCAAGCACACCAATTATGTTAGTCTCATTGATTATTTGACCTTATAATCATTCCTAAAGATTATAGAAAATAGTGGTTCCATACTCATAACAAAATGGAGACCCTTCACTCCCAATATATATCTTATGTATATTCTATAGTTATATTTTCAATTGAATTCTTTAATTTGCAATCATACTTCAATATTGTAAACTATAGCCAACATAAGCAAATCTAAGTTATTAAAACTCACTAAACACAAAAACCATAATGTCTCTTAACTATATAAGATATGGCACTGATGGTTATTGTTTCTTTTATATACAAGAAACCACTCCCTTTACTAAATAACAACAATAATAATATATATACAAAAGTATAACATTATTTTATCAAGCATATTTTACCTTATGTTCACACGCTTATTCTTACATATCCCATACATGAGTATTCATGTATATGTCTTTGAGACATTAATCAAACCTTCAAGAAAACTCAAGACACATATGCATTAGAAGGTTCTTAGTATTCCTTTTAAATAGGTATCTCTTAACACTTAATACTATACTGATAGATAAGACACATGCAATATGTAAGTCACATGAAGGTTCATTAAATGTAATGATCTCTCCTAAGCACAAATTGTAAGAGATGAGGTATGAGTCTCCTAAGTCGGCTGTTGAGAAAACAACAAGGTTAGTTAGCTTCACTAATTCTGATAATAAAAGAAACCTAACTTATAAAAAATGTACACATGTAAAATGATTCCACCATAATGTCTTCATAGAATTAGTTTAATTCATTTCCACCATTGGAACCCATTCTCTACACTCACAACTTGTCGACAATCAGTTTAGTCCATTAGTCATTAGGAGAACTATAAATCATTAAATAACTTTACCATCGTAAGCTACATAATGAATAGCATAATAAACTTGTAAAAATAATACAATATTTACTTAATCAAACTAATCATTAAGAGTTACTTATCTGATCTAAATGGATTAAACGACTGAAAACTTGGCTTAGACTTTCCTCCCAACCATTGACTCTATTCGGCCTATGTTATTCCTCCTAAAGACACCCCGAGTTGGGCAAAAAATCCTGTAAAGAAAGGTTATAAAATTAGAAACTCGAGGTTCAAGATAACTTGGTTATTAGACTATTAACCCATCCCTAATCAAACTAGGAATACTATTTACAATTAAATCAGTGTCAATTTAAGTTCAAAATACAGACAATGTTCAAACCGCATACAAGGTCTCTCTTCCAACCCACGATGACCATTAAAACGCAAATGATGGAAGGTCGTGTTTCAGTCTAGATCTGTAGTTATAAATCGTATGCAGACTAGATCCATAGTTTAGATCATACATCAATGCATACCCTGGAAAAACGATGTAGATTTTAGATCATACATCAATGCATACAATGGGAAGATGATTTCAGAGTCGATCTATAGTTATAATTCAACGCAGGAAATAAGGAAATGAAATGCAGATATTTGATCCCACATATCCAATGCAGACATTAGGAAACATTGTAAAGTATACATTACGCTAGCATTGGGAAACATTGGTTCACATATCTTAGATTTGAAAATCATAATAAAAATGCAGACATGAGAAGGGTCTAGTTCACATAATAATGCTTACCATTGGGACCGTATGCAGTATTTAGATCACATATCTCAGATCTGGAGATTATACACAAAACGAAGACATGAAAAGAGTCTAGATCACACAATAATGCATACCATTGGGAACGTATGCAGTATTTAAATCACATATCTCAGATCTGGAAATCATAAACAAAACGCAGACATGAGAACTTGTACCACGATCCACTGGCATTGCATATCCGATTACAATTAAAACGCGGGCAGAGATCCAAACACAGACGATGGATTTGATCACATGTATTCAATGCAGACATTTGGAAAATGATTGTAGATATTAAATCACACACATCCAATGCATACAATGGGGAAACATATGCAGATATTGGACCATACATCAATGCAGGCATTGGAAAAGAAAATTGTAGAGTCTAGATCGCAAACGATTGGGACAACGATTTTAGATCTGTACATATCAATGCAGTCAAATGGGAATAGATTGCATAGTTTTGAATCATGTATCAACACATACGAGGGGAAACGATTTTAGATCTATACATTTCAATGCAGTCAAATGGGAAAAGATTGCATATTTTTGAATCATGTATCAACGAATATGATGGGAAACGATTTCAGATCTATACATATCAATGCATTCAAATGGGAAATAATTTTACAAAGTTCTAGATTACAAACCAACGCAGATATTTGGTAACCAAAAGTAGAGTTCTAGATCTGTAAAATAGTAACACAATGCCTACAACCCAAATGCAGCTGATTTGATAAATGAAGGTGTATATTGGATCTAAGCACAAGAAAATCATATACAAAAACCATGCAGCAATAAAAACAAAATCGCAGAGGCATACCAGGAGATGAAGTATTGGGCTCTCACCCAGAAATCCACCCAATGGATTATGCTTCTCCTTCCCCCTCACCGTCGTTCATCTCTTCAACAAAACTCTACTTCCTGCATGCCTCCCACTAAGAAAAATCAAAGCCTTTAAATAAGAAAACATTTTAATCCCAAGAAGACAAATGGAAATGGAAATGGTTGGCGCTTCCTTCCACGAAGGAGACAACCCACTTAAAACGGGCTTCAACTTCTTAAATATAATATCGTTCCTCTATCTCCCCAACCATAAATAAACAACATTTCCTTAAAAAGGAATTATCTCGTTGGACACTTTTTTGAAGGCTTAATTCCATTAATAATAAACAAATATAAAAGGGATACGTAATCCATAACTGCATGATCCAAGAGACGCCAAGACAATTCATGACTTCAGCAAATACCAAACTCTAAACGCTATGACCAAAGCTTGTTCGTCTTTGGAGGGTGAAGATCATCACAAGCATAAACTCAAATTAACCAGAGTTTCTGATCCTTGCTGATCACACTAAGTGCAGAGAGAGAGCATACGCTACTTGTTTTACAGACTCATTACAAATGAGATCACTGCTTTTGATCCCAGCTGATCGCTTGAGGCGCAGAGGGAAAGCATACGCTGCAGGTTTTATAGACTCATTACAAGTGAGATCACTGTTTTTGATCACAGCTGATCACTAGAGGAGCAGAGGGAGAGCATACACAGTGCTCAACACACGGAGAAAATGCAAAAAACTTACTAAACTAAAAAACACTCAGTGTCCAAATGAGGGGAGGAGCACCTTATTTATACATATTTAGTCGATAAGCTGGTGACCCAAAACCTACATCTAACGGTAAAGATACTTTATTCGGATCTCATGGTAGTAGATCAAATCACATATTTTGTTGGGTAAGTCGCTTAAACCATGTGAAGGAATCTACAGACTGACAAGTGACTAGACTTTTATACAGTGGAGCTATTGTTAGCGTCCTACACCGCATTCCATTATTCATTGTCATGATTACAAATACATGGGTTTTCCCCACATGTACAACTAGCGACTCTGTCGAAATCGCTGTCCAATGCAAATTCGGTATCTGGAAAGAAGCAATTTGAAAAGCATTGTTCCATGTTGGATCCGACCATGACTTCATTAGGAATACATCAGAATTCTCCTTGAAAAATAGATTCAACCTTAACATTTAAAGGGATCCTTATCATATCGACTTTATTATCTAGGACGCAGCCATTTTTGTTCATTCTTCTGTATTTCTACTGAGTGAAAATAGGGGGTTCAAGAGGAGAGTAAGATCCTCCAAGATGTCACAGCTTAAATTTAAACCACAGATGATTTTGATGTGCTACCATCATGTCTTCTTGAAGGTGTAAGATGAAATTGGCACATCATTGAACCCAATATTTCCTTGGACAGAACTTATCAAGAAAAAATTTTGTCCATCCTAACCATTGTTGTTGTACCAATGTAGAAAGATCTCCGCATATTATTATTTCTCCTTGTTCTCTGCAGAACTGCAATATGATGTTGTATATATTCCATGTCAGAAAACCTGGACCGATGTCCACATAAAACAATTCTCATCCATATGTATAGGCTGTGTCAATCCAAACATGATTGAGCTGCTAAAGCTGGTGCAAATCATTTTCTAAGCCTTTAAAGGCTTGTTTTTCCCATCTCTCCAAGATTTGAATTTTCAGAGGAGAGGCATTTACTTGTTGAATTAAAGAGAGTGCCAGATATTTATCTGCTTCCTTTTTGCTGGCGCAATTCAAAAAATCTTCTCTTTCCTCTTCTGACAAGGGATCATTAAAGATCCGAACCTTGGATTTTTTAGTTGACGAGCTGGATGCTCCATAGCCAAACATATTGAGGCTAGGTTTCTCCTGTAGTTCTTCTCTAGTTAACATGTCCGCAACACAATTTAAATATCCTGGTTTATAAACAATTTCAAAATCAACTTTTTGTAACCAAAGAAACCATTTTAAAATCCTAGAACTATGTTTTTCCATAAGATTTTCATTCTTGAATATACCGAGCATTATTTTCAGATTTGTTCTAATAATAATCTTGACAGGTTTTAAATAAAGCTTGAAATGGTTTACATTGTTTTTGAATGCAAGTGTTTCTTTGTGGCTTGACAGATAACTTATCTTTGCGTTTTTGAATGCTCCTGAGTTGTAGCCACAGATTTCCTCTTTATCTCCATGTTTTCCTATGAGAATACCTCCCCAAGATTTATTGGAGGCATATGTTTCAATCACCATTTGACCAAAATCTTGTGGGAGTGAGAGTGGAGGAAGTTGTTTAACATTTTCTTTGATTTTTTGGACTGTATCCGGCATATCTTTATTCCTCTTTGGGGGATTTTTCTTCAGTCGTTGCTGCAGCAAATGAATCTCATCTCTCTGTCCTTCGTAGAATGGCCTGATATAATTCAGGCTTCCCAGAAATCTCTGCAGTTGAACTTTTTCCAAGATCTGATCAGGGATGTGAGCAAAAACCTTCAAGACATGTTCTTGAAGAATCACCTGTCCTTTACTTATTATGTATCCCAAAAATTCAATATCCTTTTTGCCAATCTCCATTTTGGATTTTGACAAAACCAACCATGTTTAAACACCAAAGAATAAAACTCTTGAAGATGTTTTAAATGTTCTTGCAAATTTTTGGAACAAATAAGACTCATCGTCTATATACACTAATGCCCATTTCTTTTCTCTAAAGATATCTTCCATTTCTTTTTGGAATTCTTATGGTGCATTATTGATTCCAAATGGAAGGAATTTCCACTGATACTACCCATGAGGAACAACAAAGGCAGTTTTGAACCTGTCTTTTGCTTCAATTCCAATATGGTAAAACCCAGACTTCAAGTCAAATTTGCTAAAAATTGGACATCTTGATATTCTTTGCAAAAAACTAGATTTATCAGGGAGAGGGTAGCGAACTGGTTCAAGGACTTTATTCAAGGGTTTAAAATTCACAACCAGTATGGGTTTTCCTCTTTTTCTCTCAGAGTTTTTATTGAAAGCAAATGCTCGACATGCCCATGGGCTCTGTTAGTGCCAGAAATTGCTCCCAAAGTACAAGAGAACAAGCCAACACAATCTCAATAATCACAATAAAGTAAAATAGGGTTTTCTAGGGTTTTGGTTGAGCAGTTTGAAGACAAGAGGGCAAACATTCATAAGACCAAAGCAAACACTAAATCATGTGCATTTAAATGACTAAGATGCATAACATATAAGCCATAATCCAACAGAATAAACACAATACTGAGTTTCACCCACAATTAGCAAGCATTTCAAGCATAAAAACATTAAACAGGAAATGAATATACCAACTGAGTAATTAACAAAAATTAGAAATGAAACCAATCAATAATCTAAAGGGCATATAGTGCATATATTTCATAGTTCAGTCCTCAAAAACACATAAGAGTCTTTCACTTAGCTCATAAACAAAGCCTGATAGCCTCCCCTTGTTAGCAAAAAATTGAACCATTTGTCTTCTTTCAGACTTACATGTATCCTATTCCTTCAAAATCAGTTGAATAATTGAACCCTAACTGCTTTTAGGCTATCTATCGAATAGTTCAATCTAAACTATCATTATACAAAAATAAAATAACTTTCTAAACTTAACTAATAACTAACTTTCTTAACTAACTTTACAAGTCTTTAGCTGCTTCAGCTAGTAAAGCAATCCACTCCAAGGCCTGAGCTTTTCTTCTAGCTGTCAAGTGATCTGCCTCCAAGTCTACAACCCTCCTTGTTAGCTCCTCGTTTTGCTGAGTCAGCTCCTGGATAGTCTTCTTTAGCTGTGTGAACTGATTCTCTGTTTGTCTTTTCCTTTTGAGAGCTTCCCTAGAAACTGCAATTAATTCCTGGTAATGACTGTTAACCTCTTCCAAGTCTTCTCTAAGTCTCCTGTTTGCAGTAACTAATCCATCATTAGTTTCATGCATATATTCAACTTGATATTTGTATTGCTTAATGCTTCTTTGCAAGTTTTCCTTTTCAGAATCAATACATTTGTCTCATGAGATTGTTTGCATCCCTTCTGGTGTCCATGGGATTTTCAGTTTCTTATGGATGTCTTCATCCTCCTTCATAAGCTCTGTGGAGGTCACAGGAATCTCTGGATGTTCTTCAGTTTCAGTATTGCAGTGAACTTCTTCTTCAACTATCTCTCTTTTCTCTAGACAATAACTCTTTACCTCATTTTGATGTTGTTCTTGAATCATCTTTGACTATGATCTTCTTTCTAAGCTTCTTAATCAGAGTTTGACCCTTATCTACCTGTCTCTTTTGGAACTGTTCCTCCTACTCAGTCTTGAAACCTGACCAAAATAAGAAGTGCTCCCATGTCTCTTGTCTTTTCTGCAATACAATACTTATGATGAGTTTTATGAGCCCATGGTGAAAAACTGATTATTTTGTATGGTCCTGGTGTTCTTTCACTCTACATGACATCTTTTGTAAGCTTTTCAAAAAGAAGAAAGGAAGATTCATTTTAGATTCATGACTGAGATGTTGAAGGAATCTAAAATGATATTTAAACACGAAAGCAAATCTCCCCTCACAGGTGAATAGCTTTGTAAGATTTTGATAGGTTCAATCCACTCAGATTTAAAGTTTTGAATGAGAACACCTTTTCCCCAGTCTGCTACTACACCTGGAAGTAAATATCTTTGAGCATCAAAGGTGAAGGGCACCTTTTTGAACCAAAATTCTCCTTCATCTAGAATCCATGTTGCTTCTGCTAGTAACTCCCTGGTTAGTTTGAATTTCAAAGTGTCAAAAGACACTACATCCTTGTTGAAACATTGAGCAAACTTGTAAGAAACCTCTGAATGATAACCTTCAATCTTTTCAAAGAACACTAACCATCCTGCTTCTGCAAACAACTGTGCACAATCTGGAAATTTTTTTACCCAGCTTAAGTATGAGGGTTATGCTCTATTGGTCTTTCCACTCTTTTTCATTTTGAAATATTGTCAAACAGCTTCTATAAATACAACACACTCTGACTGTCTTTTAAGCTGGACAATACTTTAACTTCATTACTAAGCATCCATCATTTAGTATCAATTAAGCTTAACAACTAATAGTATGCCCTCAATTCAGTCATTAATCTTTTGTTTAGGAAAAAAACCTCAAATTAATAAACCTTGGAAATCAGTTCGCAACCTACCTGTTAAAACAACTAATCCAGCTGCTGGAATTTTTTTCTCCTGTCTGTCAGGTGTCGAACTGCATGCCCCAATTTTCTTTGACCATTTTGACACTCCAGACAACCGCTCCTAAAAACCCTAATTTTCACTCTGTTTCAAAATTCTGATTTTCAAGTACTAATTTTCTGCCACGATCTCCACCTGCTCTACGTGCACTTAGGAAAAAACATGATTCGAAACATTTTTGTCTCATTATGGTCTACCATCATTATTGCATCACTTTTGCAAGAAACAGCCACAATTTGCCTTCATGATGATCTTCACACTTGTCCCAATGATTAACATTTGAATGTTCCCGCAGTATCAGTGTCTCCCATCACTAACAACTAATCTTTCTTGGCATCGGCGATCGGAGGTTCAAGACTGAATGAATCAGCACTTCCCATCACTAACTTGTTGGCGATCGGAAGCAGTAATCTCTAATGCATCGGAACCTCAAGACACTATGCTGCTGCAGTATCGACGACATAAACCACTAGCTTTGTGATCAGTGATCAGAAGCTCTATCAACTATCTTGTCGGCGCTTTAAACCATTGTGCTGCCGCAGTGTCAGTGCTTTAGAGAACTAAACCTCCACAACGTTGAAAGAAGATTTTTAACTTGCGCGACTTTCTTGTAGCACCTCTGTGCATTTGTTTTTGTCTTGCGCTACAAGAAAATCTAGGTTGATGATTTGCAAAAATTAAGCTAATGATATGGGTTTAAACTTGGTTTAGGAGTCTCAATTAAACTTTATGCTGTTTTTTAGACCTTTTTAATCCATATAAGCCTTATATAATCCCTTTGATTATGAAATCAAACCAAAACTTGTAAAAATAAACTAAGAAATCAAATAACATAAAGCCTAAAGGGAAAAAATTCAAACTATGCCAATAAACAAAATTTTCTAGGAATAAAAAATAAAACCAAGCTTCAAAACACAAATAAAAGTATTAACTTAGATGGAAAACAAAAACATGGCCTAACAGGCTCTTAGAGGGTTCTATGAGACCTTTGTCTAACAATTCTTTAATTTTTTTGCACAGAATTCTCTTTTTGAGGGATACATGAT
The DNA here is from genome assembly GCA_001517045.1 of Pseudotsuga menziesii. NCBI lineage: Eukaryota > Viridiplantae > Streptophyta > Pinopsida > Pinales > Pinaceae > Pseudotsuga > Pseudotsuga menziesii. Next base: position 374,799 of record LPNX010560505.1, read on the forward strand.
GGAAGCAGAGTTATTTTGGGCTTTTGGTTTTTCTAGAGGGTTGAAAGGTAAAGAGACAAAGTACTTTTCTCTAGTCCAAAATGCATTAGCTGACTCTGAGGTGCAATCCTTCTCTAATTTTGAGGAAATTTTAGAGAGGGCAGATTCTTTATGCATTTCTGCATAGGCAATGCATCTTTCCATTTTGAACAGTTCTGCAAGACTGGGAGTGGGATTAGATTAAGGAATAATATTCTTACATTTGAAATAAGCAGAATAGTATAGAGAGGTGGAACTCTTTTGCCATTTATTGTACAAGTAAAAATCATATTTGGCTCATCAACTATAATGGGGTTGAATTTATGTAAAAATGGTGAGCCTATCATGCAATCTTCCTTAAGTTCATCTAGTCTATTGAGGTGCAGAACTTATTTTATTCCTCCTATGCTTATTGGAAAATCTGGAACTCTTCCTTTGAGCTGTACAGGAGTTTCTTCAATGGCTACACCATGTTCGTTTTTATTTTCCCAGTAAAACGATGGTATATCATTTCCTTTTGCCAAATTCATTTGGCAACCTAAATCTATCATACAATCAAGCTCATACGCTTTGAATTTAGATGGACAAAACTTTATTTTAATGAAATATTTAGGACCTGTGAACAGCCTTAAAGAGCCTAGCGATGGTTCTTCATTATGGCAAACTTATGCTTCTGAATCACTAGTGTGTTGAGAATTTTTTGGACTTTCTGAAGCTTTTGGTGACTGTAGTACTTCACCATAATCCCTGCACATTTCTTCATTAGAGGACTAGTCTCTTTCTCTGATTGTTATTTCAAGCATTCTTTTCAATTCCTCTATTTCTTTTACCAATTGCTTTAAATAATTTTGCTTATCTTTGATTTGTAGTCTAAGCATATTCTCTTTACCTTTTATGAACTTTTATCTATCCTCATGATGGTCAGGATATCCTTTATATAAATCTACAGGCTGGTACAATGTTGGATTCTAGCTTATTTGTGGAGAGACAAATTTCTCTCTTGCTGCTGAGACTTTCTCTTTTGATTTTATTCTTTTTAAGAGCTTTCTCTTTTCATCTTTCAAATCTTACCTTTTTATATATTGATGAACTGGAGTCTCAGACAATTCTTTGTCAAATTTAGTAATCTGAAATTCTGAAGAGACCTTAGGCAAGTTAGAAGAGAACATATAAAAGTTGAAATCAGGAGGACCAGAACATCCTCCTAAATTTGTGTCTTCATCAAAATCAGAAGAAGATGATTCAGATGAATTGGGGGAAAATTTATCTAAAATAGGGTCGAAATCAAAGGAATCACATTCTTCTGGTAAGAAGATGATCTCACCTTCGGGATAGTCTCCTGCTGCACACCAAGGTAGATCCCACCAGGATGGATCCAGGTCTTCTAAGAACATGGCAGCCAGTCTAGGTTTCTTCTTTTTATTTGGGCATTTGTTAGCCCAGTGACCATTTTTCCCACAAATGAAACATTTTTCTTTATCTGCAGGTTCATATCTTTTCTTAAAATAGGTTTTCTTCTTGAAACTTTTGCCTTTTTTATGTTTTTATCCTTTATCTGGATGAAATCTAGGTGCACTAGTATACTTGGGTTTCTTTTTCATTTTACAACTACATGAATCATGCCCAAAGTGTCCTCTATTGTGGGCACCACATCCCTTATATGGCATTTTTGCAACATCTTTGCAAAAACCGGGGGAAAACATTGAAGAATGTTGCTTAAAATATTTAGCTACTCTTTTCTCCAGAAAATGTTCTTGCCAAATTTCCATGATGAATCCATGCAATTGAGCAAGAGAAAGACCTGACAAAGGAATGCTTTTATCTTTAATATGTTGTTCCACAGCATCAGGAACATGGCCAGGAAAACTTCTACAATAATGCTTTAGATATGCAGGCTTATCAGCATTGCCAGAAGAAATTACCAGTTTTTGCATATAACAAAAGTATTCTTCACTTTTATTTAGGTCATAGATTCTAGCTAACATAAACAAAGATGCAAGATGTTGATAATCTTGATTTTCATCAGGACAATATAATTCTTTACCGAGGCTAGTAAGAATTTGTTGGTCTGCATCTCCTGCATTTAGCATTTCCTCTCTAGATTCTTAGGGAATCCAGCGCCACCATTCTGACGGTAATCCTGAAAATCCAGCAACCAGCTGGAGTGCTAATTGTTGGTCAGTTATTGTGGTGTCCTGTTTTCTTTTGTATAATACCCAATTTGACAGAAGCTGAATAGTTGTTTGGATTTGGGCGTGGGATTGACATTGTATGTTCAACATAGGTTGATCAGGCATTTGGGAGATCAGATTGTTCATCCCATTTATTCTGAAACCAAGAGAATGAGGAGCTAACGAAGGAGAAGTGTCAAGAACTTCTGACATTTCTGTATTAAAAGGAGGAGGAGGTCCTGTTATTCGGGGATGGTTATGCTCTTGATTGGTTGGGTTTGAAGATCCAACGTTCTCTCTTTTAGGTATTTTGAATGCTGATAAATATTTATCAGAAAGGGCATTTGGCATTCTTTTAAACTAGGATACCGTATCTTTTAACTCATTAACTTCAGCTTGGTCTTCCATTTCTTAACCAAAAAGGAATTATGGTCTTTGGTCATCTTCTTGAATACTCATCATTCCAAATGAGTATCGTCTTTCATGTTTGGCTTTATTACCTTTAGCTGCAAGCTCTAATGCAGTTTGTCTTACGGGATTATTTTTATTACTTACATTCAGGGTCCTGGCCATCATTTTTCCTAATACATCTAGCCTTTTTTCTAACTTTTCACTTGCTAATATAATTGCATCTTTTACTTCTTCTTGACCTGCAAGCAAGTGATCAATTTTAGCTTCTAGCAGAGCAATGTGTTCTTTCTCAGTTTGTGCTTTTTGCCATAGAAGCATAATATCATAGGCCGTGTCATCTATATTTTGGTCAGTTAGTTGTTGCTGATAATTACTGTAATTAAGAATGTTTATTTCATCAGAGACAGTTTTGTGTGGAGTTGATGATCTACACGGCATGAACTCTCTTTTAGAAAGACGATCATGAGAAAACTGTCGGAATGGAGTATCAAGGAGATTTATTTCTAGACGGAACGAGGTATCACCCTGTGGGTTTGTGGAGGTGAAACAAGGGCTACTACTAGGGAGAGACATCATGTACAAGCTTACTCCTTTGTTTCTGATTTTTAGTCTCTCAAGTGCTTTTCAGTAGGTAGGGCAGTCTGCATGCTGACCTTTGTGCTCATTGTTATAAAAACCTGAAGAGGAAAGGTGGGAAGAAGAGCAAGGTTCAAACAAGGCTGATTTTTTAGAAGTGTTATTCACAGAGGAAGATCTGACAAGAGGTGGAGCAAATTGGGGAGAAGGAAACCCTTCAGGAAATTTAAAAGAGTTTGAGAATCTGTCAAAGACAAGGGGTTTAAGAATAGAGAGTTGTTGGTTCTTATTTATGTCAAAGTCTATTAACTCTTTGTATATTACCTCCAATTGATTTGGGTAACTGATGCCACTCCAGTCAAATGTGATACGTGTAGAATTTGTTGACTCATCAGTTTCTACCATACTTAGTAGGCTCGAGCTTTCATGGAACCATCGTTTTGTCCCACCAGGTGTGCCAATACCTCATTCCATCCAAGAAGAAATCTTCCTGATACTCCATTTTGACAGTTTTCTCATGATGGTCTTTCTAAAAGAGAGTTCGGGTATTATAAAAAAGAACACAAGACACCACAATAACTAGCCAACAATTAGCACTCCATCTTGTTGTTGGATTTTCAGGATTAGCTTCAGAATGGTGGCACTGGGTTCCCCAAGAATCCAGAGAGGAAATGTTAAATGCGGGAGATGCAGACCAACAAATTCTTACTGCCCTCGATAAATAATTCTACGGTCCTGATGGAAATGAGGATTATGAACATCTTGCATATTTGTTTATGTCAGCCAGAATTTGTGACTTAAATAAAAGGTGAAGAATACTTTTGTTATATGCAAAAATTGTTAATTTCTCCTGGCAATGTTGATAAGCCTACATATCTAAAGCATTATTTAAGAATTTTTCATGGCCATGTTCCTGATGCTATGGAACAACATCTTAAAGATAAAAACATTCCTTTGTTAGGTCTTTCTCTTGCTCAATTGCATGGATTCATTTTGGAAACTTGGAAAGAACATTTTCTGGAGAAAAGATTATTTGGTAAATTAATTATCTCTCATCACTATAAAATTATTAGTAACCCATTTACCTTCTTAACATATTCACCTTCTTAGGCGAATGACACGTAATTCCAAAAATGATCAAATTCCATCGTGGAATGCATAATTATAACTATGGAGTTTCCATAGAATGGAAAGAATTAGCAACCTATTTCCATTCAGTATCCTAAAGGAACCATAGCAACACAAGGGACCATATATTAAAAAAAATATTCTCGAGGTGATACTTTCCTTCACCCTCTCCTCCTAGTGGATCCGTCCCCAATCGTTCTTTTGTCATGTCAAGCTTTCAGCATCCTAACCCTATCAATTGCATCCACAAATTTTATATTGAAGTTAGAATCAGTACTTATAATGTTGAATATACTTACGCTTTGTATCTCAGGTTGAGCTAGTAGGGGATGTTACAAGATAGAATCACCTCAGTTAACCAAGTAGAATGGTATCTATGATCTATTCATCAAGTCATTGTTGGAGCAAAAAACCCTATGGTTGATCCATTAATTTTGAACAAAGATTTGCATCCATTCATTCTGACCATGGTGTATGATATCATTATGTTAAATAGTTGAAACCCTAATTTGATTCAATTACCACAATTATCCAAGTAGATAGAATTACCATAGTGAAATAGTCAAAACCCTAATTTAACTATATATATATATATATATATATATATATATATGTATGTATGTATGTATATAATATAATAATGTGGGAATTTAGTAATGGAAGTTTGTTCCATTGCTTTGATTTCAAGAATGTTCTATTTTAGTATTTTTAAGGTGCATTGATTACAATTAGGATCTATGATCTATTGATATTTTCTTAAGATCGAGATTTTTGTTATGATCTACCATCCCTCTAATTTGAAATTTGTGCATTGGGAAATACTATATGATATAATGGCATTGTTAAGATGCATTGATTTTAATGATGATGCATTTTCTATGATATCATTCAGTTAAATATATATGTAATTCATCATTAAATTTCATAGAATAAAATGTTACAATCATGTAGATAATTAATATTTTCATTTAAACTTGCTTGGGGTTTGACAATGCATAATCCATAAGGAGTAACATTGGAGAAAGCAACAATAAATATCGAAGACGATAAAGGGGGAAGGAATGGCTTTAAGAAAAGCAAAAGAAGACAAATTGACATTGATTACTCTATAATATATATGCATTTCATCATAAATTTCATTCCATTATTTCACATGTTTCATCGTTAAATTTCATTGCATTCTTTCACATGTTTCATCATTAAATTTCATTGCATTCTTTCACATGTATTATCAATGAGCATAATTATTTCTTTATTACAATTCACCGTTTTGATCACGTAAATATTTTTTTTAGATTTTGGAAGAAATTATTTCCACGTGGTAATTTTGATTTTTGAGCAACATTATTTTGATGCGGCCACTTGGAACCAGCATAGATCCATCTCAACTATGGCTCTATCAAGCATAGAGAGGGATCAAAGCCCTTGAGTTGCAACATTTCCTTAAGTTTAGTACTCTAAAAGGGGTTTCACTTCAAGGGATTTGATCCATCTTGCCCTTGATAGAGTAGAGTTAAGATGGTTTATAATAAATTTGTAATATTTTTTATATACTTATAATATAGAAGCAGTATTTTTAAATTTTAGAAAATTAAAACTATGCATATTCATTCAAAACTGTGAACTTATTGAAACATATCATAAGGATATAACAACATGAAAATAGACTTAAATAGGTAAGTATGTGATCATAGCTTCAATTAATGTATTTTTATAAAGCTATAACTAGCATTTTGACATCAACCTTTACATACCTAAAATAATAGTCACAATTTTATTTAAAATGGTTCCTAGAAATAAACATGAACGAAGAAATAACTCCCGAACGTTTTCCATTATTCATGGTCGTTTTCTATTAGCGCACTATGTCAAGAGATTCTTAACCCATTGTAAAGAATTATAGAGAGAGGGGGGGAGAGACTAAATGTATATCCATCTAGAATATTTTAAAAAGATTAAAATTTTCAGTTTACATTTAGATTAAAATTTTTATTTTAAAAATTTTAAACCTTAATTTAGATGCATGGATCCAATTTCCAGTCACCATGGATTATGTTTATTTTCATAGATCAAAGAACAATATCGACTGTATACTGATTTGCCAATGATAAGAGTTGTTTTTCTTTTGTCAAACTTTCAACCTGATTTCTTCAATAGGATTCAAGTCCAAACTTGATCCAACAAATATCTAACATACATTGATAAGAAACCATGAAATGATTATTTCATATCTACACATAATGAGTCATGCAACCTCTCATTCTTTGAAACCAGATCCTTAACTAAATAAGGTTTTGTGTTTGTATTGAAACTGAATTAATTTTGATTATGATTAGAAGAAAAATATGTGGTATCGGTGGAATCTACAATCGATATAAGATCATTCATAATGACAACGTTGTTGAGAAAAAAGTGGAATTTACAATTGAGATAAGATTATGCAATAAGACAATGTTTTTGGTACACATGTATGTATACACAATACATATATTCTAAACATCTAAAGTTCTTAATAGAATTTCATTTATTTTATAAAACCAGTGGAAAATAGTTACAAATTTAAAGTAATCGTGTACATAAAAATGACCCATTTAAAAGAAGTTTTGTGTACAACACTTCCAAGTTACGCTACCATTGATGCATCCAACATAATAGAGGAGGATGTGTACTTTGTATTGCATTTTTCTGAGTTTGCTTTGTATTGTATCTATCACTGTGATTTTATTGAGACTTTTGAGAAATTATTGAGGGGGTTTCCAACTAAAAACACAATGATGAATTATGATGTTTTAATTTTGATAACATGCATAAGGTGATTAATCTTGGTGAGTAGCTCTAAGATGTAACTATTTCGTTTCTTTTCTATATTTAAATCAGTCAAAAGAATGAAAACGTGAAGGGTCAATGAGGAGGTTGTCCTGCCACAACTTGTTCATTTTTAACTTCATGAATGTTTACTTATCTATTTGGATATGCAAGTTCCAAGATTTATTTATGCAATGAACACTTGAAGGGTCAGTGAGGAGGTTGGCCTGCCACAACTTGTTCATTTTTAACTTCATGAATGTTTACTTATCTGTTTGGATATGCAAGTTCCAAGATTTATTTATGCAAATTCTAATTTATTTATTGTTTAAATTTTGAATTTTTACTTATCTACTTTAAGAAGTTGATGAAGGATCTTATCTAAAATCAAACTTTACATGTTTTAGCCTTTACAATTTCAATTTCAATGGTTAACTATCGAATTTATTGGAGTTATAATGGAAATATAATTTTAACTAAAGGGGGAAAGGTACGACCAAATTATTGGGCTACGGAGGGTTGAATCCATTACCACTAAAAGCTATTCTAGCAAACTAATGTGAATGCAAGTTGGGCATCCAAAAGCTTCAAATTTTTGGGGACTCCATGTTGGTTATCGACTCGTTAAAGATGAAAAGGCCACCAAAGAAAATCTTATTAAAGCCCGTATATGAGGAAGTCAACAGAATTGGAAGTATGTTTATGGACATATCTTATTAACCTATATATAGGGGAAGGAACAAGTTTGCAAACCTATTATCTAAGACAAAGTTGTAGATTGGTGAAAGAACCTGGAAGTTGTGGGAAGGACATGAAGATCATATCAATGACTTGGTTATTGGACCTCATCTAGGATGAGTCTGTTGATAGTATCTAGCATGATTGTTTCTTACATAGTCTATATATGTGATGGACACTTTATGAATGGTTTTTATGTTATCATACTATAAAAAAAAATATGTATTTTTAGTATTCATTTTTGATGATAAGATACAAGTTTTCAAACATTTGATGTCACTAGATGATATAAGATCACTTAAATTTTAAAATCATAAAATGAAAATACGGAAGGAAGTGATACATAGGTATCAACGAGAGTTTTCCAACAATGCTTGAATCGCCTCAAACGGAGGTTGAGTGAGGAAGATACGACCTTTTGAAAATTCGGTAAAACATGACAAAAAACAAAAACAGGGATACCACATAGAAGGCCCTCAAGATGCCATGTGGCATGTATGTACAATAACATGTGTCAGAGTGACATCATGCCGATGTCAACATGGTGACATGGAAAACCATGCTACCACATGTCAACCATTGGCATCCAAGTGGACCAATCTTAGAGTGTCACGTGTCATCTGTCTAGATGATGTGGCATTTGTACAATGATGTGGCATCCATACATTCCATGTGGAACCACTAGAAGGGTGCCACATGGCAGGATATACGGAGACAATTCAATTGCCAGCAACCCAGTCAGTAAATGACGTGGTGCAGCAAACATGGACCAGTGAATGATCAATATGTGGCAGACACGTGGAATAGTCAACATTTGACATGTGGCGGGGTTACACAGTTGGAAATGGTGGCCAATCCAAGGCGTCCATGTGGACCATTTAGGTGGTGCCACATCGCAGCTTAAAAAATACCATGAAGGACTAGGGTCAAAAAAAGGTGCCACGTGGCAAGATATACGGTGACAATTCAATTGTCAGCAACCCAATCAATAAATGACGTGGTGCAGCAAACATGGACCAGTGAATGCTCAATATGTGGAAAAAATGTGGAATAGTCAACATTTGACATGTGGCGGGCTTACACAGTTGGAATGGTGGCCAATGCAAAGCGTCCATGTGGACCATTTAGGTGGTGCCACATCGCACCTTCGAAAATACCATGAAAGACTATGGTCAAAAGAAATTCCCTTTGGGGGAGGTCGAATCATTATGGATCAACGAAAATATTTTACTATATTAATATCTTTTTATATATGTGTCCAAAGGGGAGGTTTTTGGGATTCAAATCCACAACCTCCCTCATTATACTCCAATTCTTAAACCACTAGACCACACGAATTACTTATTTTAGTAATTCAAAATCAATGTATTTAAGTTTGATCCAATGAATTCGAACAACGATTGGGAGGCTCATGCTCTATTTAAACCATGTACTTGCGCAATTTTCGAGACATACTTTTGTCACATAGTTTGGATGAAGAAGGTACAAATGGGAACGCATCCTGCGGTGGTATTGCACACATCCCATGGTGGTTTCACATGCATCCTAACGTGGTTTTGCACAGAGTACAAGGTGGTTTTTTCATGTATTTTGAGATGGGAATGATTCCTGAGACTGCACTAACTGTACTGACTATACAAATTAGTGTTGCATTGGAGTTTATGCCAGAGAGGGAGTACCAAGGGCCAAGTTATAAGAATATTGAGTTTATACTCAAGAGTTTCACAATTTTGAGAGGAGTCCAAATCTGCCATGTGTTTCTGAGTCCAGGAAACTAGTCAGGAAAGTGCTTGCAGGAACTGTTAGCTACGTCAAAGTGCATCCAATTTTATACTAAAGTTGCAAAATATCTTGTAGAATCCAGTGGCCAGTGGTGGTTTTGCTTATGCTCCAAAGTTGTAGAGTTGAAAGGTGATAACAAAAATTGATTGTGATCCTTTATTTGTATTCATTTTCAACATTTAAGATTAATGAAGAGCGGTCTCACTATTGGGAGTGGACCCAAAGATGTAGCCAAGATGTCTGGTTAAATCTGTTATCAATATTTTGTGTGCTTGTGTTGAAATATTGTTCTCTTTGATTCCTTATTTATCATCTCATAATTCTCTTAATAAATATGGATTAAAGTAAGCATGAATGTTTAGTTGAAAGAAGGCATTCACATAACATTGCAAGAAGCACTATCATGATAAAGATTCGGGAAGACTGAAAAAAAATTAAGTTATCATTGCTGGACTAATTGTTAATTTGATAACTAAATATTTTGAATCAATGACTATATGTAAGGCCTTTAGGCCAATGGAAAATGTAGTTATTTTATTAATATAATGAGCTACAGTATTTTTTTATGGAAAAAAGGTGAATGCAAACTACTATGTTTTTGATAATTGATATCACTGCCACATTTGATTGAGAAATGTGACACGCACTTGTGGAACATTATGGATTTAAGGCACAACTTAAGTATATTAAAAAATGTAAGTATGCCTTAACTATTATTGAATATGGAATGTTTCTTTCAAGAAAATGAGAAGCACCTTTAATTTGGTGTATATAAGATGTAAACATAAAGATATCCTTTGCATTTTCTATAAGAGATGGGGTATATATTATGCACTAAGGAATGCAGGTTGGAAGGGATTCCATGTTCAATACAAAGTGTGGACATATGCTTCAAGGAAATATTATCGGATCCTTATGGAATAGAAGATATTCTCCTTGCATAATCTAGAAGCAACACAATAATTGATTCTTAAGCATTACCATTATAGTCCACTTCTCCCCCATACTACGAGTGTATCCGACAACCGGTGGAGTGGATGCTAGTTTTGTCATGTTGGGAGATTTCATTATTGTCGAACATAAAGCGTGCATTGCATTTGCAGGTAAAAGATTAATCAAACATGAATTAGGTCAGAAAGTAGTTGACGATTTTCAAGTGATTGAGCGTTTCTTTGGTTATGGTTTATTTGATCTGATTGTTCCACGTAATCTCTTAAAAGGTGTTATGAGTGAACTATTTAAGCTTTACATCTTATATTGTAGAGAAGAGGCACATAAGGGTTTCAATTAAGAAGGTATTAAACCTCAATTCTCTTATATTGCATCTAGTTGGATTGAGGTTACATTAGGGCATGGGAAAGGATCTTATAAAATTTGACCAAAAATACATTTGGAACCTCATTTTGAATATCGCCCCATAAATATTCCCCAAGGAAAACATACATACATGCAACGGTTTCTATAACCCATGAATGCACATGAATAATTACATGCATCTCTAAAGGAACACTACAACATTTGGAGTTCAGTTTTGACGGTAATGCCCACACTTTGAAGAAATTTTTTAATTTTAACATTTGTTTTCTTTAAAATTAATAGAAATTTCTCTTTTTTTTTGTTTTTACCCCCAAAAATGTCGATTGATCAATGTTAATGGTATCAATTAATTGACATCCAATTGGTGATAATCAAATTTGACAAGGTAAATAATCAAATTTGACAAGGTAAAAAATTATCATAGTAGAATAACATCGATTAATTGACTCTTCTAATACAAAGATACCTTGGGATAAATAACAATAAATATTTCATATTTGAGGACAATTGTAATAGATACATTCATGTGTTTGAAAAAGAAATGGTGAAAATTTGACCATAATTTTTGTCTAAATAATTGAGCCAAATTGACATAGTAGGAGTGGTAATTTTTTTACTTTCACTACATTTTTCAACTTATTATTATCCCCAGAAAAATAAAAAAAATGGGACAATTTTTGTAGATACCATTTGAATTCTCTATATTTGATATTCTTTGAATCTATTTTTGTTGTACTTATGCCTTGGCTGAATTTGTTGAAATATATAACATTATAAAATTAAAATAATGTTGTCATTGGTGCATGTAGAAAGTTGAATGCGAAGTAAGGAATTAAAGTCTTGTCTCTCACCGTGGATATTTGTCACATCCCCATCCCTTACTCGGCGGAGAGGACGCAACAACATCTATCAACCCGGAATATCTAAGTCCCCATGAACATAATATAAAAATGCATGAACTTAAAGATACACAGATGCAAACATTATCACCATACAGTAGAAGCAAAATCATACATTCAACACATTCATGCATTCAACATGTTCATGATAATTTCATAATAATTCATAAGAAAATACAGTTGCGGAACTTAAATAAACAAGAATACTTATATTTGGAGAAGTTTGTCCCACAACCAGCTATGTCGTTGCAATTTTCCACCCAACCATAGACCAGTGTGCTCTTTAATCTCTCAGCAACACTGTCACCTCCGAGTTGGGCATGATTTTCCCCAAGGAATAAGGAACACTAGCATATTTTCCCCATAGCCAAGGATACAATAAAACTCAGTCAAGCCAACATAGTTGGGTTTATCAGACTTACACAGGAAGTGGTTTACACTTAGCTAAATTCACATGAGACACATCTAAGCCAACAGATGAGTTTATCAGGCTACCAGCCAAGCCATCCTTCCAGTTGGGTTTATTAGGCTGCCAAGGAGGTGGAAAGACTGATTGCTAAGCTAGTGAGATCAACCTAGAGCTATGAAAACCCACACTAAATCTAGCCTGATTTATAAACAATTACACACCCAATACAAGGAAGCATTCCCTTCTCTGCTACACAGTCCCTCAGGCCATGCCTTCCTTTCCAGTGTTATTCAGGGCATGCAAAGAAGAAAACCAACCTTCTAGATTGGTCTGTGAGGTTCTTTCACACACTAGGTTTATCAAGCAATTCTAGACTCCTTTTCCATTCCTTTAATCAATTCAAATGCCAAACGTGGATGCACACACAGTGATCTCAGTCTTGGGATTTATCAAGACATAGCCAACGCTAGGGATTACATACACACACATAAATTTATGAATTTCTAAACATTGCTAGTGCCAGACCGACTGCTGCAAAAATACCAAAAACCGAAAAACGTTGCTGGTCTTCCAAATCAAAGACACAAAAATTGAATTCTAGACAATCGGGTCCAGGAAAATGACTAGCGAACAAAAGAAAGCGTGAAGAGAAACAATCCACACAGGGAAAACCCAAAACGTGAAGGATCCAGATCGTTGGACAAAAGAAATTCCTGAAAGGTTCATACTCATAATCGTTTTTGCTTGCTTGTTGCTGCGTGAATGCAGAATTGGTTTTCCCAAAAATGTTTTTCCCTTCCAAAATCGTGAGGGAAGGTGAAATGTTGCCACATGAGGGAAAGGTGGGCGTTTTTGGTGTTTTCTTTCCCAAGAAAATTTAGAAATGTTTTTCCATAATTGGTTCCCTTCCCAATTCAAATTCCTTCCCACTTTCCCAATCCCCCACTCCCTCATCCTTAGAAAAAATCATGCCCCCATCTCATTTAGTTGCGTTGACATAGTCGATTGTGGGTTTTTAATTAAAATTGCAATTTTAACATAATGTCCAGCTTTTAATGTTCAGCTAGCATAAAAAAAATACCATCTTCCCAACCTTAATTGCCGAAACATAAATACTAAATTGATGGTGGGGCTTTTTCCTAGCTCCACACCATGATTATTTACATTATTTTATTTAAATGCAAACAAGGTCAAAACCGGAGTATTACATTCCCCTCCCCCTTCAACAGCACTGTCCTCAGTGCTTTACAACATTGAACAAAATGCTTGTTGGTAATGCCCTCAGCAATTCGCAAATTTGAACAAAAATGGATGTGCCAATCGCATGGCATCCCCTAGCTCCCACGTAGCTTCTTCAGGACCGTAGTGCTCCCATTGCACCTTCACCTGTCCTATTGCTCGGTTCCGGAGCATTGTGACCTTCCTGGCGAGGATGCACATAGGATCAATTTGGAACTCTCCCTCTGGTTCCACCTATATCACATCCCAATTTATTACATGGTTAGGATCATGTCCATATTTCTTAAGCAAAGAAACATGAAAACATTATGAGCTCTAGTGCTAGAAGGCAATGCAAGTCTATATGCAACTGGCCCTATTCTTTCAAGCACTTAAAACGACCCATAGTATCTAGGTGACAACTTGGCACAACTCCCAAGCTTCAAGGAACTCTTCTTTTCCTTCACTCTGAGGTAAACATGATCCCTAACATTGAACTCTCGGTTCACCCTATGCTTATCTACATAACTTTTCTGTATGTCCTAGGTTGCCTTCAAATTCTGCTTGATCTTTACAACTTCCTGCTCCATCTCCTTGAGCAATTCTGGACCAAGCACAACCTTGTTCACTGGATTATCCCAAGTCATTGGTGTTCTACACCTTCTGACATACAAAGCTTCATATGGACTCATCCCCAAGGACGCTTGATGTCCATTGTTATAAGAAAAATCTACAAGGTGTAAATAATCTTCCCACTTGGTTGGTTTGTCCATCACATACATGCGAAGCATGTCTTCCAGCACCTGGTTAACTCTCTCGGTCTCTCCATCGGTCTGAGGATGGAAGGACGTACTGAAATTCAACTTTGTACCCAAATCTGCAAACAACCCCTTCCAAAAATTGGAAGTGAACTTGACATCTCTGTCAGAGACTATTGCCTTAGGCAATCCATATAGTTTGAAAATCTCCTTCATGAATATCTTTGCAATGTCATCAGTCTTATGTGTAGAATTAACCAGTATAAAATGTGTTGCCTTTGTCAACTTGTCTACCACAACCATGAATCATATTGTCTCCAAGTCATTGGCAATCCTGTAATAAAATCCATGGAAATAACTTCCCATTTCCATTCTGGAATTAGCAAAGGCTGCAACAAACCTGTTGTATGTTGATGTTCAACCTTCACTTGCTGACACTTCATGCACCTTGAAATATATTCATCCATGTCTTTTTTCATTCCTGGACAAAAGTACTGCTTTCTGGTTGTAGCAATCGTCTTCTGATATCCTGGGTGACCAAAATATGGAGCTTAATGGATTTCATCCATAACAACCCTCCTCAAGTCTGCTACTTTTGGAATATAAATTTTGTTCTTATATGTAAGAAGTCCATCTTCTTCCAATTTATATCCCTCATAATTCTTTTCAAGGCTTTGTTGCTACAACTTGTCCTTGACATGTGCATACAATTCATCTTAAACAACATGATTAGCAATCTAATGCCTCAAATCTGATTGGAAAATACTAATGGATTCCACATGCATCTCTTGTACCTTCCTGATGAGTGCATCAGCTACCTTATTCTCTTTTCCTTTTATGTGCTTGATTTCAAAATCAAACTCACATAAAAATTCCAACCATCTCGCTTACCTAGCATTCAGAGTAGGTGATCAAACAAATATTTCATACCATAATGGTATGTCCTTAGTTCAAATATGTTTCCCATCAAATAATGTCTCCACATCTTGAGAGCATGTACTATGGCTCCAAGTTCTAGATCATGAGTGGCATAGTTCTTCTCATGCTCCTTCAACTTCCTCGATTCATAACATATCACATGGTTGTCTTGCATAAGAACTCCTCCAAGACCTTGGCCACATGCATCAGTACACACCACAAAATCTATCTTTGGGTCTGCAACTTTCAAGACCGGTGCACTTGTGAGAAGATACTTCAACTATTGGAAACTTTCTTAACACTTCGAGGTCCATTCGAACTTTATCCCCTTCGTTTGCAAAGAAGTGATAGCATGTGCAACCTTGGAGAATCCTTCAATGAATCTCCTGTAATATCCTTCAAGCCCCATAAAAGATCTTACCTCTGTCACATTCTTTGGAGTAGGCCAATTCTTAATAGCTTCAATCTTCTTAGGGTCTACAGATATACCCTCCTCTGAAATAATGTGACCCAAGTACTGAAATATATCCCTATAGAAGTCACACTTGCTTAGCTTCGCATACAGCTGATGTTCTCTGAGCAATTGCAATGTTAGTCTCAAATGGTCTTCATGCTCTTCTTAATTCTTAGAATAAACAAGAATATCATCAAGGAAAACAAGAATGAATTTGTCCAAATACCTACTGAAGACACTATTCATAAGGCACATAAATGTTACCAGTGCATTTGTGAGACCAAATGGTACCACTACAAACTCATAATGTCCATACCTTATTCTAAAGGGTGTCTTATGAATGTCTTCGTCCTTGATTCTCACCTGATGGTAACCAGACGTCAAGTCAATCTTGGAAAATACATTTTCTCCTTTCATTTGATCAAAGAGGTCATCAATTCTTGGCAAGGGATATTTGTTCTTCACCGTGACTTTATTTAGCTTCATGTAATCAATACACAATCTAAGTGTACCATATTTCTTCTTTACAAACAGCACGGGTGCTCCCCAAGGAGACACACTCGACCCGATATACTTTTTCTCCAACAATTCTTGCAGCTGCATCTTCAGTTCTAACATTTCTAGTGTACTCATTCTGTAGGGTGCTCTTGACACTGGTGCTGCTCTTGGCACAAGTTCAATTGTGAAATATATGTCCATCTTTGGAGGAATTCCTACAACCTCACCAGGAAAAACATCCTTGAAGTCTTGCAACACATGATAGTCCTCCAACCTAGGAGTTTCATTCTCTGCATCCTCCTCAATATGGGTTGCATACAACTGACAACATTTTCTACAAAACTTCTTTAACTCCACTGTTGAAATATGCCTCACCGAGATTACCTTTGGAATGCCTCTTACCACTACTGGGTTCCCTTCTTCATCCATGCATTCAAAAGTCTTCTTATAATAGTCAAGCTTCACTATGTGAGATTCTAACCAATCCATTCAATTGAGAACATCATAGGAACCAAGTGGTATAACATTCAGATCTACACAAGTGATCAATCCATTCATCACCAATGGGAATTTCTCCACCACTTCATTAACTTTTCTCTTAGTTCCAATGGCTAGCTGAACTAACCAATAATTTTTATGCTTTTCTTTCTTAAGAGTACAAACCTCCACTACTTTAGGAGCAATATAACTGTGAGTAGAACCAGGGTCAATGAAAATAGAAATAGATTGCTCAACAATATTACCTGTAACTTCAACCACCGTTGACTGGTGATCTTCTTGATGGTCTTCCAATGCTGCATAAATTCTAGGTACGACCCTTGCTACTTGTCCCACTGTTTTCGCCTTTTGAACATTGTATGTTGGCCTTGCATTTTCATTCTCAGGTGGACAGTACTTGCACATGTGGGGTCCTCCACATTTCCAACATTGGAGTGGTGCTATGTTATGCGGTGTATTTCTTGGCTCTTCTCCCACCACTCTAGTCAGTTGCTTCTCAACTTGTGTTGATTGCTTATGTTGGTTCCTGAAGTTAGAAGGTTGGTAACCTTTCTTCCTTTGGTCAAACTTCTCACTCCTTTTGTACTTCCATGTTTTCAGGTAATTTGTTTTGTTCTTGCTTCGCTCGTAGCAATACTTAGATTTTCTTATTTATTCTTCTAGAATCCTAGGTTCATAGAACTCAATTCAATCTTTGTAGGACTGAGGCAGACTACTCAAAAAATGTTGGATCTTTACCTTCTCATCTTTAATACACCTGACATACCTCAGCGATTCCAAGAACTTGTTTGCATATTCCTCCATGGTTTGTTGTCCCAATCTCAACTCATGGAACTCTTTAATCTTGTCATCATAGTTCCTGTCAAAGAGGTACTTCTCCTTGAAATACTTATGGAACTGCTTCCACACAATCTTTCTTTCATTGATCTTCTTGACTTTCGTGAAATTATCCCACCATATGGATGCCCTTCCAGACAAATTGAAAATGGCTACTCTAGCTTTCATATTCCTAGAATAGTCTCGGACTTGGAAATATTTTCTCATCCCAAGAAGCCAAGCTTCAGCTTCTTGACCATTCTTTATCTCACCATTAAAGGTAGGAGGCATTTCCTTCTTAAATTCATCTCGGGAGTGGTTCTGGTAGAGCCTCCTTCTCTTATTCTCATGAGAAGAAGAACTGGAATCTCCAGTAGACCCTTCACAGTCAGATGACTCACTAGGTGATCTATTTCTTCTTCTAGCAGTGTTCTTACTCCCTTATGTATTTTCTGTCTGGTCCCCAAAGTTCATCTTTCTCTGAATATCTATCAAACTTTGCAGCATGGCTGCATTCAGCTAATTCTGATGCTCCTGAGCCTTAACCAATCTTTCATTATATGCCTTGTAACTCTGCATCTCCTCCATTAGGCTTCTCATGGTGGTTGCGAAATCTAGGGGAGTCTCTTGCAATCTTCTCCCATTCGACTCTATCTCAGCATTTCCAATTTGGACATTTCCCCCCATAGCATCTTCCTCATACTCATTGGGGTTCTGTACATCATCATGCAGGTTGTCGATTCTCATGGATGAACCACAACTCACTTTACCCAACTGCACTATCTGGAATGTTGCTTTTCGAGGTGACTAGGATTCTACAAAATGTGTTAATAACACAGTTTGTTAAATTATAAATTTATAGCATTCTCATAAATTCTCAACTACTTACCTTCATTTGGAAAAATCATACATTGACAACTTTTCCCAAAACACGGAATTTTATTTTACAAAGAATGACTGTCTGAAGGGGATGACGGGGGTCAATCTGGTGCATAAACAGGCTGCCATTTTTCATCTTTCTAGCCCCACAGATCTCACTGAAAAACCATGCTGAATTTCTTTGTTTTGACAAAAAAATTCACTCGCTACAGCAGCTCGATCTTCATCTTCCATCCGTCATAGCGGCTCCATCTTCTTTTCTCACCTGCTGCTTTGTCGACTTCATCTTATTTTTCCTTTCGCCTCCGCATCGAAAGATTTTTCGAGTTTCATCCGCCGTAGCGGCTCCTTCCCTATCTTCCATCCACCGTAGAGGCTATTTCCTCTACTTCCTTCCGTCGTAGCGGCTCTTTCCCCAACTCCGACCCGCAACTACGGCCCTGATCTTCTTTTGCCTATTGCTGCCAAGCCAACACTTAATCAATTTTATTTCTTTCGGTGGTCAAATCTTGGTTTCAACCCGTCATTGTGGCTCAAGCCCCAGCTTCTGCCCGCCATTGCGGCTCAATCCCAACTTTCGCCCACTGTTGTGGCTCAAAGTTTGACTTATGCTCGTCGTTGAGGCTCGACGCCCAATTTTCGCCCACTGTTGCGGCTTGAAGTTTAACTTCCTCCCGTCGTTGCAGCTCGAAGCCCAACTTTCTCCCTCTGCGAATTGGTGCTTCTCAGCCGACAAAGAGAGAATTTTATACTTAGAAAAAAATTTCAAAATTTTTTGTTGGCTCATCTCACCCAAAGTCCGTCAGCTCCTTCCGAGCAACTCAGCCGCTACAGCGGCTCACTCTTTTCTTTTCTATCGCCGCTGCAAATCAATCAACAAAACTCACCCGCTGTGTCGGCAAAGAAAGACGGTCATAGCCACCCTTGTGTCTCTCTTTAGGTTTCTCAGCGGCCACACACAGAAGTATTTTCTCCAATATTTAGAAAAATTCAGACTTAGAGAAATTTTCAAAAATCAATTTCTTGTCTGCCTCTTCTTTCTATCTAAACACAGAGGCTGGTTCTTCATGGCCCATTGAGGCCCAAAGCTGAAACCATAGCTCTGATACCACACTGTCATGTCCCCAACCCTTACTCGACGGAGAGGACACAACAACATCTATCAACCCGGGCTATCTAAGCCCCCATGAACATAATATAAAAATGCATGAACTTAAAGATACACAGATGCATACATTATCACCATACAGTGGAAGAAAATTCATACATTCAACACATTCATGCATTCAACATGTTCATGATAATTTCATAATAATTCATAAGAAAATACAGTTGCAGAACTTAAATAAACAAGAATACTTATCTTTGGAGAAGCTTGTCCCGCAACCAGCTATGTTGCTGCAACGTTCCACCCAACCATATACCAGTGTGCTCTTTAATCTCTCGGCAACACTGTCACCCCCGAGCTGGGCATGATTTTCCCCAAGTAATAAGGAACACTAGCAGATTTTCCCCATAGCCAAGGATACAATAAAACTCAGTCAAGCTAACACAGTTGGGTTTATCAGACTTACACATGCAGTGGTTTACACTTAGCCAAATTCACATGAGACACAACCAAGCCAACATATGGGTTTATCAAGCTACCAGCCAAGCCATCCTTCCAGTTTGGGTTTATCAGGCTGCCAAGGAGGTGGAAAGACTGATTGCTAAGCTAGTGAGCTCAACCCTAGAGCTATGAACACCCACACTAAATCTAGCCTAATTTCTAAACATTACACACCCAACACAAGGAAGCATTCCCTTCTCTGCTACACAGTCCCTCAAGCCATGCCTTCCCTTCCAGTTCTATTCAAGGCATGCAAAGAAGAAAACCAGCCTTCTAGATCGGCCTGTGAGGTTCTTTCACACACTAGGTTTTTCAAGCAAGTCTAAACTTCTTTTTCCATTCCTTCAATCAATTCAAATGCCAAACATGGATGCACAGACAGTAATCTCAGTCCTGGGATTTATCAGGACGTAGCCGACGCCAGGGATTACATACACACACAGAAATTTACGAATTTCTGAACATTGTCGGTGCCTGACCAACTGCTGCAAAAATACCAAAAAATGAAAAATGTTGTTGGTCTTCCAAATCAAATACACAAAAATCGAATTCTGGGCAATCTGTTTCAGGAAAATGACTAGCAAACAAAAGAAAGCGTGAAGAGGAACAATCCACATAGGGAAAACCCAAAACGTGAAGGATCCAAATCGTCGAACATGAGAAATTCCTGAAAGGTTCAGACTCAAAATCGTTTTTGCTTGCTTGTTGTTGCGTGAATGCAAAATTGGTTTTCCCAAAAACGTTTTTCCCTTCCAAAATCATGAGGGAAGGTGAAACGTTGTCGCATGAGGGAAAGGTGGTCATTTTTGGTGTTTTATTGCCCAAGAAAATTTCAAAACGTTTTTCCATAATTGGTGCTCTACCCAATTCGAATTTCTGCCCACTCTCCCAATCCCCCACTCCCTCGTCCTTAGGAAAAATCATGCCTCCGTCTCATTTAGTTGCATTGAAATAGCCACTTGTGGGTTTTTAATTAAAATTGCAATTTTAACATAATGTCCAGCTTTTAATGTTCAGCTAGCATAAAAAAAATACCATCGGCCCGACCTTAATTACTGAAACATAAATACTAAATCGATGGAGGAGCTTTTTCCTAGCTCCACACCATGATTATTTACATCATTTTATTTAAATGCAAACGGGATCAAAACCGGGGTATTACAATATTGATTATGATGAATGTGATTATTATGCACATCGAAGCAATCATGAAATAACTACACCATTATCCCAAAAAGTTTCCAACTAGTGACAAGAAATGTCATCGCCACAACAAATGCAAGGGCTCAACAAAATAGCTCAACTGCTAGTAGACGTTGCTTAGAATTTGGGCGCCTAGAACAAGATCAAAATGTCACTAGTTGATAAGAAAAAATACTAATTATTTTATTTATTTGTGATTACAAAAATAAAATTAAAAAAAAATCCTTGGATTGAAACTCCCAAGCATACAATTTGTAATAGACATGTGTCTTGCACGTATTTTAAGATGTATAATAATTATATTTATAAGTTTTTGTTTATTTTTAGTGATTGTAATAATGATGTAATATTCATTTTTTCAATACATTAATTTATTTATTTATTTAGATTGTTACCCGATGTTTTCCTACCACCATCCAATACTCTACCTCCCACAAACTAAGAATCGTGTTCTCATATAAGAAAATATAGGAATGGAGTATCAAACAATTAATCTATGTTCTATTAATTGTATTATTTATTATGGAGAGCATGCAACAAAGAAGTTGTGATCCAAGTGTAGAATTTGTAGATATTAAATTAATTATATGAAAAATAAGGTGCCTCATAAGGTTTTTAATCGTATCTCCATACTTTTGTGTTTACAATGACTATTCAAGTGAAAAGTGTGGCACAATTTATGGATTATCGTGCATAGAAGAGAAGTGAAGGTGGTGTTGTAAAAATGTATGCAAATGGTTTTGCATTTAGGGACATCAATGAAAGATGGGTTAGTTTTAAAAAACTAACCCCTTAATGTTCATCATTTATTAATATTTTATAATGTCAATTTATTTATAGTGTTCATATCCATTTACCTTTTTTTCCTAAAAAAAAAAATGCATTTCTATTTCTAATAGAAACCCAAATACATTCCTCATTGCATGTTAAAAGGGTCTATTACTAGCCTATCTTTCCCAAGATATCCATTTACCTTATGTGCCCAATTTTTATTATAAATAATAACCTTGCTTCTTAGATGACAATAAATAGGGAGCACACAATGTTGGTATTGATTGTTTCAGTTATTTATTCCCAAACTACATACTAATTCATGTTTTATCTGTTGCATATTTTGTAAGTACAAAGTAATAATTATGTGGACTTTCAAATAACCATGTAAGGTCAATTTAGAGATATGAATGTACTTATCGATCTCTCATTAACAAACTTTTAAATTTATGGGTTGATATTACCTTGTACAACATATCCAAACCATCATGGAAAAAACTATGAAATTCCATCAATTACTTACATGGATAACTCATAATGCTCATAAGAAACACATGTGTGGTACATAAATTGCATTTTTTTAAGTTCCTTCTATTGCCTTCAATAAGATTTACAAAAAAGAGACAGTAACGAAGCCCCCCTACATAGGGAAAACAGGGTTTGAAGTTTCAAAAATTACCAAAAATACATTCTACCACGAAACGAAACCAGGCTATACCATTTAGATTGAGAGTTCTTTATTATAACCCGTTTGCAAATATTTATAGAAATAAAAGTAAACTAAGCTATCTAGAGAACTAGCCAATTTATGGGTTGATATCAATATCCACAGGGATGGAGTTGTCTAGTTTAATGCCAAGGTGATTGGCAATCTGCTGCATGTTGTTGGATAATTCATCCAGCTTTAGAAGAATGGAATCATGTGCCTCTCCTCTGTCTACCAGTGCTCTTCCCAGAACAAAATTTTTCTACCAGAGATATTCCATGGTATTCATATGAAGAGATATTCTTCCTCTCGAATAATCAGGGTCAGGTATGAGAGATTTGAATTCCTCTCTCACCTTGAATTCCTCTCTCACCTCATGGTCAGGAATGCAATTTCTAGTGATTTTGGCATCATTTTCAGAGTCTTCAATTTATTATTTCACCGAGTTCGGGATTCAATTCTTGTACAGGCGGGTAGTATGGACAATGCTTCTCATAGCTCTGTTGGGCAGTCCCGAGGAACTAGGCAGGGGAGTGTGAAAGAGGTGGTGAACCAGCAAGAGTTCCTAAAGAATACTCCACTGAAGTCCCCAGCGAAAACTCCACCAAATAGAGGCAGGAAGGATTGGGGGAAAAGGGGCCATAGGAGGTAGTCCATGGAAGAAGCCGAAAGTGGAATAAAACCACAAAACAAGAAATCGACAATGCAGAGATTACCAACAAGCGTCCCAGAATCCATATAATACACGAAGTCAAAGTTGATCAGGAGGCTCCCTCAGGTGCACCACACACCAACCGCGACCCAGAGAAACGAGACCCACTCCTCGGACCTGCAAGTCACTTTCCCAAGAAACAATGAAGCCTCAAAACAAACAGAGAATTCCCAGGGAGAAGAGAGAGTAGCCTTTAGTTGTAATGCAAGCCTCCTTTCTATTTATTTATTGAAACCACCTGCTCACCACCCTCGAGTTGGATGAACCACTTGTTGCAACATACAAACGGATGATGTCTCCGTCCAGAGGATTAATGATAATCTCGAACACTTCGTACGCCATCTCCCAATCTATCACCTCATCCATCTGCATCGTCCCAGAAACAGTAAAAAAAACCGCCACCCTTATCATCACTGGAAAGGGTTATTTAATTATCTTCGGGTTGATGGAGGGCTAGCACAGGTGACATGCAAGTCCGCTACGTGCATCCCTTCATTGTTCTCAATGTTTGGCTCGTATGTCGTTCTACTTAGGAGAGGGAAGTCTTTGTCCCTTATGTGAATGAGTTTCTCCTTGAGAGTGTAATCTTTAAGCCTTATCCAATCATGATCTAGCATGTCTTTGGGCGTGTCAACATCGTAGTTTTCCAAATGATCAACTTGATTGTTACCAAATCTTCTAATGTGGCTAGGTTGTAACAACTCGAAATTAATGATGATGTCTCTAAGTTGTTCCTTCATCCTATCCAGCCTCCAATGTTTCGAGATATTTTTTAGAGGAGTTCCATTAGAGAGACGTTGGACACTGTTTATAATGATCTGCGAGTCCCCTTCTAAAACCAGATCCTTCCAGCATTGTCTTCTTGCAATGGTTAAACCAGAGATTAAATCCAAGAGTTCTGCCACGTTGTTGGTGGAGGTTCCTATTTATTCTAAGTATATGCAGATAATTTCTCCTCTTTCATTCCTGAAAACCCCACCAATCCCTGATGGGCTCGAGTTTCCTTTGGAAGCCCCATCAAAATTGAGATTTAAGCATGGAGGGGGAGGGGTGAACCAGGATGAGTGCATGGAGTACCCGAATGCATATCATATTTAAGCCTTGGTGTCTGAAGATCCCAATTATTTATAATTATCTACTCTTGTGGAGAGCAGGTTAACTTTGTATTCAACCATAGAGAAAGAGTCACTATTTCCTGAAGGTTGGCTTTGATGAGGAGCTGAACTTTCTATAAGTGAAGAGTTCCATCTTTGAAAATGTGTTTGCTTCACTCTTTCTAGAGGTTCCAAAGGGATAAACCCAGTAATAGGGTCCACAATCTATTCAGGTAGGTGTTAGTGAAGGGATGCAGATGCCAGTTGCGAACAGTGGATCTGAGACAAGAGCGGTCCTGATCCGAACTTCTGAAGCTACTAGTTCCTCAATATCATAATGTCGAGGCACAGTGGCATCTATTTAGAATATGTTCCGGAGTTTATTCCTCTTGTTCGCACATGACACATCTAGAAGGACCTTGGAATCCCCTCTTGTGGAGCTAATCCCAGGTCAGATTTTTTCCTTTCACCCTAATCCAATGAAACGTTTTTACTTTTGCCAAATATGGGAATGCCAAATGCGGTCCCAGACCACATCCTATTGGATATCATTTTGTAGGTGCGCCAAATGGTAATCTTCTTTGACCAAGAAATAATCTTGAGGTTCATAGCCCCATCTTAACTTATACGGGGTAGTTTGAATGAAAATTTTCCTTGAACTTAATTCATTCCAAAAGTCCTGGTTTTCTTGCGTTGCATCATGCCCTAATCAGTTCTTCCAAGGTAGCTAGGATTTCCATTTGCTAAGAGATAGGTGGGGATCCCAGTAGTGTGCTACTATGACTTTTCCTACTTGTTGCATCTGGGTTTGTAGATCCTGAATATTTTATTTTGTTTGCAAAGGAGGGAGTTGTTGCCAGGAATCCTCCCAAAAGAAGGTGGTTTTTCCATCTCTAATTTCCTAAAAGCTATGAGTGCGAATGAGATCTCTTTGCACCTTTGCAAAGTTCCATATTATAGATCCTTCCTCCAGATTTTATGTTCTGATTAGTTCTCCCTGCCTGAAACCTCTCGTATATTTGTCCCTCCATATCATGGTCCATGGTAAAGTAGACTCTAAAAGGGATCTCCACCATAGTTTAGCCGAAAGGACTTAATTGAGGATGACGGGGTCTCTGAGGCTCATACCTCCTCTGTTCTTGTCTTGACAAAGTGATTTCCATGCAACCAATGGCTATTTCCTATTCTGTAAATCCCCCCACCATAAGAAGTTTCTTCGCAGTTTTCAAATTGATTTGAGGACATGCTGAGGGGCTACCATAACAAAAAAAGGTAAAGCGGCATTTCCTGCAAAAAAAAATTCAACAAGGTGAGGCAACCAGAGAAGTTTAGAGCTCTGAAAGTCCAAGAATAAATTTTAGACTCAAGCTTGGCAAGGAGGTCTTTCCACGAGGACTTTTTTAGAGTCGATTCAATAAGAGGGGCTCCAAGAAATTTGGTTGGAAGGGAACTCTTCAGAAACCCTAGGATTCTGGTTATACGAATCTGGGTGTAGATAGGTGTGTAAAAGAAAAAGACCTGAGACTTTGAATTGTTGATAGGCATCCCCGAGGCTTCTCCAAATACTTTGAGAATACCCTTGAAATAGTTTGCTTCCTGGAGAGAAGAATGACCCAAAAACATCGTGTCATCTATGAATTGAAGATGACAGTGGGGAGTGCCAGAGGAATTGATGTGGATACCTTGAATTTGGTTTTCCTGAACCTGAGTCTTTATGTATCTCCCCAATCCTTCTGCTAGAATAATGAAGAGATAGGGTGATAATTGGTCCCCTTGTCTGATGCCTCTTGAGGTATAAAAAGTGGATAAGGGGGAGCCATTGATTAGGATCGAGAAGAAGGTTGAAGAGATTAGGGCTAGAACCCAATTTACCCAAGAAGTGGAGAATCCAAATGCTTCCAACATGGCTCTAAGAAATTGCCAACTTATTTTGTCGAAGGTTTTGGACATATCCAACTTGATGAGCATTCCTGACTGGAGGGAGTTATTGAGAGAGTGGATTGCTTCATGGGCCATGATGATCCCGTCTAGAATTTGTATTCCTTCCACATAACCAGTTTTCTCTGGGGAGATTATCAACAGTAGGATGGGTTTTAAACGGTTGGCTATGAATTTGGTGATGAGTTTGAAAATTACATTGCACATTGCAATAGGCCTGAAGTTCAATGGCTCCTTGGGTTTACCAGTCTTAGGGATTAGGGTGAGAAAAGTGTCTTTCAAGGGGGGTAGAATTAGTCCCATTCTTCTGGAACTTTCAACCGCTTCCTAGACATCCTGTTTAATAATTCTCCAGCAGGCTTGGAAAAATTCAGAAGTGAAACTATCAGGTCCTGGAGCTTTTCCTGGGTTCATTTCCATCACCTCTTTTTCAACTTCAATGAGTGAAATGATCTGAGAGAGGCTATGGTTTTGATCAAAATTTATGGTGGAGGGAATATGTTACAGGATTTGATGAATAGTCGGGGAGTGATCTAGGGTTGGTACTGTGAGAAGCTGCTTGTAGAATTGACTGATTTCTTTTTCTATCTCCTCCTTCGTTTGAAGAGTGTTCTCTTGTCTAGAGGTGAGTCTCGTTATCTAGTTCTGGTGTCTTCTCTGAAGCATGGAAAGATGAAATAATTTAGTATTTCTTTCTTCTTCTTTGAGCCATTTTATCCTGGATTTATGTTTCCATAATTCTTCGTCTTGTTGATACATGTTGTTTAGCTTCTCTTTGAAAGTTTCCTCCTGAATTTTTAGTTCTTTCATGTATCCTGATTGAATAGCTTGTTGTTGAGTAGCATTCAACTGAGATTCCGACTTTTGATTTTCCTCAAAGATGTTTCCAAATTTAGTTTTGTTCCAAGACTTTAGTTGGTATTTTAAATGTTTCAATCTTTGTTAAAACTTGTACATAATTGTGCCTTTTATATGAGCAGATTCCTCCCACCATTCCTTAGTTTTAGCCAAAAAGTCCGGGTGGAAAGCCATAATTTCACAAATCAGAAGGGCCTTTTGTTGTGGGGTCCTTCAATATCCATGAGAAGGAAGATCGAGCAATGATTCGACCCCACCATGGGTAGGATAGTAGCCGAGAAATCGATTTGGTTTTGAATAAAAGAGTTCGAGATGAGGAATATGTCTAGTTTGCAGGCCACTTGTCTTTCTCCCCCCCTTCTGTTGTTCAAGTATGAATTCCATTTGTGGTTTGAAGATCTGCCAATTTGAGATTGTTGATTAGGTTAGAGAGGGTTTGGCTATCTCTATCCAGTCTTTGAATACCTCCTTTCTTCTCCAAGAGAGAAGTAATGACGTTTAAATCCCCTCCATGATCTAGTTTAGAGAGGGGATACGAGAGTGGATCCAATTAAACTGCTTGAGAACTGAGATCATTTGCTCCATCTGTTGCAGCCATAAACATTAGTTAACACCCCTCCATGTAGATTTCCTAATATTTTGACCATTAGAAAAGAGTATGTCTGGAGGAGAAGAATCTTTCTATGTGAAGACGCACAAGATCCCATATAATGGAAATTCCCCAAGTACTACCTTCGGCGTCCAAAGCAATGACTTGGGAATTCTTCCAACATTTCCTAGTTAATTCTTGGATATTTTTCTCCAAACATTTGGCTTCTTGCAACATTATCACCACTGGTTTTTCCACTAGAATCCTATTTTTAAGAATTCTTCTTTTGGAATCGCTTCTGATTCCTCTTATGTTCTAGCAGATACTTTTTAATTCCATTTAAACAGTAGGTTGAAAGTGAGCTTCTAGCTGGGAACTCTTCCCAGAGTCTATTAAGTAGGCTCCTAATTCTTTGATCAATTATCTTTTATATTTCCTTCCCTTCTTAGGTGTGTCGCTTTGGATTTTTGGCATATCTCTGTGTTTTTGCGTTCTTACCCCAAGTTGAGTCTGGGTTTGTTCTAGTATTTCCTTCTCTGTATGCTTCGAAACATGCTTCTCCTTCCTTATAGCATTATAAAGTTCATCTAACAAGTCTAGTTGTTGTAGTGGAATGTTGTTGGTTTCCCCTTTTTTAACATCTTCCGATAGGGTTGGTAGATCTAGTTCCCCTAGTTCCATATCATATTTTTTTGTATTTTCTCCATCTTCATTCATATCTTGATCCTCTTCCTTAGTGGGAATTAAAACTTCTTCTTGTGACATTGTGGATTTTTCCCTTTGAGTGTGATCCTGCGATGTAATATTTGGTGTATTCATTTTATCAGTCTGGTTCTTTTCTAATTCAAATGTTCTTGCAATCTGATCTATGTTTTCTTGCATATCCAACTGAGAAAGAATGGTAAAGTTGTTATGAGTGGGCGCCTTAGGATCGGGGTTGGAGATCGCTACTTTTTTCCCCTGTCATCTCTTACCTGAGGATTTAATGAAACCATCTTCATTCATTTTTTCCATCAATTTTTCCTCTGGGATCTTGACATTCAGAGGAAATTCCTGAAAGAGATGGCCATGCTCATGGAATTTGCGGCATCTGAAGGGGATGTGTTCATAATCAGTGGGTTGGGTCCAATCTGAGTCTTTGAAGCTTAGACAAATGGCCTATAGAAGTGATGTTGAGATATCCTGGAAAAGGCAGATGCGGGCATATGAGGTGTAGCATACTATCATGGTTGCATCTAAAATTTGCACAAAAGTTCCAAGGGTATTACCAATACCCATAAGCGTTTCCATATTCCAAAACTCTTAAGGGAGCGAGTAAAGTATAATCCAGATTGGAACCACTTTGAAGCCTTCCTTTTCTAGTGAGAATCGTTCCTTCCAGTTACACATATGGAGTCTCGCTGAGTGGAAAAAGTATGGTCCTCCTTGGAAAATTTGGTTCCTATCTTCTAGGTTATGGAAGATTACTGTGAAGAATCCCTTTGAGTCGAACTTTAGTTCACACTGTCCTTTAGGTTTCCAAGTATTGGTAAGCCAACCCACTAGGGATTTTTTGGAGGGCCAAGTTCCTATGAATTTAAAAATTATTGCATGGTATTGCATAAATTGAATTTGTTCAACCACCAGTGAAGATGTTATTTCATACCTTGGAATTTGTAGGGATTTGGGCTTGCACTTCAAGTTATTCGATGTCGTATCTTCTTGCTGCTTCTTCTTAGAAGGTATAGAAGCCAAGGAACTTGGAGCATCCATCTTTCGATATCCAGATCCTACTCCTCCCTTTCCCTTTGTCGTTGTAGAGGGAGCGGTTAAGGTCTCTGAACTAGTTAATAAAAGAGGTTTGGCCCCAGGGGCCCTGCATGCCAACATGCTGCTGAAGGAAGGATTCCTCCTTCTGCCACTACTGGTCACCATTGTAGGTAGAATCTAACCCTGCATAAGCCGAAAACAAGAACCAGAGCAAACCCTAATTCAGAGCACTACCATATATGTTGCCACCGAGTTTTTCAGCATTATTATTCAAACTTCTTAACTCCTATGGTACATAAATTGCATTTGAATGCTATATATCCTCTATTATTTTATGAAATATTTTGACTTTTGGGTATTTTATTAACAATATTCTATAACCTATAGGGATTTTTTTTTAAATTAAATATGCACGCCCAAGTTGTGGCCCTAGAAATATTTATTATTCTAGTCATAAAGATGGACCACATTGGTCTGCTCTAAAATGTCAATGAAATTAATATAAATGCAATGTATCCAAAAGATTCTATACCCACCAACATCCTATGTTAAAGAATCTCAGCCAACATTAACGTAGATATTGACGTTATAAAGCTATTTACATATAAATACAAACGATATGAGCCCTAACATTCCTTCCTCGGATGCTTCTTCCATGGATGCTTCTTGAATGGATCTCCTTCATGTGCTTTTCACTCTTGCTTCCACCCTTCCGATCGAAAGTGATAATTACATGCATTTCCTCCCTATGAACCATATATATTGCTACCAAAAAAACATATTTTGATGGGAATGAAGAGATTAAAAAAACCATGAAAATGACACCTCAACTATGGAAAATGACACTTACAAAGATTTGTGGCATGCAATTGTTTTCAATTACATCCATATATGTAATGTGTTATAGTTTTTATTTATAACTATTCATGTTTGCTATAACTAATCAATTTATTTTTGTTTATGTTTCTCAAAGATTGACATTATGGGCTTCAATGAGGTATGAAAAAATTCTCCATCCAATTATGTTGGTTTCTCTACTATGATCACCTACAAGTAGATCAATTATTTAAAACAATGCATATCGGGAAGAATGTCATAGAAATTTACATTTATGGAAAAGTCAATATAATTTAACAAAGATGAAATTACTAAAGTTATAAGTGACATTAAGGAAGTTGATGTCATGCAACACTCTTCTAATGGCATGGGTAACTGACTAATCATCCATTGTTATTATCATATCAATGTTGTAAAGATGTTATATAAAATACTAAATTTTCCACTAGTTTTACTTCAAACATATATAATATCTTAATGAAGAAAGGTAGTTTTGATGGGTAAATCCTCACAATTGGAATAGCTTTATTAAGGTTTGACATGGTCCAATATTTATAAGCTCATATTCTATACATTATTTTCTAGTAATAATTGTTTGTTTAAAATCACTATATAGTAATGTTTTTGTATGTGTTACAGTGTGTCCTATCTCAAGCACTCTGAAAAAAAATTACAACATGATCATAAAACAAGCTTCATATACTCTTAACAAATTCCCAAAGCATGTAAACAGTATAATTGAAATGTTAATTCAAGAACTTGTTCACATATAATTTACTTGCAAAAATATCATATTATGTTGGCATATGTGATTTCATTTCACATGTAGGTGGTTGTTGATGAGCTACAAAAATACAATATTAAACTTTATAAATCACTTTAATTGAGTATAGGAATGTATAAATTTTAAAGATATTGTGCATTATACATTCAAATTACAACAATTAATTTAATAAATATTAAAGTGTCAAAGAGCTGTAAATTTTATAGTTTGTGATACAATGACATAACTACTTGTATTTCACCAAAAATAAATTAACACAACTTCAATCAAATGTAATTAGAATAATGACCCTAATGACCATATGTTTATGCATTTGATAGAAACTAAACAATCTTCATGTACTATTCTATTCAATAAGAAAATAGTAAAAGCCACCGGCTATTCTACTACATGTTCATTCATAAATTAAAATTGCACTAAAAAAATTACATCATTAACATCCAAAGTAAATGAACTCACAGAACTATGCTATTGAATAACGTTCTATTGAATAATCCAATCAAACTACACTATGCAGGAATATGGGGTTTGTAATGTTCTTCTCATCGGTGGGTCCTTAACCAAGGAAGTCCCGTGAACCTTTAAACAGGTATTAAATCACATTTGATAACAAAATTTGATTAAAGACTAATAAAAAAATGTATAGTTACTTACAGCGTGAATTTCTCTTTTTACTATTTAATTGGAAGCAAAGAGTTCAAACTAGCATCGGGGTCTTCACGTAGTGAAACCATGCCATAGTGCCTTCGCTCATGGGATATTAAAGAATACACCTAATTTCACTAGATATTGATAATTACTTACAAAAATCCTTTTGTTGAGCCCCCTCCCAATACATATTTCCAATTTAAAAAACCTTATTTTAATGATATATTCCTTATTTTTAATAGAAATGCCTTTTTATACTCTCCAATACCGATAAACCCCCCATAACCTATCCCCCGCCTCCCAATACCTACAATATATCGACCTTATTTTTCACAACTAAAACTCCCCCTTTATGAATGAACATGATAAGATATTGCTCAACAAGATGAATCCCCCGTGAAACTAGAATAGAAAAGATGGAAGGAAAGTAAACTAACTAACTAACTAACTATATATATATAATCTCTTGAAACAACCCATTAATTAGTAAAGAGTTCACAATTCCAATGTTGAGGTATGACTATGGGTAGCTTTGGTTAGGGAGATGTAATGTACATAATTAGACATTAAATATCAAATAAATAAGAAGAAGAAGAAGAAGAAAAAGAAGAAGTTAAGGGGCATATCTTAACTAAGATGCATGACTAAATGAAAGGACATGACCTATCATCTATGGAGACCAGACAATGCATATATATATAAACCATCACATGGTGTTGTAGTCATATCAATTTTTTTATTCAATATATTTTCTTATCCAATATGGATTACAATTACTTATGTTACTTGTGTTATTCTTCACATTGGTACCCGAGCATTTCTATTGTTTACCGGTTGCTGGCCCAACAACAAAAAAATCATTGTTTCCTTGAATAGGTCTTTAAGCATATTTTGACCGTTGACCACATCTCTTATCAGACATTGTATGATCTGGCTATTCGCTACCCAATCATAAATTTTCAGAGTTTCTTTGGCCTTGGTCCTTGACCCTAACTAGTCGTTACCCATTTACAGTCCAATAATTATATCAAAACATAAGGTAAATAAAGAAGAAGAAATTGTCATCCGTTATCGAAATTCGAAGGTCCAAGGAAGCAATCCAAGAAATCATAGTGAATCGCTATCACAGCTTGAGTATCAAATTTTGATGGTGTAAACCATCACACGTCCTCTGATAATATCCAAATAATCATCATTTCTAGGAGTATCCATTCAACTTCAATCTCTCTAATTGTGGTGGGAACTTCTGATGCATATAAAAAATTTGAGTTGCATTTCACTGTGTCAATGTGCATCCATATTATTGAGGAAACACAAAAAATAGTTCTACAATATTGAATGGGAAAGATAACCATTTCATTTTCTACGGATTTTTATTTACTACATAAACATATAAGGGTTTGAAGGGTTACGATAGATCAGATCTACACATATATTTTTCATTATTCAAATATATCCCTATATGGATTTCAGTAATTTATCATATATGTTTTGGATATTTATTCAATGAACTAAATGGTTCGTCACATCCCTTGATCCTAAACCCTATGCGATTAGAGAGAGTCTAAGAGAGAAGAATAGGAAGATGTTTAACGAATGGTGGCTAGATAAACTATGAAAAATAATTGTGGTAGAGGTGTCAAGATGCAAAGGTGTGGGGAACATATTCAAAGGTTAAAAATCAAATCAAACTTGGAAGCTGTAGAGGAAAAGTTAATTCCATATGTCAAAACAAATAGATGGACATAACTACATGGATTATCATATGGCACATTTAAGGGACTGTCCAATCTCTATGTGTAATATTCAGTGGATGGATTCTTTTTTTTTAGGTTAGGGAAATTGGTAACACGTCGGGATTACCTGGGCGAGGCCCAGGTTCAAAGCCGTCGGCTGCCACTATAAACCCCAGGTATATCCAATAGCCCGCAAGCCAGATATACCAGAAACTTGTGACTCAGCAAGGGCCGAGGCGTCCCGGACTCCAATCCCGTCCAGGGGCGGTAGTCTATCCAGGGGGCGTCTACCCTTCGAGCCTTATCACAGCGGGCCATGTCTCGGTGGGAGTTGGCCCATCCACTTATAGAATCCATCCACCAGTATTCAGTGGATGGATTCTATAAGAGGAACACAGATAATGGAAAGGATAGTTGATGATCAAATATCTCTCGATAGTCGTCTAATAGGCATCGATGGCTGCAAATCTTCGACAAGCCCAAAAAATACATAGAGTTCACCAAAAAGAAAATGATTTACAACGTAATTAATTTTGTTGTTAAATGATTAAAAAAATTAAACTTAAACATTTTATTCTTCTTCATAAATGTGGAGTTAAGAAAGATTTATATAAATTTTAATAATTAAATTTTTGTGTAAAAATTAAAATTGAATCATATTATTAAATAACTTTATTTAAAAACAAAACTATTGACAAATACATTATCTCAACATATCCCATATACAATTAATAAATTAAAATTTATATATTAATGTGTATTTAAATTAATAATAATAATAATCGAATTTTAAAAGTATAACAAAAAATCACAATGCTATATAAAAAGTAGTTTCTTTATAAAATAAAGATTTTTCAAATGTAATTTATCTATATCACTATGTATTTATTAAAATATAAATATTTTATTTTTATAAATATAAATATATATTTATATTTTTACTAATATTTTAAATTAAAATATTTAAATAAAAATTATCATATATAAATCAACATAAATTTATCTTAATATATTGAATTAATATTTTTTTAATAATAATCTTTTTCACCATATTGTATATAATTAACTTAAATATATTTTAATTTTATTATATAAACGTTTGTTTAAATAATTTTTTTTCCCAAAGAAAAAAGTTATATTTTATATACTATATACAAAATACATTGTGATGATGATCCACTATCAATAAATTGATAAGTGATCATTTAATCCATTATGTTACAGGAGACAATGGTGTCCGCTAATAAGGCTATAGAAGTTTTTTCAAAGGTGATGGGGAATTGGTACATGACTGCTGTGGATGCTATGGGGCTTTCGGGGGGATTGCTGACTGCATGGAATCCTAATTTGGCACTTTTTCATGTTTACAAATCTACTGCAGGTATTTTGATGCATGGGAGACCTAAAAATACTGACATGGAGATCAACATACTGAATTGTTATGGTCCATATCAGAATCGGATTCCTTTTTGGAAACTCCTACGTGATGGAGGTTTATTATGTAAACCTGGGTTAATTATAGGTGGTGATCTAAATTTTACCATGTCTGCACTTGAGACATGGGGAAATACTCGTATGGATCCGGATACAGACTTCTTCTTTGATATGTTTCGGGGAGTTGGTATGTTGGATGTGGAGCCAACTGTACTCCGGCCTACTTGGCAGAATGGTAGGAGGGGTACTGCTGGAATTGGCAAGCGTTTGGACAGATACATTGTGGATGGGGATCTTTTGGACCAGGCTCATTCTTACCGTTCTTGGGTTGTCCCGACTAAGATTTCTGACCATTTCCCTATAGTATTTCAGTGGGAAATGGAGGGGGATCGCATCTTGTATCCTTTTAAATTCAATGCTTCTTGGCTGACTATGGATGAATTTGACCGTTTTGTGCGTCTAAAGTGGCGGTCTTTGGTGATGGATGTGGACCTTTCTCCTATGCGATCATTTGTTCACAAACTTAGACTCCTTAAGGCAGAGGTGAAGTCTTGGGAAAGGTTACAACAGAAACGTGACTCGGAGGAGTTGATTTCTATTGAAACTAACATTGCACAGATTTTGAACGACTATCCTGCCGGTATTGCTGATGAGGGGGTCCTTACACAGATGAAAAATATTACACAGTAGCAATCATACATTCTGAAGAGGAGAGAGGAGTCGGCTCATCAGAAGAGTCGAATGCAATGGATTGAGAGTGGTGATAGCAATACTAGATATTATCACAAATTTGCCAATGCTCGGAGACTCCACAACCATATATGGGACATACATGGGGTGGATGGTACTGTTATTTACAAACAAGATGATCTGGCAAATGAGGCAGTTACATATTTCAAATCGGTTTATATGAGACAGGAAAACCTGCCTATCGGTTCACAGATGGAACTTATAAGGAAGTATCCCAGAATGTTTGGGGATCTGGAAGGGGAGAGGCTCTTTTAACCTGTTACATTAAATGAGATTCATTCCACTCTGAAGGTATTTGAACACTCTAAAAGTCCTGGGCCTGATGGATGGACTGTGGAATTTTTCCTTCACTTCTTTGATATGTTGGGACCTGAGATTCTTGCTATGGTGGAGGAGACTCGGCTTAGTGGTAATGTATGTGTTTCATTAAATTCCACTTTTATCGCCTTGATAACAAAATCGGATAAGCCAACTGAATTTGCAGGTTTTCGGCCGATCTCACTTTGCAATTTGATATATAAGATTATCACTAAAATTATTGCCACTCGATTGAAGAAAGGATTGTCCTTGGGTATTTCTGAGGAACAGTTTGGATTTCTTGAAGGCCGCCAGATTACAGATGCCATCGCCATCGCTCAAGAAACTATACACAGTATTAAGATTAAACATAAGAAAGCGTTGGTATTGAAGCTGGATCTTATTAAGGCATATGATCGGGTGGATTGGGGGTTTATCCGGCTGGTTCTACTGCAGATTGGTATTCCGTTACACACCACAAATTGGATTATGGGGTGTATTAGCTCAGCAAACTTTTTTGTTCTGGTCAATGGTCAACCCTCACCATTTTTCAAGGCATCTAGGGGTTTACGTCAGGGATGTCCGATGTCACCTATACTGTTTCTCCTTATTGCGGAAGGATTAAGCAGGATGATTAAAGAACTTTATGAGCATGGAGACATTGGGGGTATTGAGGTGGCATCTCATATTTATATCACACATCTGTTGTTTGTGGATGATATCTTATTGTTTGGAGGGGGCACAATGGATGAATGGCGAACCATAAAAATTGCTCTTGATGTATTTTGCGATGCCACGGGCATGCGCATTAGTCCGGAAAAATCACAGTTCTATCAATCTTATTGGACACCTGCTGATATGGAGGAAATTCACCAACTTTATACTTTTGAAATACTACCTCTTGATCAAGGTTTTAGATATCTGGGATATTTACTTAAGCCCAATGACTACCAGATCAGACACTGGCTATGGCTGTTAAAGCGTATTGAGTCCCGCATTGGTAGGTGGGGACATCATTTTTTATCTATTGGTGGGAGACTTATCCTGATTAAATCTGTTCTGGAGAGTTTACCTGTTTATTGGTTTTCTCTAGCATGGATCCCGCGGGCCATTCTTAAACTGATACAAAGCAGGATGACTAGATTCTTATGGTCTGGTTGTAGTGATAAGCCTTCTATATGTCTGGCTAGATGGGGATTACTTACGAAGCCTAAAGGGTGGGGTGGTTGGGGCTTAAAGGACCTTGGTGAATTTGGCAGAGCACTTAATGCTAAGAATTTGTGGCGGTGCTTATTTGTTCCATGTTTGTGGCAGCGGATGATATTGGAAAAATACATACGGGGATGGCCGATCTCAGAGTGGATCAGGTTGTCAACATATGGTAAGCAGAACATATCAAATATTTGGCGGGCACTGATGAATGCGTTGCCCATTCTTAAACAGTGGCTGCTGTGGAAGCCGGGAGATGGATGGAGCATACGGGTGGGTAGAGACCCAATATTGGGTTTGGATGGTTCTTATCGACTATCGGATCCTCTGTTGAACCATCTACTTGAACACAGAATTTATTATTTGGCTCAAGCGGTGTCTAACGTGGATGATCCGTATTTCACAAGGTGGATAGAGGCACGGTCGATACAGCTAGATGGACCTTTGGCCATGGAATGGATTGAATATACATACAAGCTACGTAATTCTGGATGCCGATTACAACCTGGTAGAGATACACTTTTCTGGAGCAGGAATTTGAGATCCGGCACTATAACCGCGGCATTGGCATATCAATCATCTGTTCCCTCAATATTCTCGGAATGTGTTCCATATTGGTTTAAGGAGGTCTGGCATTGGAAAATTCCATTAAAGAAGGTGTTATTTACCTGGTTATTAATGGCCGATCGTATACTTACATGGAATTTGTTACAGAGGAAAGGTTTTGTGGGACCTGGCATAT
Source organism: Pseudotsuga menziesii (assembly GCA_001517045.1). NCBI lineage: Eukaryota > Viridiplantae > Streptophyta > Pinopsida > Pinales > Pinaceae > Pseudotsuga > Pseudotsuga menziesii. The sequence goes on from LPNX010560505.1 coordinate 412,758, forward strand.
GTTCATTTTGCAAGAATGCGGAGGAGGATATCACTCATATGATGATTGAATGTCCATTTACTGTTCGGGTGTGGACACATATTGGTCTTTGTTTTGGTTCTGATTATCACTGGCATGGAGCTCATATCATTCAGGCCTTTGAAAACTGGATAACTGGTGGCCGGGAGCTGAGAACTATACCCTTTTATGTTTGTAGATACATTTGGCTGGCCCGAAACTCTTATATATTTCGGCATACTATTACTACTCCTCTACAGATTGTCAACAAGGTTCGGATTGTTTGGAATGAGAGGCCTAGGACCTATCGGCATCTACAGTCTCGTATTATACAGCAACCTGTATTTATCCCTGATATGGCGATTGGCTTTTTTGATGGGGCCTCACAGGGGGGTGGCACAAAGTGTGGAGTTGGGGCTATTCTTATTGCACCTCAACGTGGCAGATACAATATCAAATGGAACTGTGGATCTGGCACTAACACGAGGTCAGAGTTACTGGCTTTATGGAGTATACTTCACTTGGCTCGGTCATTGGGTATTGATACTATTCAACTTGCTGGTGACTTCCGGATAATCGTGGAATGGTTTCAGAATATCATTCATTTGGAGGTGATCCATCTGACCAATTGGATGGATCGTATTTTACAGCTAAAGAGACTTTTCCAGGAGATACACATTCAACATATATACAGGGAGGTCAATGGTGATGCTGATCTATTGTCGAAGATGGCAATATTGGGGCCGATTGGTCATTTTTTGGTGGCCCAGGGGGATGGAAGGGACCCATCTACTTTTTTCTTTTTTGGCTCGTATTAGTATATGATTATCTGTATGGATGCATAAGATTGATATATCTTATGATCCATTATGGTCTTATTTATCTGGGGTGGATTATGTAAAGGATAATTACATAATACACATGGGTAGATACATGAGGGGTAATATTTATATTATATGGGGAAATTAGTATATGGATGATAATAGTAATTGATGGGATGATGCAGAAAATACTATATTTGGACAGGTGGAGACAAGGTACCTTTTTGTAAATTTCCTGGTAATACCTTTTTATATTATATATATAAGATCTTTTTCTATGAAAAAAAAAAAAAAAAAATCCTTATGTTCAGCTCAAAAAATCTATTACAATAACAAAGATAGTGGTATTTAAACCACCATCAATATCCTATCAAAATAACATTATACCAGAGTATATACCCATCAGATGCCATAATTACAAAAATAAAGCCTAAGCACCGATCTTCAAAAGAGTACTTTAAACAGTTTTAAAACTGCTCTTCTCTAAAACTTCATCAAAATTCAAACTATCCAAGTAAGCCCAGGAATAGTCTCCATATTGGAAGATTGTCCATCTTCATTACCACTGCCTGTTGTAGGACAGTAAGCATCAAGCACCTATATAACATCATAAACATACCAAACAATAGTCAATATAACCAGCCATATATACAGCCTTATATATAAAACAGATAAAACAATAGTTTCCAAAAGTCACCAGCTTGGATCATGGAATATGTATCATCTTCAAAAACCCTCTACACCCCAAGGTAAAGTACTTAAAATACCTAAAAAGTATCATGTCTTCTAGACCCATGATACTCATTGATAAACCATTGCCTAGTCTGACTTTTTCCACCATCATTAGCTAGCTTATCAGCCAGTGCATTCCTTTCCCTATAAATATGTTTAAAGTCAGCCTGCTCCAAAAAATCATTAAGTCGGTTGACCTCACACAGTAGCTGAGCTAGATGCATATTGTGATTTCTGAATTTGTCGGAAATCCAGTTAATAACAATCAAGGAATCACCAAACACCTGGATATTCAAAACCTGCTTATCCAAAGCCAGAGTTATAAGTAATTTCAATGCATATAACTCAGCGTAATTGTTTGTCCCTTCCCCCAGCCCAGCTTTAAAGGTAAAAAAATGGTCATCTTTAAGGAAAAGTATCCCCCCAGCACCACATACATGAGGGCTACCAGAAGCAGATCCATAAAAAAAAACCCATGGTTTTGTTTTATCAATAACTTCCTCAGTGATGATTCTAACCTTCAATGCTGCAGTATCCAAAGGATAAGATGAAAGCAAACCCAAACTAAAAGCTGAAACCTGCGCAAGGGATGTGTCGAAGTTATCAAAACAGCTACGGTTTCTAGATTTCCAAATAAACCAAAAAACAATGATAGGCAAAGATCTGATTGGTTGTAACTTGGTGTTGAAAACCCAATTCTTTAGACAAGTGAGAATTGTGTCTCCAACCCAAAGATTCTATATATTAACCTTAGCTTCAATCTCCTTCCAAACAGATTTTGTGTAAGGGCATTCAACCCCTAGATATGAATTTGTTTCAACATCACACTTGCATAGGTAGCATCGAAATGTAACTTTAAATAAACAAGAACATATTGCATAAATTGAATCCGTGAAAATTCAACTTCAACTATATATAATTTCATAATGAGTATTTTCTGAGCAACGGAGATATGTTGTAAAATACCATGAATATATATAGTAATATTCTCTATGACAATAACTTTCAATATTCTAGAGTTTTTTTTGGTGTGTAT
>LPNX010560505.1:415475-485455 GCA_001517045.1 Pseudotsuga menziesii
ATAATGAAATTATGTTTTTTTTAAATATATATAATAGAACAAGAGCCACGAAGTGGCAATGTTTTCGATATTGCATTTGCGTTGGTTTCTTGTTTATTAAAATTGCAATTACTTATTTATAAGGTGTACAGATGCAATTAATGCATCTGTAAACCTTATAAATAATTAATTGCAATTTTAATAAACAAGAAGCCAACGCAAATCCAAACACAAGACACTTCCCATAGCATTGGGTGTAACATTTCTTTTCTTCAACCATTAAGCATCTGAGTTTGCTTTAATAACTATTGTTGGTAAATCAGAGAAGCCACCATGCCAACTGGAATGAAGCCACTTTGGAGGAAATAAACGGTTATTTTGAGCAGTTTTTTATTGTGGGATTTGAAGGAAAAATCAATAAATTCGTCCACTTAATAAGAAACTCATGTAAAAGATTCAAATCAATCTGAAGAAGACTTTGAAGAAATCTATGCCAAGCGATATAACTTGACAAGTTCGTTAGTGTTTTATATTAATTTTAAAATTTGAATGAAAAGATAGTGTCGCTATTATTTTATTGTCATGGAACAAAGTTTTAACACTGATTGGTGTATTTGAATTTTATAAAAATGGCTAGTTTAACTTATATAATGTTGGAGTCAAACTATTTGAATTTTAAATCATGGAAACATAAAATGATTCTTTGATGCCCAAGCAAAGTACGAGGCAAAGACTTAAGAAGTAGTGATGTTGATCAAGTTCTTTACAAAATGAGATGTTTTACCACAAGTTCAAAATGGTAACGATGTGTTTATCATGTGGGGCATTTACGAAAAATGCATGAAACCTCAAATAAAGGTAAATGTGTTATTGTTGATTAAAATGGAAGAGTTTGACTTTTTATAAGATCATTTATTAAAAATACATGATATTATAGATCAATTGAAAAGAAAATGGAAAAAGAAGAAATGGTGATTATAACTTTGAAGTTAAAAAAAAAATTTATGTAAATGTTATTGGGACCTTGAACATTACTAGCATTGGGATGGGTTTTTATAATTACACATATTTTTTCCATTTTTCTATGAACATTTGACTTTTTGCATCAAACCTTGCTTATCTTTGATTAATAAATATGCATTTTCATATTTCTTGAAGTTATAAGACATTGCTAGTTTGCATGAATAATTTACTTAGCATGTATTGAATGCATGTGATGTACTTTGTTTCTTAGCTAATTTTGAGTAGGCCTGCACACATTTCACTTATGAAATTAATGTGGTTTCAAGTCAAAGAGTGCAAGGATCAAATCACTAATGTCCTCACTCATTATTACAATATCTAGAAGCATAAGGAGTATTCCTAGGGAATTTTTCCTCATTGTCACTCCAAAAGTTGTCAATGTTCAATGGGAGATTTATGGCCCTAGGTAGCTTGAATTGTCTCAGGAGTTCAAGCTGCACAAGTATTCTAGGATTCAAGGAGACACCAATGCAAATTTATAAGAGTAGCTCCCATCAATCAAGGGGTTAATGGAGAATTTACTCAGATTTCCATCTATAATATAAATAAGAGTATTTAATAGCATGAATATGAATAAGATATATTTGGTTTCTGGATTTGACTATGTGTAGATTTCAAAGTTCAATGTTTTGGGTGGACACTCCACCTATCTTTAGGGATCATGAGAGCTCAATAAAATGATTTTTGAAGATGGGTGGAGTGTCCACTTGAAACGTCGGACTCGTAAATTTGCACACAATCAAGTCCAGAAATCAAATATATCTTAAGAGTATTTAAGTTGATAGTTGAATGTTCATAAACTTCATTTTTATGTTATTATTTCTCGTAGATATTTTGAAATTCGAATTGTAGAAGGCACTTTAACTTGATATTCTGAATGGAGTATTAATAAAAGAAAAGTTCTTTTGTTTCATAGTCTTTTGTGTTAACAAGGGTTACAAGAGTATCCTTGAATAGGGTCCACTTAAGGAAATGAATGATAACCACTATATTTATCTTTCATTTGCATTTGAGTTATGTTTATTTGTGGTTTTATACTTTTGTAGTAAAATTACAGACTCCTACAATAGCATTGCAACTAGCTAGTTTATGTGTTTTTTAGCATTTCTTAGGATTGGTTTTAGTAGTAAACAACTTGTGTAATGTTTTATTACATATACTTCATTACCGTGTTTTATTCATGATTTTCATCACTTTACAATACGTCCTTTGAATCTATGTTTCATCGAGGTTGTAAGAATTGATTTGCTTTGAAGTACCGTAAGGATTCTAGATTAATTTGATTCATTGGAGTCACTTCACTAGGTCTTTAAACCAAAAGAGTGACTCTAAAATACCCATCTACTTTGCACATTGTAAGAGGAGATAGGGGTGAAGGTCTTAAGAGTAGGTAAGAGGAGATAGGGGTTAAGAAAAGTGCATTGTTGAAGTTGAGCATTTCTATTTAGAATACTAGTTTCGGGTTAGGCCTTTGAAGTTGCCTACATATTGCAAACACCTCATAAGTTTACATAGGCATCAAGTTGATAATTAAAGTAAAGCCAAGGGGTATAGTATCTATTGTTGCAATTCACTGGCCCAACATATAGATCAAGATCCAACATTCAAGCAGTAGAGCACTAAGCTCTTACAACAACATTGATGGAAAAAACACTTTGGGAATATCAATGTGAATGATGATTTTATTGTAAATGTGAAAGAATGTTTTTATTTATTTAGTTTGTGTAGTTTTAAGTCAACTAATAATGAAATGAATTTAAGGTGCAAACCCCATTTTATAGTGTAAGTGTGGAAGAATGGTTTTATTTATTTAATTTGTGTAATTTTGTATATATGATATTTTAAATATTTTAAATATAATTTAAGCTAATAAGCACATAAGTTACACATCCCTTATTGAGTTGTAGCATGTGCCTCTTAGATGCAAAAATATCCATACCATTATATTTAAAAAAATTAAACCAAATATATCCATTATCCATTGTATAATACATTATTGTTTCAAGACCAAACATAAATACTTTGGCTCCAAACATATCCTTACAATGTGAAGAAGAAACCAAATAACGTGATGTTTAATATAAAAATACTCGTGGCGTCATGTTAGAAAAAAAATTAAACCAAACATATCCATTGCGTAATATTGTTGTATTTTAAGACCAAACATATCCATTACATAAATACTAAGTTATATTTTGGCACCAAGCATCCTATCAAAAGATTTCATGCTGTTGCAAAGGTTGGATTATAGAATGTGCTTTAGAGCAAACATATAGTTATTTCCGGACTCAGTTATTAAGTTTTGAAACTACAAAGAATCAAAAGTGTACATTGTAGCAAGTGAGGTTGGAGTACATAATGTTTCATTTGAAAAAAATAGTGTTAATTATTTTGAACTGTAGGTTTGGAAACTACATAGAAGTTGAGGTTTCAAAAAGCCAGACATATAGGTCTTCAAAGAATTCAAAAAGACTTGTCCTGAGAAAAATAAATGTTAGGAAAAACAAAAAGGCACTCAACATTTCCTAGGGAGATGTATTCACAAGGACAACTATTTGCATTGAACATAGATATGCAATAATGAAAGGAACAAAATAACAAAAGCTATAGAGAGCACTTATTCAAGTTTTGAGTCCTAAACAAACAAGTATCAAGGATGCTTCTTGTGTTTTGGGTTCAATTTTAAATTATAATTTGCTATTTTTGTAATTACTCTAAAATAGGAAAAAAAATCAAACTAAAATAGCACTTATTCAGGTTTTCAAGTACTAAACAATCGAGTATCAGGCTCTGCTTGGGTTTTGGGTTCAATTTTGGACAGCTTGCTACTCTTGTAATTATCCCAAAAAGGAAAATCTAAATTAAAAATGCCATTAAACTAGTAATGACAGATATAAGATGAAACTATTAACAATAAAAGAAAATTTGATTTATGATCTCTCAATCTAAATTCCTTTTCTTCATCATAAATACTACAAAGCTAATAAATAAGAAGAAAAAATTACAGATTATAAAATTAATGTACTAAAGGGTGAGCGTGCAATTTGGCAAGGTAAATATAAGTAGTACACTATCTATAAATATATAAAATAAAGATTGTGAATTACATTTTCTATGAACGTCAATAAAGCTTGATTTCTCTTGGTGACAGGCGCAGACACTTGTTATAGAGGGAGAGTTGCAAAGCGTTGTCTTCCCAGCATTCTTCATATGGGAGTGACTAAAGATACAGTATGGTCTAAAGTGATCCATGGTAGGTTTTGAAAAATACCGTTGCATCCTCATCTGATAGACATTAATTTAAGGAGGTGGAGGGCATTGTTGTTGAAGGTCGATTTTGGGCAAAAGGTGAGGTATGTATTGCTTACCTAGCACATTTAGAGTAGGATTCAATTTGCATATACAAATCAGTTGGTGATTGGGTCTTTGAGGGCAGAACAACACTAAAAGATGATGCTCTAATCTATGAACTAGGGCCACAACCGGTGAACATGAGAGAGAAAGATTCTCCTAACCGGAGGCATCGCAGTCTTTAACAATTATTGAAAGCAATATAGTTATGGTTATGGTTTTAAACACCACAAATTGGTTGGCTTTTCCTCGCTTTCCTTTCTGGCATTCAAAAGCATCCATCGTTGCGTTGTCGGTACTATTATATATTAGCCGGCAAAACCTATATATCGCGTTACACTGGTCTCGTAACGGGATCAAAGCACTTCCTTATCGCGCGGTAGCTCGGGTAGTGCATATAAGGTTGTTGGGAAACCTCCTTCAACAAACATATATGGAATGGGCTTAGCAATCAGAGCAATTAAAGTTGGTTTAGTAAAGATGCTCCAAGGATGAGATCGATGGTATTTTCCATGGGACGAGGAGGAGGGAGGCCTATGGGAGGCTCAAGGACATCAACGAACTCAAAGATTCAAGGGGGCATGTCCTATGGAACTAGGTGGGTAGTATTCTCAAGTTCAATAAGGCACACCAAACACACAGAGATGCATTTGTTGGGAAATAGGACTACTCCTAGCCAGGCGCTAAAGAACTGGGTCGAGTGTTTAGGAACTAGCTCGAGAGTGTGTCGTATAGAATGAATCACTCATCGATAAATATGGTCAATGTTGGGTGCTAGGTGCAAGTAGAGAAAAGCCATCTCAGCTGGATATAGGGCTGCTCGATACAGAACCAGTGGGCGAGTGACTAATTATAAGCTGGATATATAGATGTTCAATACATAACCATTCGGCAATGTATATTTACCTTGCTCGATACAGAACCATTGGGCAAGGTAAATATACGCAATACACTATCTAGAAATATATAAATAAAGATTGTGAATTACCTTTTCTCTGAACATCAATAAGGAGGTCTTGCTTGGTTGGACCATTTATCTGACCTGGATTTGCGTTATTCCATCTATGCTGCCAAATTCATTCCACCAATCTGCATATTCTCACCCCGTGAAAATACAAAATGGCTACTCCGGAAGCAAACAAAGCTCCTGCTTCCGTGCGTCTGAACCAAACAATTGAAATGTCTAAGCAACAACAAATAGAACCAAACGATTGAAATGTCTAAGCAACAACAAATAGACTGAAATGAAAAACTAGTAACGGAAAATTCCGATGGTGGGTGGGTAGTCCAACACTTATCCCATCTTGTTCATCTAAATCGCCAAAAAAAGAGAGAATGGCACTTTATGCATCCCTACATTGTACTCTACCAAAAAGAAAGGCCACATCGCAAGATAAAGCTTACTAATTATCATTTTGCATCCCTACAGTGTACACTACCAAAAAGAAAGGCCACATCGAAAGGCAAAGCTTACTGATTATCATTATTGTGCTTGCTAATAACTTCCACCTGGTCAGAAACCAGGTAAACTGAGTAAAATCCAACTCCAAACTGGCCTATGAGATTCAAATCTCCACGTTTTTGCATTTGTTCTAGAAAATCTGTGGTCTTGAACCATCAAAAGTAAAAAACTTAAGAACTCAAGGTTCCATGATAAAAAGATGCACTGAACATTGTCTTAACCAAACTTAGTCCTAATTCAGGGGAATATTCGTAAACAACTTGCCTGAAGTTCCATATTTGGAAATTGTCCCCAAATTTTTTATGAGATATTCCTTAGTCATTCCTACCACGCGATCTCAGATTGAAAGTATCTTTTTTTCTTTATCCAATTTAATCTGTGAAAGGCACAAATAAATGTGAATATCAATTAGGAAAATGTAAGGAGACAAAATGGAAGACCAAGACAAAGAAAATACGCCAAACAAAGAATGAACTCTCACACCTTTTGCACACCTATGAAATTGGTATCCGAAAGTTACAGGTTTCCAATTTAATTGAAACTAGCAAAAATATAGCCGGTCTTCTAATTTCCGGATTTGCTACAACAGCCACATGTACAATGCTGACAATAATGGAGACGATATGGCAGCGTGCCAAAATTTGTGCATAGATTGCACTCTAACCGAGAAATCGGCTGATCCATAATGCATTATAAAATAGTCACTCAGAAGTCAGCATTATTTAAAAAATGATCTACCATCAATTTTTTATATTATTTTTACTAATTTTGATGTAGGATAAAGAACATCGATTTTATTAACAGAGGGAGGGAAAACGATGATTTATGCATTTGATATATGTATGTATTTTATTACTAAGTATCTTTTTGACCAAGTTATTCAAAATTTCCCCCATTTTCCTCTTTCACAGTTACTGTGAATCCGTTTTCTGCAAGGCTGGGATACCGTTCAACAGATCTATACGAGGTAGGGTTTAGAGAAAATATTTGGAGCTAAGGTAGAGGCAGAAACAATATCTAACAATTACGGATGTTTTCAGAAATAGAAAACAATACCTGTGACCTTGATTATAACGGGAGTCTGGCAAAGCAATGGACCACTAATGTGGTCAATAACCAGAGGGCTATCATTTATCATTTACAAGAAGAAATATTATGTAATATATGTACAGTATATAAAGGTAGCGCACGTCTTAATATACATATATGATATCCAATCTCAATGTCCCAGAAGAAACTGATAATGGGTTTCCATAGCTAAAAGGCTCCATGATTTTCCATGAATTAAAGGAAGAGTGGCATACTGTATGACAGTAGATCTATGACTTGATCAAATTCAAAACAAAATGCAAAGCCAGAAAAACAAAATCATGTTCTTAATAACACCAAAATAATGATAATAACCTTGATATCGAGCTTGGTGTCGTCCCCTTCTCCCAACACATCCTTGTCTATGAGAGCCAGAAAACTCATTTTTTCCAAATCCTGATCAGAATAACACGTCATAGAATAATTCCTCAAGATGGATCCCATATGATGCAATGTTAAATAAATAGATCATACAGATACAAGGTTAAGTAATCACATCAGAGGCATTGGAGATGAGTTATTGCAAAAAGATATCCTTGTTACTGTAAAGAGAGTTAATGAGCATGTCCATCAGCCTTGAAACCTCTGCCTGGAACTCGAATTTCTGGGCATTGGCACGCAATGACTTCCAGGAAATAGATTCCTACTCTCTGAAGAAAAAAAAGTTTGTTGATTATTTGACTTCTTCTATATGAATCTCTACGATATATATCACTAGTTTAAGTTGTTCTGTTCTAGTTTAAGTTGTTTTGCTATAGTTTAAGTTGGCTTGCAAGCATGGCTTGATTTTCTTCCCAATAATTTCATTGAAAGAGAAAATAAAGAAGGAGACCATGGAGATAGTAAGTTCAGAGATCAAACCTCTGCGCAACATTTGCATCGGTTGAAAGGGCATCAGGAATGGCTCCACCTATGCCTTCCTCCACCTTGGGAGGACTCACATTCTCATCGGCAGGGCTCGCTTCCTCTGCGTTAGCTTTTAGATGGGGGCCTACACAAACCCCAACCCAATCGGTCTTCACTAAAAATAAAACATAAAAAAAAGCATTGCAGTGAATGAATGCATAAGAGAGAAAAGCATACTGTATTGTTGGATAAATGCAAGTATGATGAGCACCAAGTCTTTGCGGACATTTAAAGGGGTACACTGTATTGCTGGATAAATGCAAGTATGATGAGCACCAAGTCTTTGCGGACATTTAAAGGGGTACAGCTCAGGGATATTACCAGATGCAAATTACTTAATTACTTACTTCTAGTGGCAGACGAGCTTCGGATGCACCCGTAATTTGTGATAGATAAACTTGTCCATTTCTGCTTCTGCGTTGTGCAACTTTTTGTCTATAACAAGCGCCTATCGGCAAGAGCAAGCAAGATTTATTGAGCAGCTCTATACCTTGGTAATTGCTCACTCTGATATGAAGAATGTTGCAAAGACAGTAATATTCATTATTTAGTGAACGGAAATATAATAATGAATAGACTATCTCTCGTAGTGAATACTCATTCACTGTTGCAGTTCGTTTTGGTTGCTTTGTAAAAAGGTATCGTGTAAGTTTAAAATAATACCTTCATCTAAACTCTATTTTGATGCCTGGTGTGTGAGCAGTCCAAACTGGTGAGAAGTGACACCATCGCGCTGAGTTGAGATGTATGTTAATTTGGGTAACCTGGAATTTTGATTAGCATTTTGGAGTTAGGTACCTTTTTTTAAGTGATGTTGTCTCTCTCATCATCAAATAGAGTATATTACCAATTGCATTGTTGTAACTTTCCAGCTGCTTGGAGAATTGCATTAAAGTCTCTACTGTTTGAGAATTGCTTTTAGGGATGACTTTAACATTGTGTTTTCCTACCAAGTGTGGAGCCTCCTTGTCAATCAACACAACCATTCATCAATATAGATTTCTCGAATGCACATACGCATTGATTAGTGGAGGAATTGAGAGATTCAAGGCTCTTGGAAAACCACAAATTGGGTACATAAATCCCAGTAGACTGTTTATTTGCAAAATGTGGGGCTCTCTACTCAGAAAAATAATAATCATTTTCCAATAAATGTCAATGGAAATGCTTAGGTCATCTAGTAGCCGGGTCTTGGGGCACAAAGTCACACAAAGTTCCAAACAAACGTCACTTGCAAAAGACCAATAGAAACTAAATTAAATCAGTATTTAAATAATTCAAAAATAAAAATTAATAAAACTACATTAAAAACATTTGAAAAATAAAAAATTTAAATATGCCTCTAGAATTAATCCACCTAACCGATTCATATATATTCCCTATCCGGAACATAATAATATATTAGTATAGATCTATTTTATTAAATAAGTATGACAATTATCCAATTTATTAAGGTGTAAAAAAAAATTAACTTAAATATTTTACACATACAAAAAAATTATACCTCAAGAAATTTGGTCCCTCTTGGTGATTGATAGATCCGAGTATAAGATGGATCTATATTGGTTTTAAATTTTAAAGGTTGTCCATAGAAAATGTATATAATTGATAAGTTATATTAAATTTTGGTTTTAATATATGGGGGAGATCCTATCACATTAGTCACATTATGCAAACACGCATAAATAAATAAAAATGAAAAATAGTAATTACATATTGACTTAAATAAAATATAAAAATAAATAAAGTGACATAGATCCATTTTAAACTCAAATCTATCAAATACTAAGAGAAATCTAAATGGTAAAAAATGTACACCTCAATAAATTGGATTCCTCTAGGTACTTAATATATTTGTTATAGATATTTTAGTTAGAAAGCTTCAAAGTTCACTTTAACATAACTTTTACCATTATATAAAATATCAAATAAAATGTTTTTTTAATTATAAAATTTATAAATTATTCAAAACTTTATATTTATCGTTTTGATTTATTTATAATATTTTTACATGAAAATTTATCTTACTAAATTATTTTTATTTTAAAAATACTTTATAAATCTATTTTTCAAAATTCAAATTGCATCATAACTTTTATTTCATTTATTGAATGTATCACATATTATATAATCAATTCTATAATATTATAAAAATTTATTGACTTTTATTTTGTTTAAATGAAAATGTATTTACTAATGCTAATTTTGTATATGATAATAGCAATTTGGAGGAAGTGTATTTTTACAAATATCTTTGAATTGATATTCATCACACAATTAATTGGAACTACAGCATTGAGAAAATGATTAATGGAGGGTGGAAAGTTTATTTTGGTCTTGAAAACAATTATAAATTTGCAAACCATGTGATGTATGATAAAAAGAAGTTTTTTTTTAACTCTCATCACTCTTGTTATCTTGTATTGTTGTAAAGTTTGGGGTTGTAGCATCTCTAAAAAATCGGCTTGGAGAAAGATTGAACAAATCCAAAAGTGTTTCATAACGTATAACCTCAAAATTAAAAGCAATGCACCCTACCCTATTCTCTTTCTAGAAGTGAGTCTTCCCCCCATCGAGAGAATCGTTGTGACTAGGTTCTTGATGAACAAATACAGGATAAATAACATGGGAGACCAAAGACTTCCTAAAATTGCTTTAATATCCATTCGATACCACCTAGAGCTCAAGAGGGGTTGGTATAAAGACTCCATGGCTTGGTTAAACCTTTTGGGGATTGATGAAAATGCCACTTTGCAAACTATCAATAACATTAAAAATTATCATATCTAATATTAAAGAGAAGATTTGGGGTGAGAAAGAATTAGAGGTTAAAAGGTAATTTTCCTGAGCACGCAACTATTTGCTCCAAGAACCTCCTCCAGCACACATACAGAGCGTGACCTACATTTTTCCCTCCATGGTCATTGGAGGGGCCTTTCCCCTCCCCCTGAGCTTACTACCTTCAGGAGATTGGTAGCGACAAGCAATAAGAGGAAGCTCAGTCCGAATCAATAGAAATTCGTCAAGAAATTAGACAGCATTCACTCGGTTGATTTACCTACAAAACACCCTTGTCAGACAGCTATGAATATTGCAAATCGGGGTCTTCTTGGTCCCTTTACTGGTCTCTAGCCCTCCCCCAAGGAAATTGATGGGTGGGTTCAGAGGAATTAGAAGCCCCTTATCTCGGAAGGCATTTGTAGTCATCTAGTAGGTAAGGGATATTATGTATTCCTCTTTAAAAACACAGAAGAAGGAGATTTAATATTTAGAAATGATCCATATTTCATTGGCCCTCAAGGGTTGTCCCTAAACAAGTGGACATCGAACTTTGATCCGAGTCAGGATGTGCCTTCAACGGTTCTTGTCTAGGTTAGGCTGCTGCATCTTCCTCTTCACTGCTGGAATCCAGAGACTTTAGAAGCCAAAGGGAACAAATTGGGGAAGTATATAGATAAGGTTGAAAGAAGAGAACAATATTCTTGTGCCAGAATATGTGTCGAATTCGATCTGGAGGTAGGGATTCCTGAAGCGATTAAATTGACAATCGTAGATTGGTCGCATGTGCAGGAACTTGATTATCAGCAATTGTCCTTCAAGTGCAGGCACTGCCATGGCTATGGGAATTTTGCTCGGTCCTGTAAGAATAAAGCGGAGGAATAAGTTGTCAAAGAGAAGGGAGAACAATGGACACAAGTTCAAAAAACCAACACAGCAAAGCAGGTCAATAGAACAAAGGGAAAAAGAGGAGAAATGGGGTCGGGTAGTAATCCCACCGAGCATAAGCATAATGAAAATGGGATAGCTATAAGGGAATTCACATCACAAAACAATTTTGAAGTGTTGAGCAACCCAGAAGAACAAGCTCTCCCAGCGCTTAAAGAGGGTGAAGTTCAACAATCTCAAGATCTGATAAGGAAAGAAAATAAAGATTCATCTCATCAGGATCTTGGTTCTTCTGCTAGTGGTTCCATTTCCCCCACATATGCAGACATGGAAAAAAAGAAACCCATGGATAAATATAGCTCCTCTGAAGAAGAATCCCTTGAGAGGTCTTCCAAAAAAGGGCGTAAATCTCTTAAGAAGGTTCGGGAAGAAGAAGCTGGACGTTTGAATATGCAAGGTAGTCAAGCCACAATAGAAATGTCAATTGGCAAGAATACTCGAGCTAGACCTATAAAGGGAGGCCATCCACCTTTTGTCACTAATAAATAATGCGCATTGTATCTTGGAATTGCAGGGGGCTGGGAAATCCTTCTAAAGCTGAAGTTGTAAAAGACCTCATAAAAATGGCTTCACTCGATGTCCTACTACTCCAAGAGACAAAAACAGAAGAGGAAAATCTCCTCTCCTTAAGAAAAACGAAATGGAAAAAGAACACAGGGATGGAAATGAGTGCACAGGGTTCATATACTGGACTTGCAACCCTGTGGACAAAGGAAATGTTTTCTATGGAAAATTCATTTGAAACTCAACACTGGATATTTACTGAGCTCCGACATATTTCAACTAAGATCTCTCTAGCTATTTTTAATCTTTATGTTCCTGTAAATTTTCTAGAGAAAAAATAATGTTGGAATTCTCTTGCAGATTTTGTTGCTACATATGCGCCCTCCAATATCATTGTGGTTGGCGATCTTAATATCACAATGGATCCCAAAGAAAAAAAAGGAGGAGTCTGTGGGAGGGACCCAATGAATAAAATGGTGGAGAATTTTATCCAATTATGGGATCTGTTATATTTCAAGCGAAAGAAAGGCATATATAAATGGACAAACAATAGAGTAGGAGCGGCCAACATCTCAGCAAGACTGGACTGTTTCTTGGTTCAGAGCTCATTTTTGTTAGAGAAAAAAATCATCTCCTCCAACACTCTGCCCAAACTATCTTAGGATCATAAGCTTATATTTCTCCATCTTGAAGATGAATAAGATCTTGGGCCCATTCCTTTTCGGTTTAGTCCACTCTAGATAGATCGCGAAGGATTTATGAACATAGTTTCCAATTCTTGGTCTCTCCCAGTCTCAGGATCGCCAAGTTATGTTTGGGAGAAAAAATTAAAAACAACAAAATCCGCTCTCAAGGAATGGGTTAAACATTCACTTAAATATCCATCCAGTGACAGAAAAGAGGCTTTGAAAAATTTGGAGGAGATTCAAATGGAAATGGAAGAAACAAAAATTACCTCAGCTATGCTGGAAAAAGAGCAAAAATCCCAGCTCAACTCCTTTTGAGCTTTTAGATAGGAAGAAGAATACTAGAGATTGAAGTCTCGTAACATATGGTTGAAATCGGGAGATCGTAACACCTCATTTTTCCACAGACGGTATAGAGCCAGAGTTTCCCTCAATCAAATTTCGGAGGAGGTAAATGGAGAGATTATGAAGCCATTTACAGAGGAAGAGATCATTGATATTATATGGTCTATGGAGTCGGATAAATCCCTAGGACTAGACGACTTCTCTTTTCATTTTTATAGAGTTTGTTGGTTAGTAATCATAAAATATCTCCTCATGATGATCAAATCATTTCAGCTAAAATCCAAAGTTGGTGAATGCACCAACTCCACCTTTCTTGCATTAGTTCCTAAAGAAGTCAATCCAATCACATTTGAAAGATTCAGGCCAATTTCACTTTGAAACGCCTCTTATAAAATCCTTTATAAACTCTTAGCTAATCAGCTCAAGCCTCTGTTAGGGAAGTTGATCTCCCCTCTTCAAGGTAGGTTTGTCAAAGGGAGACACATTTTGGATAATGTGATTCAAGTTCAGAAATCCATGCACTCCAACTTTCAAAGACAGGGGAAAGGCATGCTAATCAAGCAGGGATAATTTTAGCCCAGTGGGCTATTTTTCCATGTTTTTCTCTCAAAAAAGATTTGTCATTTTGCATTTTTTGAAGCCCTCTTTCGCCCAATTTTGATGGGGTAAAATTTTTTCACCCTAAAGATCGCCAAATTATTGTATAAACGATATAAAATCCTTGGAAATTAAAATATTTTTTGAAAAATATCGCCAATCATTTTATAGTTGGCATTTTAAGAATTGGTAATATTTGCCAACATTTNTAATCAAGCTTGATATGGCAAATGCTTTTGATAGGGTAAGGCTATCATTCCTTTACAAAGTTCTTCGCTCGTTTGGGTTAAGCTCAGCATTTGTAAATTTGATAAAATAATGCACAGATAAACCTTGGATACCACCATTAGTAACTGGCAGACCAAAAAATTTATTTCAAGAAACTAGGGGTCACACAGGGCTGCCCTCACTCAGTGTTCATGTATATCCTGATGGTTGATACTTTGAGTAGAAATTTATCTGAATAAAAAGAAACTGGGATTATTCCGAGCATCAAGTCGGAAAGAGGGGTAGACTCTATCAATCATGCTCTCTTTACGGATGAATCGCTTCTCTTGGGAGGGGCTTTGCTCAGGATGGTAAGTGCCTTTAAATAAATTTCGCAAAACTTTTGTCTTATTTTGGGAGCTCTTATTAACAATAAAAAGAGCACAGTGTATGGTTGGAACACCGATCACTCAACAATATTGAACATATCACACATATTAGAATTTTTTGGATATGACACTTGGGATAAGATTAAATATCTGGGTCTTTGTTTAACCTTGGGCCAAAACAAACCTTCTCTTCCGCTAGAAGTAATCAGTAAGATAAAAGCAAAAATTGCCTCTTGGGGTGCCTAATGACTCACGAAGGTAGCGAAGCTTATAATGATTAAGTCAAATACCGTCAGCTCTTCCAATATATCAATCCTCTCTTCTCCTTGCTCCAAAATCAATTATGGACCAGATTTCCAAGCTTATTTGAGATTTCCTCTGAAGAGGTGGAAAAGGAAATCAAAATAGATTGCATCTAGTTAACTGGGATATTGTTAAAAGACCTATTTTAGAAGGTAGCTTATAAATCAAAGATCCAAGATTGGAAAATCTTTCTATGGGAGGAAAAATTCTGTGGCAAGTCTTCTCTGACCAAAAAAAACCTAGTTAGAAAAATATTATGGAAACATACATCTCTTGGGAGGAACTCTAGGAAATATACAAGTAGAAAATACTCCCAGAGGCTCTCTAACATTGAACTTATGTCGAAGAGGGCTATAATTTTTTCAACATCATTTATACCACATTCTAGGGAATGGAAGGACAATTCTACTGTGGGAAGATAATATTAAAGGCCATGCTCCATTA
Source organism: Pseudotsuga menziesii (assembly GCA_001517045.1). NCBI lineage: Eukaryota > Viridiplantae > Streptophyta > Pinopsida > Pinales > Pinaceae > Pseudotsuga > Pseudotsuga menziesii. The sequence goes on from LPNX010560505.1 coordinate 430,487, forward strand.
ACAACCAAAATCTCCCTCACAGAGATCAAGCTTTGGCTTGTCAACAAAGGTCTCTTACAGCTTGTAGATAAATCATCATGGGATAGCAAAGGGAAATGGGCAGTGTGGAAATTCCCAGAACTGCCAGAACGACTTAATTCTCAAAAAAACTTGTTGCTGACAAAGCTGACAGTATTGGCTCCAATCCATTCTTCACTCAAGGATAAGTGGGGATGGGGAAAATCCAGTAAATACACAGCATTTCAAGGTTTTTCTGCACTCCAAACAAATCTGATACCACTGCAAACAGCCTCTCTCGGGAAATCCGTTTGGAGCTCTCCAAGTATCGCTAAGGTAAAAAACATTACGTGGATGTTAATGTATAAGAAATCATTAACAGGTGAAAGCCTGACAAGGAGGGGATTTTTAGGCCCGTATATATGCTTCCTCTGTAACCAAATAGTAGAGATGTAAGACCACATGTTTGTTGATTGATGTTGGATTGGGAAAGGAGCACAAGGAATAAGTTCGTGCGCAAGCAAAAGAAGGTGCGCCGCACGCGTGACAGAAATAAAGGAAGGTCGTGAAGGAAGCAAAGGACCAGCGCAGGCAGAATGGAGATGCGCACGACGAAGGAACAGTGAGCGCATGGGCGTCCAAGTGATAACGATCGAAAAATGACAGGTGCAAATCGTGGTCGTTTAAGGTGACATAAGCCTGTAGCAATGCATGTATGAGGGAATATTTGTAAGTCAAGCCGATAATGCCTCGTGTCAAGTCATGATCGCCACAGCTGTAGCCTGAGGGTCGGCTGATGGTGACAGTTAACAGACTGCCTGTATGCAGTCAACCCTGCGTGGTCATGAAAAATAGTATAAATAGGAGGGATTCAATGGTTAGAGGGTTGATCAATGGTTTACCATTAGTTGATGATTAATAGTTATTGTTTTGGCTGTTCATTCATGATCCATAGTGAAGGACACCATTTTGCTGTAATTTTGTAGAGATTAGAAGAAGAGAAGACTCAGGACAAGTCTTGTAGCGATAGGAGGCTGTTGAGCCGTGCATCTGGCTGCTATGTGCGCAGACCGCTAGGAGTAGAAGTAGGGTAGAAGAACAAACCAGAGAGCATGAGAACCAAAGGTCTGAGTCATAAAGACATATCACAAGATCAGTCTGCATCCTACAGATGCAAGGTGCTATATCCTTTTCTCATGCCAGATGAAGAGCACCTTGGTGGTTTTTCCCAGATGGGTTTCCACGTTATCCCTTGTGTTTGAATGGGTGACTAATGCTGTGAATGTTGATGTGAATGGTTTTTATTTTCTTATTGTATGATTACGAAATATTGATTAAATGCCTGATGTTATACTATAATCAGTAGATGAATGTTTGAGAAAGCGTCGTTGAAATATATGCATATATCGACCTATGCGTAATGTCTTAAGTCACGAAGTAAGTCGCAGATGGTCTATTAGTACGAGTCAGTTGCGCCACACAAGTTGCGCAGTTGTGAGGTTGAGAATAAGATTAGGTTGCATGCGCTGAAATATAGTTGTGCTCACTTGTGAAAGTCTGACTCCACCGTCTAGCCATCATGTTGCCTTCATCGAGCGCCTTAGTCGCACTCCAAGGGATTATGACCCCTCACCAACTGTGGAAACATGGTTTCGGCAGTTACCCATCGAAGAGATATCTCAGGTGAGACTGCACCTGCTTTGCGGGCATTGCCGATGGGGCTTTCTCTATTGGGCCAATATCTCAGGATTTTTGGATTGACGAGCTGTGTAGAACCTGGGTCGCGCGAGTTAGGAAAAGTGGCCAACAAATGGTTCTGTTGCCGGGACCTTATTGATTAGAACGAGGGAAATGTTGTGGCACCCGACGAAGAACGAGATAGAAGATTGGATGGATTCTAAAACGCTAGCATTCACGTAAGAAGAGAGCGCAGGGACACGGTTGAGCATAGAAGATTGGGTAGACGAATATATATATATTTTGATATTCACGAGATCTTCTTTGTTGAGTTCCCCATTATACTGCATGAGTGGTTGTCAAGATTGGCGACTAAGCAGACAAACTTTCAAAGAAGAGAGACCGTCAAGTGGAGTGATCAGTTGGTTCATGAGTTAACCAGTGTAAGTAACACAATTTCTAGAGTTGTTGATTTTTGGGTTGACAGTATATTGCAATGATATATTACTGAGTTTGCAGTAGATACTACAGCATCATATAGTGAAGCTGAAATAAATTTTTTCCAAGGACCCCGAAGAAGATACTTGTTATGTATCAATACATGGATAAAAATGCTTTCCTATGAGAAGGGTATTTTGCAACTGAGAATTTGAGTTGCGTGCCTAAGAAGGAGGCTATCTCGCAAACGACCTATTAAGAAGACGAGAAATGGTGAGTTGAAATGTTCCCTGGAAGCACAAAACCTAAACTAGAAGCAAGAATCCTAAGGAGTGGAAGAATATTCAGATCAGGAAAGAGAAGGAAAATTGAAAAGGGACGACGGAATCCTAGTATGAACGAGGAGAGCATGTCAGGATGTATGTACGAATACAAAGGGTCTTGTGATGAAGAGGAGGACTATAACTCGATTTCGGAAGGACCAAAATATTCTGAGGATTCTGCGGAGACATTGAGGTCAGGACGCAACTACATAACACCAGCAATACCACCAAAGGTAAGATCTGGAGTTTCATCCCCAGAAAGGACTGCTAATAAGGATAGTGCTAGCCCTGTGACTAGTGCACGAGAAGTTACACCCCCTTTGAATCATGTCCCAGAAAGCCCCGACACCAACTCAATGGTTGCGACGGATGTCCGGTTACCCACATTCAATGGAAATGGAATGGAAGACCCAAAGAAGCATTGCTTCCTCTGTGAAGTTGTTTGGATGGTGCATTTAGTCCATAATGTAGATATAAAGAAAGCACAAATGGTCATGACCTTGAGGGGTCATACGTTGGATTGGTTCATGAAGTTTTTTGCCGCACCAATCGGAACACCGCGGAAGACCCTGGAAGAGATTTGAGTTGCAATGATCTCTGAGTTTAAGAAACCTAAATCGAAGTCGCAGTGTATTACCGAGATCAAAGAAATCAAACAAGCATTGACGGAAATGGTATGGGATTTTGACCAACGGTTTAAAACAATGATGTCCAAGGTAAGCTTCCAAACGTCTGATGTGCAACATAAAGAGTGGTTTATTGTTGCATTGTTACCACACATCCGAGGGCCATTAGTGCAATAGAAGATTGAATCGCAGACAGAAGCACTAGAACTAGCAATGAAGTTAGAGGCCTCTCCCATTGGCGACAGTGCCACAGGGATGGTGCAGATTCAGTCACAGCTGGCCAATCTGACAATACAACTTCAAGACACCAAGAAGGGTAAAGAAGCACAAGAATATTTGTGGTGCACAAAATGTAGGGCGGACGGACACACTAAGGATAATTGTCCGACCTTCATGAACTACGTCATGTTAGGTGAACCCAATCCATTAAATGGACATGGGCTACCGTGGTGTCGCATATGCCAATCAAGAGGCCATCGCGACAAAGAGTGTTTATATTTGCAAAAATTTGTAAGTACCCCTGCAAGCCTCTTCTGTAAATTTTGTAAATCAGTAGGACATGATGAGAAAGATTGTAGAGTATATCATCTCTTGAAAGAAAATATTGTTGACACCTACTTAATGAAAAATGAAGGGTTCGCTCAGGCTAAATAGGCACAAGCCTCATATCAGCCTGGGTAGCTCCCACCTAATCAATACCAACCGCAGAAAGCACCTCAGCAGCCATACATCCAACAAAACCCCTATCAGCCACACTACTAGCAGAACTAGTACCCACCACAGCACCCAAACCCGCAGGGAAGGGGTGGCGAAAACTTCATAGGAAGAGGTGGAGGAGGAGGATTTGGTAGAGGAAGAGGTCAAGTTACGTGCTATAATTGTGGACAACCGGTTCACTATGCCAGAGATTTTTTAGAGCCTGCAAAGATATGTTCATATTGTAAGAGACATGACCATAATGTTGAACAATGTCCTCAGTTGATCGCAGAGTGGCAAGCAATGACCATTACAAGACCTAACCCTGCGCAGAACCCGAACCCGAATCCGAATGTGAATGTTCAAATGATTGCGGCTGAACCACGAGACCCAAATGTTGTGGTCATAACACGAGGAGGTGTGACGACCAGAGCAGACCGGGATAAACCGCAAGAACAACCGCAGCCACAAGTAAGTCCAGCGATGTAGAAAAAGGAGCAATTGAACGTCCAGAAATAGAAGGAAGTATTCTTGGACGTACAATCAAAATTCATAGGCCTAAAAGTACCTTCGAGATCCATAGAATTCAAGGAAATTCTTGGACGATTTCAACGCATATTCCAGAAGAAGGTTCCACCAAAGGTTAGTAAGATAAGAACCTTTCTGTCAAGTTGTTTAACGCTAATGCAAGATAAAGATACTATTGAAAAACTACAAGTAATGATAGAGGAGATACCTGTAGAGTCGCGGCCTGAAAAGAAAGTTAACCAAGTACGAAAAAACTTTAAAACTGGCCGCAAGTTGAGGATGACTACGCAGATAGGTGACTACGACATGGATTATATCATCTTGGATCTGGGCTCAGATTTCAATATATTGACGTGACAAACTTGGGAAAGTATGGGCAAGCTGTGCTTGGACTGGTCTCCTATCCAGTTGAAACTTGCCAATCAAGCGAAGGTCCTACCCATTGGTCGATTGAGCAATGTCTCCATCGATTTCGAAGGATTGCGCACATTTGCAGACTTTGAAGTCATTAACATTGTTGATGACATGAACCCATACCCCACTCTGCTAGGAATATATTGGGCCATAGACAATCAAACCATCATAAATTTCAAGAAAAGGATTCTTTCATTCGAAGATGAGGAAATGAGGGTAGTATCACCCATCGATCCATTAGAGGGACAAAGATACGTCGATCCTGTCTATAATGAGGGACAGGGTGACTACCTTGACCAGATCTACAATGTCACAGCTATGCAGGAAGATTATATCAATCTAACAGCAGATGGAAACCTGAGCCGGAGATGCGCAAGTTCATGTACATCTGACTCAGGTGAGGCTTTAGAGGGTTGGAAAAATAGATTACACGAAGTCTTTATGAGAAAGTGTGCAAGAGTTACAAGGTCTGTGCGACGGGTGGAGAATGAGTCAAGGGAGCTACCCACCAATGAGGGTTTCATACACACATTGGAAATGACACCTAGAACCTAGTATACCTCTATGGAGTTGCGACAAGGAACCCAAGATTGGGAAAGACTGGCTAAGTAATTTCCGCATACATTTGAATTTGCTGATGAGCACCCTACAGGTGATGTTGTGCTTCAGACGGTAAAGGGAAGGATAGTTGTTGAGATCCCTGTCAAAGAGGTTGATTCACACCAATGCAACGCAAACATTCAGCAGTGGATGGCCTGCTACAGTCTAACTGGAGACCTAGATGATGATCCAACTAACATCAACATACCAGAATCAGAAGGCACACGGGAAGTAGAAGGAAGTAGAATTTCAAGTGACTAGCCCCTACAGCCCTTGAAAATCAAGAAAGTACATATCGGATCGCCAAAGAACCCAAAGTTCGCCAATATTGGAGATTATTGGGATGAAGAAGCAGTTGAAAAGATCACGGATCTATGGCATGCGTATCAGGACCTATTCCCTACCTACTTCTAAGAAATGAGGGGAATAGTGGAAGACTTAGGGGAGATGAAAATACTCCTGCGACTAGATGTTAAACCAAGTAAGCAGCAACAAAAGGAATGGCATGATCAACATATCAAGGTTAAGCTAGTCGAAGAAGGAGGACTTGTCTTACTGTATGACAGCAAATTTTTCAAGCACTTGGGCAAGTTGAAGACACGTTGGATAGGGCCATACAGTATCGCGCACATCACTGATGCGAGCATAGTAAAACTCCAGAAGTTAGATGGTGCCTATGTCACAGGTATTGTGAACGGCAGTCGCCTAAAGCTGCACTACGACACGCATAACATGACGGGTTAGAATATAAAAAAAAGATCAGAGTCCAAAGGACGTAACCTATTATGTTGCAGGGCTGTGACAAAACTAGCATAGAAGTGCAAGAAATAAGTGCAAATGAAGAAACACGCAAGAATCAAATAAAAGTGCAAGCACAAGCAAGGTAAAGGAAGCATGCGACGAATATGGAAGGAATCTGCATGGGCCAAGAATGTTGCGCAAAAGATGTCACCTGCGTGGAAAATGGAGACGGCACGCAAGGAAGATGCCACAAGGTAAAACGGGAACAAACCAAAAGCTGTTAGCGCACAGGACAAGCAAAAAGCGGTAAAAGGTTGCAAAAAGAGGAAATGACAGGCTGGCCGACATTAAACTACGAATCTCTGACAAATATAATGGCAGCTATGACAGCTAAGTGACATTAATTCGATGTAGTAGGAGGAAAAGGGTGGTGTGCTTTTTGGTCCCATCATCTATCTTCGGCATAACTGCCATAACTATGCTTACAGGTACAGCCCATAAAGCGAGTTGCAGAAGTTAATGAAGAATGTGTCGACAGAAGCAACCTAGGAGATTGATTAGACCTCAAACTCCCATCAAATGATGATTGCAGGATGCAGAGGGCCGTATAAATACTTGGCCTCCCCATCAAGCCTTCTTTTATGCACAGTGAGACCTGAGAAAACCAGAGCCACACGATTACATAGCTAAACCCTACCATCCTTGTTCAATTACGTTGATGTCCATGGTAATTAACATCCCCAGTGAGAGTGAGGCATCGGACACAACTGTTATGTCTGGTTACCCCATTGACGAGGAAGAAGAAATGCAGTCGCTCGAGGTATAGCAACCATAGATTGACCCCATGGCAAGAACGTGCAAACAATCTATCAGAGGGGCTGTTAATGCTACCATTCCAACCCCTGGTTCACGTGTTGTGCCTAACCCAGCTCAGAGAATGCCAGTTTCTCTAGGACCACAACAAGCAGCTGTAGCACCAATCAGAGAGCCGAGCCATCCCAGTGAGAAACAACCAGGAGAGGGATCCAGACCACCACCACCACAGCATAGAAAACGTAAGGCTACAGTCGCCCCGGACGAGCAAGGAAAAGCACCTATTGGCGAAGAAGCAGAGGATGTCATGGAGGAAGACTCACTACCACGAAGAGGGCTGGAAGCAGAGTGAGTTGATCCAAATTTCCCACACTACATTCAGCCAAGGAGAACTGATGCAGAGGAGAGGGATCTCCAAAATAACGTGGTGACTACTCTGGTCACACCGCGAATTCCTAACGGCATCCCCTTGCTAAAGTATATCTTTCCTGAGTTGTCTAGGTTGAAGTTCCAGGACTTTGACACTCGACAACGGGAAGGATTACAGATAACAGACTGCCTGGTTGCAGACCAGTCCGCCAGAAGTGATGCCCAGGTGCTTAGGCCAATGGAGTGGGCCAAGGGACTTGCCCGCGTAGGACTAACAAACATGTTGTTTATGCCTCATTTTCCCCATAGCATACAAGTCAATGTGTACATGAAGCAGTTACTGGTCTTATTTCACAGAGGATGCATGTGGCTAGATCATCCATGTCTAGTTGACACCGAGTTAATTTAAAGGATCACTGGCCTCCCAAACGAAGGCGATGATCCTAGGCCATACTTGGACAAGCAAGAGACTAACCCTATCAAGAGGAAGTATAACCTTCAGCGAGCGAGCCGTGGCTTCTTGATTAGGCCCATCCAGGATAGAAATGTGGGCGTCGCCGCAAGGATCCTATCTTGTAAGATGCTCCACAAGATGAGACCCAATCAATGTTCGACAGCAGTGGTGGAAATCGTAGATTTATGAGCACCCTAGAGTATTCAACTGGTCGCGGTACCTGCTGAACGAACTCATAGACGATGCGACGCAGGCCCAGCACAAATCCACCTACAAATTCCACTATTCCTGGCTACTGATCTTGATTTCATTCACTGTATGGGGTAACCCGTCGGACTACATCTAGATGGATGTCCCATTACTTTGCCTTGGCGCAAAGTACCAGAATTTGTGGGAAGATAAGGTGGACACCAGTCAACAAAAGGATAACAACATTACGTTCTTTTTACATGCAGAGGCGCTACATGATGTTGTCTGTCGATCCCACAAAATCCACGCTGCGACGGTGCATAGGCACGCAGCATTTATCAAGTTTCAAGCTGAAGCGTATAATATAATCCTACTGCCAACAAGGGACCCGATCAAATAAGTGCACCATGCGGACTTCATGGTGACAAATGAGGACATGGATGCAATTATCAATCTTTGGCCGGAGAAATGGTGCGGCCCACTGGTAGAGCTGCTGCCTGAAGAGCATAATGTAGAGGAACCGCTGCTTCACCAAGTTCATGGCGAAGAGCATAAAGGCGACGACAACCAAGATGATCAGATGCAAGAAAACAATGAGGACGATGATGATATTGATGGCTCGGACCATCAAGCAAGTCAAGAGCATGCGCAAACACAAACGCATGCACAACAAGAAAAGGGTCACTCGTCCTACAAGAAGCAGAAAGCCGACAGAACAGCAAACACGAACACATTGACTGAAGATGATGTGTAGGAACTTAGCGACGTTGTTGTTAAGGTCACGCAAGATAACCTCGCCAGTCTAAGGACGCAGCAATTAAACATTGCTACCCAAGTCGAGGGCCATCTCAATAAGTTGATAGAGGCCATCCAGGATGTCAAAGCCACTGTGGAGGCCGATACATATGGTGTTGATCCCAGTATTCCACTAGTTACACCAGCGTTAGTGCCGCCAATCAAAGTGATCATTCAGAGGCAGGCACTAGAGGAAAACGCAGAGACAAGTGCAGGTCCTGATGATAACAGTACGCAGATAGACTTCTCCAAGCTAGCCTTGAATAAAGTCTATGACATTCAGCAGGCGGCCACGTCTGAAATCCGACTGAGGGAAAATGTTGTTTCTTATCAGGAAACAAAATAGCAGGGGAAGGAAAAGCTACACAAGGCCCTGTTGAGGGAAAAAGAGAAAGAACTACAGGGGCGCATCACCCTTCTTATTGAAAGAGAACAGGAAATACTAGCGCGTGAACAAAGCCACGCCACATTAGTGGACTCTATCTAGAATTCCATTGTAGCATTCCAACCAGAGGCAGGACAAGAATATGAGGACTCCCTGGCTAAAGTAACTAGGCTCGTAAAGATCGCGTAGGATCTTTAGCAGCAATTGGAAGAGCTGCAGGCCAGACAGATGCCAAGCACACCCCTAGAGGTGCTTGAGGAAAGAAGAAGAGCAGCGTCTGAAGCTGCTGAGAAAATCAGAGAAGGCGAAGCGCTCTGCGCAAAGGCCGCAGATGTTGTCGCTACCATTTGGGGAGCGCTGCTCGAAGATGAAACAACTGAGAAATCCAAGTAGAATGCACGAGAGGCAGATGAGAGAATCAGCGCTGCAAAGGCGGAAATGAGGAAGTTTCTCCTCCAACAAAAGGTCACCAAAAATGCAGAGATCAAGAGACTGTGGCAAGAAGTGTAGACCCTTGGCAAATGAGAACAGGCTAGGGAAGTTGAGGTAGAGACACATCAGTCAAAATTCGAGCGGCTCACAAACCTTATTCATCCTGTGCAGCAAAAACTTCAAGGCATAGTACAATCAATAGAGGCAGAACCATTGGAACATGTCCGTTCCGACCGTGTTGAGAAGTTGGTCGCACAAGCAGAAGAAGTTGCAGAGGAAGTTGTTAAGGTTCAACAGATAGTGAATACTTTCTAGGACAAGGTTCTTCCTCCTGTGCAGCCTGATCCGGCGCCAGCAACTTAAAATTGTGCAAGGAAATAAGGCCGAAGCACACAGCAAAAAAAAATCAAAAGGAAGGAAAGCAACGAGAGAAGCATCTCCAGCGCAACCTGGCGCAGGAAAAGGAAGTTGCACGGAAAAATGGTGCATTGTAAACCCGCTAACAAACCAGCTAAGAGACAACTAGCAGGAGGTCGCAGACAGCTGGCAAACACCGACGAACCATTAAATGCACGAGGATTCAACAAATATTTGGCACTGGCGACAAGACATCTCCCTGGATGAAACGACTAGCTCATCAGGTTCGGGAAACTCTATGACGATGAGCGGCCATCACATCAATACTCAATCATGGCTTTCAGTATGGGAAAATAACGGCAGGGTTAAGCAAAGCAAATCTGAGAGGCAGATTTGGTGTGCCAGAGGAGGGTCTTGTCCTAATGATGCACCTGGATAAGTCAGGATGGCAGGTGAACCAATGGTCCTCTTATAAAATAAGGGCACGCCTAGAGCCAACATCACTTGGTCATGCTGTTTGCGCACCAATTACAGATGGGTTGGGGTGCGCCATGGTGAGCAGCTCTACCAGATAAAGCAGTTGGTGCAACCTTCAGTGTGTGGGTTATCTCCAAAGATGGGAATAATGAGGACATTATCAGTCTGCAAGTTATTTCAACCAAGCTAGAAGCCTCTAGCGAAGTCATCCTTGGCTATTTATTTTACAGTTGGTTAGCATCACTGACTACGGCACCCGGAAAGAACCCGGGGGGGATCCGAGTTTTTTCCCCACTTCACTAAGTCTGCAGGGCTGGCGAACAGGCCCAACTTCCAACAGTCCAGGCGAGGCCTACAATGTGTGGAAGGACCAAGTGGTCAGATGTCGACTTCCAAGAAGGACCAAGTGGGATGATGCCGACTTCCAGGAAGGACCGCGAGGCCAGATATGGCTTGTAGACCGTGATGCTGAGATGAATTTGATCAAAGGTTGGGAATTATTCATCCCTGATCACCCCCTTGAATTCGTGGAATTTTTAGTTTTTCAGTATGGGCAATGCTTCATTCTTCAAAGTTCATATCCATGGCAAAGAGGGTGGTGAGAGACAGCTACGCATAGGCGATCACCAGTTGGCCATTTCTAGCAAAAATGGAGAAAGATGGTAGTGCAACTCCCATGCTACAAACTCCCTGTCTACCTGACGTGCCTCAAGAACAAGCCACAAGACTATGACAAGAAGCGGGAAAACAAGATGAAGAGGAAAAGGAGGATGAAGAAGACCGAGAAGAACAGCAGAAAGACGAGCTGCAGTAAGCAAAAGAAAACCCATGGAAATAGACTCTTCAAATGATGTCGAGGAAGAAATTGTATGACTAAAGTAACAAAAGTTTTGTAATCTAAAAATTCTTTTTTCTAAATATATATATATATATATATATGGAACAAAGCGTGCAAGGCAGGAAGCAGGAAAAGGTGAGCAAGCAACAAAAAAAAAATTCAGTAAAGAGATGGCCGCACAGGTTGCATCACCTCCTATGTCCATTGCTTCATGGCTCGGGACAAGCCACATCTAAGTGTTGGGGGCCTATTGGCATGGGAAAGGAGCACAAGGAATAATTTCGTGCGCAAGCAAAAGAAGGTGTGTCGTGTGCGCGACAAAAAGAAAGGAAGGTCGTGAAGGAAGCAAAGGACCATCGCAGGAAGAATGGAGATGCGCATGACGAAGAAAATGCGAGCGCATGGGCGTGTGTAACAACAATAATAATACATTAAATATTAACTAGTGATATGTAATACTAGGTTAAGGGACGTGGACCTACATTCATGGCTGTCCACACAATATATAAGGGTGGCTACCAATTGTAATATATCATCTATCATACATCTTATTTTACATTACTTGCCCTTTATGGCATTTATATGTTACTTGTATTGGTTATTCCACTATTGAAGGAAATTTTCCTTTCAGTGGTATCAGAGCCAACTGTATCTGGCCAGTGGCCATCATCTCAGAGCTTCTCTGAACCGTGGTTTTTTATCCATAAATTCTAGGGTTTCCCTAGATCAAACCTTCAATTCCATCGCCATTTCACTCCCCTCCTCTCTCCCATGCGCTCTCCATCCCAGTCATTCTCCTTGCCCTCCATCTCGGTTTCTCTTTAAGTCATTGTTTCCGCCTCTACGCAGCTCCCCCATCGTGTCCCAACTCCCTTCACTGCTCCTAGTGCCCTCTTAAATGACACTCCCTCTCCACCCAGACTGCTCGTCATGCCACACTCCCTCCATGCGGCCATATTTTCTACCTCTCTCACAACACTCCATTCCCTCCGCTCTGACGCATTTCTCCCACGCACATTCTCGTCCACAGCTGCACCATTTCCCACTGTCATCCCCACTGCGCTCTCACATGCCCATGATCCTTATTGCATCATCCTCCTTGCTCCCAATTCCACGACCTGTGCCTCCCTTTGTGATTATTCTGCTGCTCCATCTTCCATCACGTGACGTCGCATGCCATCGTTTCCCACCGCCTCTGCTCCCACTTCCCCATGACATCACCTTCCCATTCCTCCAGCTCCTTGTCCTTCCTCGTTTCCATCCACGCACCAGCTCCATCCTCCACCTTCCGCCTCTCCATTCGCCTGCACCCTCCATCACCTCTACGCCCTCCAACCTCTGTGCACTTGCCCCATCCTCCATTCCCCATCCCAGCGCACCTGCCCCATCCTCCACCTCTGCTCACCATCCCGCCTCCATCACCTCCGCGCCTTCCCTCCATTCGCCGCCGCCATCAGCTCCATCACCCTCCACGCTACCCCCATCACCCTCCATGCCATTCTCCCTCCCGCCGCCTCCATCACCCTCCACGCAGCCTCCTCCACGCGAAAACCTAATTTTTAAAACCCTAAATTACACTATATCAAAAAAGATTATAATAAAATTATTATTATTAAATAATAATATTTATTATACTATATTTTTCAACATATATAAATTTTTTGAAAATATAATAATAATAGTATTATTGTTATTAAAATATTCCAAAAAAATTTATTAATAAATATTTATTAATCATTGTAGCAATTACAATTATTATATAAAAGGAGAAAATAAGACTCGTCAAGCAACCGAAAGCCGCTATCAAACAAGAAGACTAGGTCAAAAATTGGAATTCAAGAAGTCATGGGGACTATGATAGCAGAATTACATTCACAGTTACGAGCAGTTTCGAATGAGCTAAAATAGTGCGAAATCACCAATAATAGTCTACTATTTGAAATAGACAAACAGAAACTAAGGATTACTACCTCATAAATGAATATTGGATTTTTGGAAAATAGTAAAAGAAAACTCATAGAAAGGCTAGCAAATAAAGATGAGAAAATATCATGTCTGGAAGGCATCATTCAAAAACTTGACGACCAGATAATAAAGTCAAAAAAAGTCGAAGAACATCTGTATCGGAATATATCGAATTGGAAGAAGAAATTAGTCGTCTTAACATAGTCGTCATCGACAAAGAAGATGAATTGGCGCAAGTACATGAAAAGTTGTGAAATCAGGAAACAAAATTACGTCATCATTAACAACAAAAAGAAAGACTCCAACAACAACATGATGACAATAAGAAGACACATAAGTTGGAATTAACAAAATTCAACAAGGTATTATCAATCAATACCGAAGACATTTTTCAACTACGAAATCATACCAAACACTGATTACAAAGATAAAAAAATTGAAAAACAGTAGCAAGAGGGAACACTCCGGTGAAGACCTCGAAGGAAAAATACTGGAAAAGCAAGAAGAAAACCAGTGTCTAAATAATTGTAATCAAGAACTACGGAATCAAATCAAGGAGTTAGAAATTGAAACAAAGTTGCAAGATGAAAGAATCAGAAGGATTCAGAATCATAACAAACTACTGGAGAACCAAGAAGCACAAATCCAGGAAAATGCACCCAAAAATCAAATCGAGGAAGTGAAGACAGTCCTCTCCGCAGTCCAAAAGAAAGAAGAACAAACAACACCTACACCTTACAAACATCCTAATTATAATCGTCATTTTGACCAACGACAGGGTCAAAATGAATATTCACAGAAGACTTATGTGGACTTCTGAAAATATCGACATACTAAGCAACAATTGAGACAAATCGTCCCACAAAATGATCTCAGAGCTCCGATAAAAATAGATCTGGAATGGACCACATTAGATACGATCCAACAATTTGCTTGGGGAATCCGTAACTCGTATCGGCTCATTTCCTCAAATGTCGCAAATACAAAAAGGAAAGGATCCCAAGATGATCGTTCAAAGGAAATCAGACATTGCTATCAATACATCTTTGAGGAAAAAGCTTCCCTTAAGGGGAAGGCAATGTAACAACAATAATAATACATTAAATATTAACTAGTGATATGTAATACTAGGTTAAGGGACGTGGACCTTCATTCATGGATATCCACACAATATATAAGGGTGGCTACCAATTGTAATCTATCATCTATCATACATCTTATTTCACATTACTTTCTCTTTATGGAATTTATACGTTACTTGTATTGGTTATTCCATTATTGAAGGAAATTTTCCTTTCAGCGTGCAGGTGATAACGGCCAGAAAACGACAGGTGCAGATCATGGCCATTTAAGGCGGCGTAAGTATGCAGCAACGCACGTACGAATGAATATTTGTAAGTCAGGTCGATAGTGCCTCGTTTCAAGTCGTGATCACCACAGTTGTAGCCTGAGGGGTGGCTAATGGTGACAGTTAACGGATTGCCTGTATGCAATCGACCCTGCATGGTCATGTAAAATAGTATAAATAGTAGGGATTCAATGGTTAGAGGGTTGATCAATGGTTGACCATTGGTTGGTGATTAAGAGTTATTGTTTTGGCTATTCATTGGTGATCCATAGTGAAGGACGCCATTTTGCTGTAATTTAGTAGAGATTAAAAGAAGAGAAGACTCGAGAAGAGTATCGTAGCGATAGAAGGATGTTGAGCCGCAGATCTAGCTGCTGCAAACCGCTAGGAGTAGAAGTCGGGAAGAATAACAAACCAGAGAGCATGAGAACCAGAGGTCTGAGTCATAAAGACATATCACAAGATCAGTCTGCATCCTGCAAACTGTAAGGTGCTATATCATTTTCTCATGCCAGATGAAGAGCACCTTAGTGGTTTTTCCTAGATGGGTTTCCACATTATCCCTTGTATTCGGAATGGGTGATTGATGTTGTGAATGTTGATGTGAATGGTTGTTATTTGCTTACTGTATGATGATGAAATATTGATTAAATGCCTGATCTTATACTGTAATCAATAGATGAATGTTTGAGAAAGCGTCGTTGAAATATATGCATATATCGTCCTATGCGTAATGTCTTAAGTCATGACGTAAGTCGCAAACGGTCTGTTAGTATGAGTCAGCTGAGTCGCACAAGTTGCGCCAGTTGTGAGGTTGAGAAAAAGGTTAGGTTGTGTGTGCTGACATATAGTTGTGCTCAGTTGTGTAAGTCTGACTCCACCATCCAGCCATCCCGTTGCCTTTGTCGAGTGCCTTGTCCGTGTGCCAAGGGACTATAACCCCTCGCCAACTGCAAAAACATGGTTTTGGAAGTTACCCATCAAAGATATATCTCGAGTGAGACTGCGCCTGCTTTGCGGGCATTGCCGACGGGGCTTGCTCTGTCGGTCCAGTATTTCGGGTGTTTGTTGGGTTGACAGGCTACGCAGAACCCGAGTTGCACGAGTTAGGAAAAGTGGCCAACAATTGCGATTTCACTCGGAAGGCCTAGGCGCATATATTAAATGGTTTACCGATTCCATCACCTTCGAAAATCAAAATTGTCAATCTGTTTGCATGCTAGAAGTCTCGGTATCCAGGAAATCTCTCAAATAGTCACGGTTGGAGAAAAATTTGGCAAGCCATTCCAAAATTTCTATGGTGGAAACTATGGCTAGCAAGAAATGAATTGATCTTTAACAACAAGCCCACGAAGCCAGAAATCGTAGCAACAAAAGCAAAGGCTATGCTATTAGAAGTTGTGGGAACCCAATTTAAAATTGATCCCCTAACACTCACAGTTGAGCATCAATGGCTAGGTTCTATGTAGCCGGCTAAATTTCAGATGGTTTCTGGAAAGCCTATTACTAAACCAAAATGGCAAGTGAGACTTCCGGAAAAAGAATTTACAAAATGGTGGCAAAGAAAAAATAAAGTCTCGGTCTTCTTCGATGGAGCGTCCAAGGTAAATCCAGGGATAGCCGGAGCAGAGGGAATGATATACTATCTGGGAGGAATGTTAGAAGGTAGTTTCAGCTGGGGCTTAGGACAAAGCACGAAAAATCAAGCAAAAATACTTGCTCTTTTAAAATCCTGTCAGCTCGCGAAGGAAGCTGGACATAAAAACCTGCAAATATTTGGAGACTCAAAAATACTAATCAAAGTTTTAAATGTTAATAAAAAGTTCAGCAATCTAACTTTGAACGTGACTATGCAAAGGCTTCATTTTGTCTTGTTAGAATTTGTCTGTGTTACCTCTCATCATATTCTTCGAGAATTGAATAAGAAGGTGGATTTCAAAGCTAATCAGAGCTGCTAACTACCTACATGAATGCTAAGTCTAAATGAAGGACCTAGCTTGATGCATCAAATTCCATATGAGAGAATTGAGGGGCGTTGTCACATGTACTATCCTAGGAAATGAGTAGTTTTGGAAATAAGGAATTGTAAATCTCGGTATATATGTAATTTAGTTGAAGGCCACGCCCAACCAAGTTTTTTAATACAAAAAATATGTGTTTTAGTTATAAAAAATAGAGGTTAAAAGAAAATTAAGATACTATAAGGAGGTCATTAACCCTAAATCTCGAAGATCAAAAATATCTCTCTATTTTAACTAGTTAAAAAGAAAATTAATATAGCATAGATATATTGGGAAATGACAATTCTTATCTCTAGTGTCTTTAAACCTTTCTCTTCATATTTTGCATTATATCAAAAATGAAATAAAGGAGGCTATACCTGTAGAAGCTGAATAGTCCGTTTAACATGCATTTAGTTCTCTACTGAAAGCACTTGAAACAGCATATGATTTATTTTACTCTAGAATGATCTGTTAGCAGCAATCCCAAAAACTTTACCTGTCAATCTGTAAGATAAAGGAAAACTGTGTGCGTTAGCTTTACAGCTAAGTAAGCCCAGTCTAACGTAGTTTATCCACATGCTGTTGCAAACAGAGAACAATTAGAAAACTGAAGAAAGATAAACTCAACTAACATTCCAACCAAGTAATGATCTTACAATTACAAAGTAAATAGCATTAACTAAACAGTATTTAACGATTGTGTTAACATACAATTATGCTATTTAAAAGTTTTAAATTTTTTTGAAAATTTGGGGTTTTGACATGTGGTATAAGATAAGAACAAACTCTCATGAGCTTCATAATGAAACATAGGCTAAACAATTCTTAAAACACCATGGGTGGAAAGAATTTTCCATCTTTATAAGACTACCAGCATTGAAGATGAGAATCATTTTTTCCTAGAATGCCCTATCTACACCCACATTAGATTGTAATTTCAAAATCTTTACTGCAATACAAACCTCCCTAACCTTCTAACATGTCATAACTATGGCTACCTAAAAATACTTCTTGGTATAACCTCACTTAATGCCATAAGTGCAATCACTATTCGATTTATGAATGGTTAGCGAATTGAGTGCAAGGTTCGAAGTGCCATAAGTGCAATCACTATTCGATTTATGAATGGTTAGCAAATTGAGTGCAAGATTCGTTCTCAAGGCCACTGATGAATTGATGAATTTCAATGTGGGATGTAAAGCAACATTCTCAAACATAGTAATGGCCACTGTTGTAATGATAACTCTAATGTAAGTATTTTTTTAATGTTATCAGAATTTAATTAAACCTGTGGGCTCTGGTAATGTTTCCATGGATGAATATGATGATTATATTGTAGGTATTCATTTCTTTGGTAAGATTATTGATGCACATCTTGAGGCCTGCAGCTCTGGGAAACATTCCTGGATCGTTTGTATGCAGAAACATAGATCAATACCCTCATGCCATCAGAATTCTAGGCATTCTCATACTTCGCATCGATTCTCATACAGTGAGCCGTAAGTATTTTTCCAATCAACATTGCTTTTGATTTGAACAGACCGAGTTAGCTATCCATATACTTGACCTGCCATTGATTACCAGTTGTGGCTAGTATGGACAACAGCGTAATCAATATCCTTGACGAACTGAAAAAGAAACTGGAGCAATGTCAACTTCAAGTAATGTTTTTTAGTGCTAATCTGGACGGATTATTGCATTGTACTGAATATTAATTGCCTCGTAGCAGTTTGTACTAGCGAATCCTGGGAGGCAGGGAATAAATAAGCTGCACAAGTGGAAATTTATGGATGCTCTAATCAAGTCTTGCTCTGATTAAGTCCAAATAGACACTAGGTGAATGATTAGGTCTGAGTGTAATTAAGTTCAAATAGAAACTAGATGAATAAATACTAAGATGAGTAAAATTAGAGTTCTGATTGCGTAAGGCCGAAATATGGGACGTTACATCATTAGAATACTGATTCAAACTATTTGCAACACATATTACCAATGTGAGCTTATCAGACTAAATATCCAAAAATTTCTGCCTCCCCTACCGTGTGGAGCTACCTGAGGCTTAACACTTGAATCCTAAGCCATAATGGATAGTTCTGTCGTAAATTTTAACTTAAAAGAAGCTTGGAAAGGTCAAACATTAGTTTCCACATCAATCAACCTGTAAGCTTTATGAATGTCATTATACCTTATAATCACCATTTTCGTACTCTTAGGATCTAACTTGGTTCTTTTCTCATCTAGAATCTAAGCAAAGGGAATTGAACCAAAGATCTTTGGTTGACTTAGGCGGGGCTTCCTCCCAAACCATGCTTCTTCTAGGGTCATTTGCTTCACCATCGTCGGAGACTATTCAGCACATATACTACTATGAACATTGCCTCAACCCAAAACCTATTGGAAATAAACATGCTTTGGATCATACTATGTCTATCTCCACGGTTGTATGGTTCCACATTTCAACTAATCCATTTTGTTTTTGTTGTGGTGTGTAGGATATAGCGCATTGTCTTTTGATCTCGTGTTTCGTATAAAAATTGTTGAATTCTTTGAAGCATAATTCTTCATCATTATCATACTTACAAGTGGTTATATGACAACTACGCTCTTTTTCTATTAATGCTAGAAAGATTTTAAATTCATTAAACATTTCAGATTTTAATTTCAAAAAATACACCTACGTCTTTTTACTATAGGCATCAACAAAGAAGAGATACTTGGCACTAGTGACTAATATCGTGTTGAACCGAAAGATTATTTTTTCTCTCCAAGCATGTCCTTTAAATGGAATTCTATGTTGCTTCACTACCTCGCAATCTCGACATGTCTTGAATATTTTGTTGGATGTCAAAAAGTATATCTACCATATTCTCTCAATCTAACTAAGATAAGTAGGTCAAGTTGAGGTGTCCAACCACTTATTCCAAAGTGCATTGATGTTTGATGTGCTCTTTGTTGTCAATGCACGCTTCTTGACATGTCCAATGTCGACTGGTCTAAATAGTCCATGATCCTCCACACCAAGAGTAATTTCCTTATGAATTTCCTTGTCAACTATGTAGCATTTGTGATCGCTAAAATTGATAGCTAGCTAGGAGCAGTGTCTTGTAATCTTACTAACTACTAGTAGATTACACTCCATGCCTAGCACATAGTACACATTAAAGAATATTAGTATTTTCCCTCCCATGGAAATTTGCACATTTCCTTTTCCAACAATTGTGTACTCTTCCCCACCATCGAGATCACTAAATCTTTAGAAGAGTTGGTAGTGTTCTCCATAAACCAATCATGTCTATTCATGAAATGGTCTGATACACTTGAGTTGATGTGCTTGTATGTTGGTTGCTTCGCAATGAATGCATAGGAAGTTGACTTCTTCTCTTTTGTATGTCCTGCGACATGAACCTTTTGTTGAGGCCCTCCTTCATTGGTTTTCTATTAAAGCAACCTATTCCTTCAAAACTTCTTCATATGGTCCACCTTGCCACAAAAGTGGTAGGCAGTGTTCTCCTGACTCGTGGTTGCTTCTTCTCTGAAACCCTAACCTTTCTTCTTTACCCATTTACCTTTGTCCATAACATTAGCAACAAATTCTTGTTCTAAACCCTCTGTCCCATTATTGTTATCGAATTTTTTCTTCCATCTATCCCATAGTATGAGCTTATTACATATCTCATCAAAATTTAGGTCAATACTCATAAAGGTGATCTTCAAGGTCTCAATGCATTTCTCATAAGCATGTGGTAAGTTTTTCAACATGATTACCACCATGTCCCCTTCTTCCATCCTATGGTCAATGGTCACCACTTGTTCTGAGATATCCTTGATCTTGAGTAAGAGCTTACGTAATGATGCACTCTCATCCATCATGATCAAGAACATGTTCTTCAGGAATAAATATTTTCCCTTGTCTAAAGTCTCATGCAAATCTTTCAAATTTCTCCAAATCCTTGGTGAAGTCTTCCCTCTCTAGATCTCAAGAAGCATTCCATTTGTCATGAACATAGTAAGCAACAATATTGCTTCTCTATCTTGTTTACCAAACTAGTGTCGATCTCTACCCTCAACTATTGGGCAAGTATCTTTACCTATGACCATATCAATGAAGCACTTATACTCAAAAGTGGTCCACATACATTTCTTCCATGTAATGTAGACCTTTCATGAGAACCTATGGGTGGCTTCCAACATGATGTTGGGTAAACATGCCACAAATATAAGTCACAAATGCATTAAAATATATTGAAACATTGTATAATGTTGCCAAAATACATGTAAGAACAGTGGATATTGGCTCTATACCTTTGTAGCAACCACATATCACTATACCCAAGTCTAATATAGAATTAATCATTATAAACTAAGTTTTTCTTTAACATTAAATGGCCCTTAAAATCTACTTGCACAATCTCTTCCAAGAACTATAATCAGATTCTCTGTTGATTCTACCAACCAAATAAGACTTTGTTTAGTGCACAAAACAACTATAACTCTGAGCATCCATTTACTTCTATTTAAGAAAATAAAAACTTTGGCATGGCAACACCCTGTAGTCTTATATTTGCACACATTGCACCAATTGTAAACTCATCCATGCACACATCTCTGGTTACTTGTCCAAAGATATAGTTATGCTATGTAAACTTAGACACAATTGCTAACTTAACTCAATGGTCATTTATTCAATTGGTGAATGAATCACTTCCAAATTCCCTATGCTTTACACCAAACTACAATTGTATGTAATACCAATCAAGAAGGCACACATGAAATAACACTTAAGTCCACATAGATAGGATGGAAACTAATTAAATCTTAACTAAAATGACTTTGTATGACATGGGAGATAGCCATTATAGCCATTAATTAATTAATTAATTAATTGTGTGAGGTAGCCATTAGTTAAGGCATATAAAGGACAGGTTCAATAAGAGATAGAAAATTATACAACATTACTCTATGTCATACATATTTGCCCATTTTATGCCACTCCAAATTGATACACTAAATGCCAACATCCACTTGAAACCAACACTTATCCTCTCTTATGTGCTCGGGATATCCACTAATGCCGAATGTTGAGGGAGAAACAAATAAAAATTTCATGTTTTGATATGGTGGATCATATTACCACCCAACCCACTACCAAAATGCTAAGAAAACATCCAAACAAGCTCACACACGTAGGCGTCCAATTGTGTGACCCCAAGGAGCGAGCAAACCTTGTCCACAGCACATACATCACATGTATGACGGGTGTATGACCCCAAGTTCCTTCCAACCTGCACATAAGGTCTTCAAGGATGGTAAACCAACCTATGTACAAGCTTGGGCAAGTAGACAAATTGTTGTCTTCTCTCAAAGGTCAATAAGCTTCACAAACTGCATTCAAAAACCTCCAAAATAGTGCAACAATCAATTAATGGAAGACATTGATATCTACTCTCATAAATAAATGAACAATGGAGAATAGAGAGATGTCGGTAGTCTTTAAATGCGAAGAAGAATGAAACTATGAAGCAAAACACAGAGTTACAATATAGAATGAATCCTCACACCATTAAAATAACTACACAACCATTAAAATACATAGTAGCTTCCATTTTAACTCAACTACAAAACTAACACAACATTAAAACCACACAGGTAGAAATCCATCACACATGAACACGTTATTTTCCGTGGAAAATTAAATGGGAAAACCAACATGTAAATGGATGCTTTGTCTTAATTTGACCCAAAGTCCCTTCGAGAGTCAAATTACAAGAAGATATAGGAGATCAGGGGTAATGGGAAGGCAGACACTAACATTTCATTTCTTGTTCCTTTTTTTTCTCTCTATTTTTATTATCTTTCTTCTTAATTTTTTTATTTATCCTCTTTTTTCTTTTTATTTCATGTCTCTTATTGCTTGCATTATCTTTATGTTTTATCTAACCTTCATTGGTTGTAAAATTTCACTTGTAGGTATTATGTCTTACTAATGTCTTACCATGATTTAATAACACATCTTTGTGATGAAATCTAGTGCTCCAACAAGTTGAACAGGATGCTTATTATATGTTGTTAAAAAATTTATATTTCACTTGTAGGTATTAAGTCTTACTAATGTCTTTCCTTGATCTAATAACACATCTTTGTGATGAAATCTAGTGCTCCAACAAGTTGAACACAATGGTTATTATATGTTGTTAATATATATATATATATATATATATATATATATATATATATATATATACTTTNCCCACTGTGCTACACAACAACCCATGAATTGTCATTATCATTTTAAATAACAATAAAGATTTATCGCAATCTCAAGGACCAATGTGTTTGATATTATCTTTATTGTGGGTAGAAAGCAAGCAAACCCATCCCTAACCACGCAAGAAAAAATGTGCATAGTATTTACTATTAATGTCAACTTGGATGCAATCATGAATAGATGGTATAACTTTTCACATAAATTTTAAGTGCTATAACCATTGAGTGGCCAAGTCCATTTGTATTTATACACTATATTGAGCTCTCAATACATCTACCAAACAATATCATAATTATTTTTCTTATATGCAAGGTGCCTTCGTCATCATAGATCCTCCATGCATTCATTCATACATGCATGGTATTATTCATTGAAATATATTGCCATTAATGGTGCTTGGATTTTGTTCCATACTGATACTCACTTCTACTTAAAAAAAATCCATAACTACATGACATTGGTTAAAGAGAATTTTGTTCCACATTAATACTTCACTACTACTAAAAAAACATACCTACATGATATTGTTTTAGTGGGAATAACTACACAACATTCCAATCTTTCAACTTATGTTTAAGTTACTAGTTCGAAACTCCATGGGTTTGGGCCTTAAAAAAATGTGACAAAATGGTAAAATATCAACTAAAAACAAAGCTAGATTTTAAAAATCCATGAATACATGCATTTTGAACATTTTTTACTATTTTTTTATAAGCGATCCATGATTCGAAGACAAATTGTTTCATGGAGGTGGAGGGGATCCAACAAAAATAAAAATAGATACCAAAACCAATCAATTATTATTTCAATAGGAATGTCACTACATCTATAAATACTAACATTATTGCAAGGATCATGGTATGTTGTGATTTAAATGTTGTGGCAAACTATAGGTCACAACCAATGTGGTAGGGCATATCATAAGGTAAGGTAATTGAAGAAAGCATATCATAAGGGTAGTTCCAGATATTAAGAAAGTTCAGGGCAATAAAGATCTATCAGTAATAAATCTATCTTTATAACCATTAGTCCATTAGTCGTTCTTTCCATTAGTATTGATAACCATTAGTTCCTAGTTCCTTAATTAGTAAACATTGTTCATTAGTCCCTAAGTCGCCATAGTTCATAGCAAGCAATCAAAATAGTATCATAGTTCATAGCAAGCAATCAAAATAGTAAGTAGGAGTCAGCCCCCATAGGGAAATTACATCATGCAAGAAAAGAAGGTGAAGGAGAGGAGAATATATTTTAAAGTCATAAAAACTATTCCAAAACAACAAATACAATGTATCAAATTATTTATTAATGCCTATTCTTCACACACGACACAACCTATTATAGATAAAAATCCAATAATTTGTCACCCAATCCTTCCACCAAGTGATGTGGCTAGTGATGTGGCTAATGAAAAATAACATAGGGAAATGGAGAACTTAAACCCCCTAAACATGCATAATATGAATCTTAATTTTTTAAATAGAAAGCTATGAAACTTATGACACACTAAGATCATACGAATTTCATTTTTATAATCTCACCACTTAAATATATTTTTGTATGGTTTCATTAAAAGAATATGAGAGATTATATTAAAAGAAGGAATATAAACATACTTCTCAAGCAATATAACGGTCGATGAAGATTGTTTTAACATGCATTTAGGGATGTAATATGCTTGTTAAATTGCACTAGTTTGTTATTCCCAAATATTCTTTCAAAATTTAGTTCAGTCATACAATGGGTGTGTTGCACCCTCCACTTGATTGCACTATGGCAACTCCATGGACCACCCAAGGGCAACGTTTGTGGCCCCATGGAAAGCCCATAAAAACCCCAAATAATACTAGAAATCCACCTCTTCCTTCCAAAATTGGATTTCAATAAGAAATACAAGGATTTGACAATAACAAAAAAAGAATACCATGAAAAAATTCAAAGGTTCTCCCATTCAAAGAAAATGGTAATACCCATAGTAAATTATTTATCTTATTTGCAAGGAATTATATGCATTACCAATAACAATTTTAGTGCACATCAATACTATATAATGATTTTCCAATTATGATGGTTTTCCCTTATTTGTAGAAGCTTGGATTAAATGTAAGGAAGGATGCATCAACAACAATAGTCAATCTAAATTTTAGTTGTAGATGCCATGTACACACTAATTCCCAATTTTTTACCATTGATCATATTGCCTATTAGAATCCCAAATGGGGTGGCGTCTAGACAAAATGGGAGTATTTATGGTGATAGGAGGGCAGTTGTACAGGAGGCAACGTTCAATGCAGGTTAGCATTCAGTGGACCCTCCTCTCGAGAACATGTCAATACAATGCAAGTTACAGCATTCAAGTCACAGTTATGGAAGAGGGAGAGCATGAAAGGACAGTTGGGCAGCGACCTATTCATGGAGCCTCGAGCTTTAAATAGCCTCAAGCTACCCATTTGTCATGATGTTGGTGGAATTCACAGTGCAACCAAAGACAACCTACAATCTGAGTGTTGGTGTGAAGGTGGTGGTGTAAGCATAACCATGGTGAGGGAGAGGCATCGAGGCCAAAGCCGAAGAAGCCACTCTAGTCATATGCAACATAGAGGAGCAAGAGGAGTCAACATAGCCAAGCACTTAGCATCAATGATGGATACGCTACTAGATATTGGGAACGATATACGCGACCTGGAAGGTGATACTCAAACCAGTCTACATGAGTTGGAGCATAGGGTCCAAGTGGTGATTGAGTGGTGTGTTGATATCGCTGAGTTGTTCAATCTCCCTTCATCCTTCCTTGCTATGATCAGTGCGCTTGAGGAGGGGAACCCAACCCCAGTTATGATGAGAGAGGACATACTAATTCCACGGGTGGTGAATCAAGAGCAGGCAGAACCGAACGACAAATTGGAAAGGAGCACGCAGTTGTCACCAAGGAGGAGAAGAACGCCAAGCCACCTAAGTCTCCCTCATACTCTGGCAAGCACACAATTCTAGACAACAACTACAAGAACGACGAGGTGGCAAAGCCTCCGCAACAACGACGATGCCTAGGATCAGAATTTGAGAATTCTCAATTGCAACTTGCCCTTTGCACTCCTTTTGATTAGGAATGGTTCTTTTACCAAGGCTCTCTTTGTAGTTTATTTGCAGTTTGTATGCTTATGACAGTAAACTTGGAATTTTTTGGTCTCAAAATAGTCTTGATGTATTGTGCCCGATATCGGTGATTAGCAAGTCCTCCAGAATAGTTGTTTTCAATCTGATCATGATTCTGTGCTTAGGTATTTCTCCCTCTTGGAGGCTCAATGCCATTTTTGTATGTCTATGTAAATTTTGTGATATAGTGATGTAAGAATCTAAATTTAAAAAAAAAAAATTACCCATTAGAATCCAATTAATTGTAAATCCATTATTTACATTTATGTTATAGGGATTGATAACACACCCACACACATATCACTCCAAAGAAAGCCTTGCAAGATTCCCCTTTCCCAGAATATATGGATGGAGGGTGGTTGTGACGTCTCAATCGGCAACCTAGTAGGGACATAAAGTGAAGCACATAACAAAGACAATCAGAAAAAGATCAACCTTGAAAACCATGCATAAAGTTCAAAGCATTGAACCATTCAAGTTAGCCTACTCGACTATATATATAGGAGGTGGCTAAACATTCTTTGATTTTGACTTTTAGATTTATCAATCTTTGCCAAAATTGAAATTTTAGGTTTGATAAAATGCAAAAATGGATTCAGTACCTCTCAAATACCCCTACTACAACTTGATTATGCAATATTAACATCTAACATCCAATTCCATCAATCCAAAATTATTCTTGTTAAATTTTACACCAAAAATATTGGTTTCCTATAGATCCAAAACGTATAGAAGAAATTCCATTATGAATTTTCAAGAAAAAAATTGTTTAGCTTATCATACACTAAAGTAATAAATTTAAAGAATCGTCCCATCAAAGAACTACACTACACTTGATAAATTTAAAATCTCATCCCATGAAAGAACTACACTGATTAAAAAAATACATTTAAATTCATGCAATTCATTTACTAGAATGAAACTACTTTTAAAAAAAATTAGTTGCTTCATTTGCATGGCACAACAATTAAGAAACCCCTCTTCAATGTTTGCTCTAACCGACAATTTAATCTACGATTTTTACCGAGAGTGCATTCGGCATCATTGGCTCAATAGTCGAGGCCTGTGGACTTCCTACATATTTTGAGGATGTAATTGCATAGAGATTAGGGTGAAAAGCCCAACTTCTAAGAGGCGGTCATCATGAATTCCTTTAGGGTGTCATGTCGGTGCTTTAACAAGAATGTTTTGCATGCTTTGGGGTTTTACCGAGTGATGTAGAGGCGAATTAACAAACGAAAAAAAAATTAATGTAAAAAATACAGATAGGTCTTAAACATTACAGAAACATCAGATAAGTGCTTTCGCTAATAGCCGATCAACTACAAATCGATTACCATAGTACTGCCTTTGGCAGAACAAATGAGTGCATATCATAGTGCTTCCATCTCTATATGATTTTGTTGGTCATTGTTCTCACTACCACCCTGAGTCTTATTCTCAGGAACCTGCATTTCTTGGGGAGGAGGTGGATTTATAATTGTCATAGGCATCACAGCATTATCCGACAAGCGTCCCTGCATTTCACGATGCTCTTGACAAAGCGCACACCAATGCATGCAGCAATGCACTGCACAAGGATCACAAGGGGAGTTCTGCACAAAGTATACAAAGATATCAAAATATTCAGTACTTGCATTAAAATTTTAAGCACAGCATCTCAGGTGAAAGACTATTATAGCAGTAGTCAATGTAGCCAATGAGAATCTCCCTCGCAAGAAAGAAGCAAGCAATGAAAGCAATGTCTTTTGTCATGAACTGCATGATTATCAACTATGAATTAGTAAATCAGCGAGAACCATTCTATTTCTATTCATTTTGATTCCCAAGATATAAGATGACCAGAAATTATCTAAGTTACCAGGAAACTTGGATACGGGGACGGGTACGCCACTTTTGAAAAAGGGTACTTGGGAACGTCGGGGTACTATATATATGTGTGTGTGTGTGTGTGTGATAGTCACATCATACATGCATATAGATTTCTTCATAAATTATGAATCATGATTCATAATTATAAATTCGATGATTATTTGAACAGTGAAGATTCAGTTTGAAAATTTGAAACATAAAATTTGATAAATCATAGACTCGATAGATATCAAGTAGAAGAATGGAAGTTACATAAAATTTGATAAATCATTGTACCAGGAAGCTGTAACAGAGAATCAAACTCAGACATGAAAGTACACTTGAAATCTTATTTTAAACACCTATTTGTACTGCTGTTACAGCCAATAAAAATTTGAAAATTGACAAATATATTCCTGCATTGATGTGAGTGTATTTCTCAATATTAAATACATATGTATATTTTTTATGTGCACATTTGGTAGTCAAATTATGTTCCATGAGTGCTGAACACAAAACCGTAAAGACATTCATTGTAAATCAATGTAAAATCAATCTACTAGATTTGGACAATATTCAGTGGAATTTGAACAGTGTTGCAAAGTGTTTGACATAAGTCTTGAACAAGACTCCATACGTAGTTAGCAAAAATTACTTCAGATTTGGTGGGGGGTCATTACATTTTCCCCAATGAATTGCATTTTATTGAGTCGGTCGTACCCCTGGAGTACCCAAACATGGGGTACGAAGTACTCAAACACGGGGTATGGCATACCATTTTGCTTGTAAGTACCCCTTTTTTTATAACGGAGTCTAGGGTACATGGACCCAGTATGGGGTACAGCAGGAGACGTACCCTATGAGTACCCAAGTACCTGGTACGGGTACGTGTACCCTACCCCCAGGTACGGGTACCCTGGTAACTTAGGAAATTATCAAAAATGGAAACAATGAAACCTCGGAAAGGCATTACTATCGTATTGGAGAGCTCAATTTTATTCCTCACAATATTTTGGACGTTATCTAAAGTTCAAGATGTATATAGCAAACAATTAAAACTTCCAGTGACAATATGAATGTAAATTTGTTACCTTAAGATGATACTTCCTCTGTAACTCTTGCCGAAAGAGACCTGTGTAAATGCCACACATCCACCATGCAAAAAATAAACCTTCTCCAATCAAGAAAGCTGCACGAGGATTTACACCATGGAATAGAGCGGTTGCTACTGCTAAAGCCATGCCACCTTCAACGAAGATTGCATGGCAAGTACATGGTGCAGTCCATGGTATGTCATCCCTCATGTTTTGTACGTTGCGCCCAAACAAAATGCATGGACAGAAGAGGCCAAGCCAACCTGAAACAAAATTTACACCAACTCAGTCAGGTATCAAATGGAAAATATTTCGATGAAAAGTTACAAGTAATGTATAATAAAAAAGAGATATTTCAAGAACAAGCTCTGTGTCTACAAATAAACCGAAGGATTGGACTTGGTTTAATCACATCTTGAAGGTATGGCTTATCAAGCATGGAAGAACATGAAGATAAAACCGGAAGAAACTTTTAAAGTTGCAGCTCTTTCAATCCAGAAATGTTTCAGAAATAGTCTTAGGAAGATACTTTCTTGAGTTTCAAACATGGAGCAAATATTTTTGTACAGCAATAAAAATCAAAACTTCCTTTGCTTCCATTCCTCATGAGAAATATCCCTGTGATTGGTAAAGGTCACTAAAAATGTGGAAGGGCTAGTAATGAAATTTCAGAAGTTAACAATATCAAGATAGTGCGAGTGAACCACGAATTTTTGTCTTCAAGAGAGAACATTACAAGGTATAAAGATTTAGAGAAAAACAGAATGAAAAAAAAAACAGCATTCCGAAAATTTGATGCACATGTTCTGCATTCTGCACAACTGTTCTAGAAGTGGACAAACTCAATGAAAGGGAAGCACTCTACAAATGATACACTTTGGTGGCATAATCAAGAGAAATGGGCTCCAAATAGAGGTGGTACAATCAAAAAACACCTATGCTTCATCTTGTTGAAGTTGAAATTTGATATCAAAGTTAATTCAGATTTCAATCATAAAATGAAGAATATATGGAATTTTTGTCCACTATAACAGTTGTCATAAAGTAAAGAGAGACTAAAGGATAATCATAAAATGAAGAATATATGGAATTTTTGTCCACTATAACAGTTGTCCCTCTAGAAACCTTGACTTCAGTATGAACATCTAGAAGCTCAGGATACTGGGTTGGTTGATCCAAGAAGCATGCAGAGCTTTATTAAGAACTCGGGGCTGGAAAATTAATAAACCTTCAGCCCCAAACATAGCTGAATTCAAAGCTAGTAAATAATGTTTAAATATGTAAGTAAAGACACAAACTCACGACTGTATTTTGGGGATTCCCTCTTTCTACTGATTTCTAGATCTTTCATTAGGACGTATTGGGTGGCATTGATGTCTAACAAGTTCCCATTACTTGAGCATTGTTGCATGGGATTGAGGTGCAGATGCATAACATCCCCAAGCACTCTACAAAGCCTACATTTCAGACTATATAGGTACAGCAGCAAGAGAGTAAAAATTAACAAATGCTCATACATACAATCAATAATTGTAAGTGCATGAAATTCAAATATTTGCACATCCTTCAAATGTCAAAATGTCCTTAGTTTTAGGAGCTATGTATTCCTGTTTTGGGGAACAAAAAATGGAGGCTGGAAATCATTAATTAAAAGCTTTCAGTGACCTGCACTCAGTTATAATGATAAGAGTAAAAATATGTTTGGGTTGTGGTCTTAAGAATGATTGCATTGGGTAAGGCTTGTTGTTTTCGTTTTAGTCTTAATTTCCTTGTATTGGGTGAGTTTTAGTTGCTTGGAATGGTCAATGTAAATAGCAGGATTTAGCTCTACCAAGCACTGCCTAGATACAGCCTCTCCATAGCAGGTATACAGTATATTGATACAGACATTAGTGCTACCTGAACATCTCATTGGGCATTCCCTAGTAACAGCTGCAGTCAATGCTACAGAATTAAAGGCATCGGTGGAGCATTATGTAAACTTGAAACAAATTATCATATTTCAACATGGGGTTGTTGGAGTCACTTTCAATGTCTTTGAGCCACTCACTCAACATGGTCCAATCTTGCAAAATGGAAATTAGAATGTGTAGATGTTTAGATAAATGTAAACCCAACTTATCTAGAGTGAAACATAAATTATTAGAGGCCCAATTGAATGAAAAGTAACAATAGTTGACATGTTATGAAAGGCCGCAGTCTAAATGACCAAATAGTATAAATAGTGAGAACATTTGATATTTTGTAATCATCAGATTCGATTTTCTCTCAAGTTCTCGAGATTATCCATTGGTGCATTGTGTCTTGATCATAGACTAGATTAATTTGGTAATTTGGTATTTTGGTATTTTCCAATACCTAACTATATATTCTTGATGTCTCTTTTTCTTTCTGTAGAGTTATATGATCAAGGAACCTTTTATTAAATTCAAATATGGTATCAGAGCCTATGGATTGAACTACCATAGCTCTTGGTCCTAACTGCTGCAAAGGTTGGGAGGCTATTGCATCACAGGGAGACACTATGGATTGTATCTGGGCTCCTGGAGGTCATATCTATAAAGAGGAATCTTGGCTTCATTTGGCTAGGCAAGGCTTGCATCAAGGTATTATAGAAGGAGTTTGTTAGGACAATCTCGATCAATATGGGCTCTAAACCAGAGCCTGTAACACTTAATGGGACAATTATTCCATGTGCATTTGTGATATGGAAATTTTGTTGAGAAGCAAAAGGGTTGTGGAAAATTAATAAGGGTTGAAGGGCCTGTGAAGTTCAAATTTGAAAGTAAGAAGGATGAGGTTATATAGGGGTGATGACACCAACCTCTCAAGGGAGATTCATTTCCACGCCATTGGGATAGACTCTCCACAAGAAGTCTGGAAGAAGTTGAAGAATCTATTTGATAATGTCAATGAAAATCAAGCTGTGTTGCTTAAGAAAGAACTCACCAGTCACCACCCTTGAACCACAATCATTTGACAGGATTGAAGATAATCTACTCATGTGAAGGATCTGCAATTAAAGCTAGAAGAGAGTGGTAAGGAATTTAAGAAGAAGGAGCTTGAAGGTTATTAACAACAGCGTCATTCAAGATAGGTAACTGTAATGGTGCCCATGCCTTGAGCCTTTCCAAGCATTACATGCTGATACTATTAAAAAGGAATGAATCGTGGATTCTGGTTCTTCACATCATCGCATGGCTAAGAATGCTTCTCTATTTTCTTCAATGAATGAGGCTAAGGAAGAAAATATATTTTCTGCAAATGATTATGTACCTACTATTGGTGGTACTAGCAGTGTTGATTGTGAGAATGGCATGACTAATAATGTCTATTGTGAACCACAACTTGGTGCTAACTTGCTATTTATAAATAAAATCACACACTGGCAATAAAGTAGAGTTTTGGCTTAATAGGTTTGTGGTGAAGAATATCACCAGTAATATTTCCATTGTTTCTGTGGGTGCTCTTGACCAAAAGAAAAATTATACGAGTCTTATGGTTTTCAAGATCTAGAAAGACAAAGAGGGTCATTTTCTCTTGTACTCAAAGCAGAGGATGAGAAGAAGCTTTGGCATGAGAGACTAGGGCATATCAGGAGTATGCAATGGATCCTTTGGTTGAACATGGTTTTAGTTCACCTATTGTTGCTGCTCCAAAGATGTTCTCCCTTCAGCAATGATGAGCAGATCCTTATGTAAAAGGCACACTCGACATATCCATTTAGCAACAGTGATGGCAGTGGGATGAAGACACTGTGATGGCAGTGGGATGAAGACACTGCAATATAGGTGCATTAATAAGGCACAACAGCAGCTATAAATGACAGCCCGTGTGAGACACATGCATGCACCACCATTAGGTTTTGCTATCTTTAGAGGTGTTTTTTTCAGTTTAGAAAGGTACTTCTTTTTCATATTTAGAATATATCTTTCAGTTCTGATTTAGGCGCTGTCGTTATCTTGAGGAGTTGTTTTAAATTGAGGAAAAGCACATGGGTTAGGGAGATTTCAGACTTAACATAGGTGCTCTATTCTAGACAGAGATTAGGGTTTCCTATCTAGCCTAGGCACACCAAAGGCATGGTTGATATTCACTGTAAACCCTACCCTTTCTTAGTAAATAAAATAAGGCAGGGTGATCCACTGGGATAGTGACAGTTATGTTTTCAAACATATTTTTTTCAAAGTAATAGAGTGATATGATTGAGTGCTGCTTATTCTACTCTTGTAATAATTTCCAGAATGTTGTTTAGGAAGATTTAGGATATTTCTGTTTGTTGTTTTGAATTCTTTAAGTATGCAATGTCTATGATTTTAAATCTATGGTCCAGGTTTTAGTATACATAATCCTACAGTTTTGATAGGCACTTTCTAAGTTTCATAATCCGTAGTGTTAGGGAATTGTTCACTGGAAGTGCAGATATGCTCATCATGAATTGATAATTTGATAATTGAGACCCTTTATGGGCTGACATGTGAGTAATTGTGGGTTGTTACACCCATTATTACACTTTATTGTTTTTTATTGTATTTTAGGGTAAGGTCAACCTAGACTCCTCCTTGGAATAATGCCTTAACCCTAGTGGAGTACTATAAATACCAATGTTGCAAACATCGGCGCGGCGAAAAAATCGGTAGGGTCCAGGAAACATCGTTTCGGGATTTCTCGGCAACACATCGGCAATAAATCGGCAAACTTAAAAAAATACAAAAATATTCATTTTGTTCAATTTTTTAAACATCCAATGCAACAAGAACATCAAATAAACACATTTCCACATGAATATGGAAAAAAAAAGGATGTATAAGATATATAAGATGTCTAGTGATACATCACACATTAAATATGAATCGTGTCCTGAATCTTGAGCCATCAAAAAATATAATAAATGTATATGTGATTTGCAAATGATCAAAAACACGAGTGAAACCGGCTTTACAACACTCATGCCGGCCCGACCAAGTTTTGAGCCGATTTTTACCAAAAACTCGGCTTGCAGTTCATCTCGCGAATTTTCACGATGTGGCCAATTTTTCGGCGATGTTTGTAACACTGATA
Organism: Pseudotsuga menziesii; assembly: GCA_001517045.1. Classification (NCBI taxonomy): domain Eukaryota; kingdom Viridiplantae; phylum Streptophyta; class Pinopsida; order Pinales; family Pinaceae; genus Pseudotsuga; species Pseudotsuga menziesii. The sequence continues at coordinate 464,373 of LPNX010560505.1, forward strand.
AATACTCTAATACACCCCCTACCACATTTGCAAGATTATCTCATTCAAGTGAGTTTATTCATTCTTTCACATAAGGGCACCTATACTATTTTCCTCTACTTGTGTGGCACAGTGTCTTGAAAGCTTGTGTGTTACTCATAAAGGCACTATTATATTTCAGCTTGCTTATCTTATTGAATTTGAGTTTGTTGGAAAATTCACCGTGTTACAACATGATCTAGCATGTATGATTAAAACCCCAAAAAACTAAGCTAGCCCAACTATAATAACTTAGAGGTGTTACCCATTGTCACCTCAATAACCACCTCTCTACACTTTAGGTTGGCTCTTCTGCAACTCAGAGGACCTTCCCTATGATAGGATTTGTAACACCCTGGTTTTGACCCCGTTTGCATTTAAATAGTATGATGTAAATAATCATGGTGTGGAGCTCAAGGCAAAAGCCCCACCATCGATTTAGTGTTTATGTTTCGGCGATTAAGATTTAGGCCGATGGTGTTTTTATGCTAGCTAAACGTTATAAGTTTGGACATCATGTTTTCATTAAAATCCTACAACCAGCTATGTCAATGCAACAAAATGAGATGGGGGCATGATTTTTCCTAAGGATAAGGGGGGGATTGGAAGAATGGGCAGAAATTCAAAATTGGCAGAGCACCATTTCTGGAAAAACGTTTTTTAAATTTTCTTTGGCAAGAAAACACCAAAAACACATGCCTTTCCCTCATGCGGTAGAGTTTCACCTTCCCCTCATGATTTGGACTGTGTTGAACGTTTTGGCAAGGGGATTCGGGCATTCACGCAAGGAGCGAGCAAGCAAAACCGCTCTAAGTCTTGATCCTTCAAGAGTTTTTCCTGTTCTGTGAATTGTTTTCCTTTTTACGATTTTCCTGTCTGTTAGTCCTTTCCGGAATGAGAATGCTCAGAATCTGATTTGTGTTTTTGTATTGAACGACCAACAAATGATTTCGTTTTTGGTAATTGCAATAGTCAGTCTAGCTCAGGCAATGCTTAGAAATTCGTAATTGTTGTGTGTGTTTATTCCTTGGCTTTTGTTACGTTTTGTTAATCCCAGAACTGAAATCGTTGTGTGTACATCCTCGTTTGACATCTGAACTGATTTGGGGAATGGAAATCGAGTCTGGACTTGCTTGATAAACCTAGTGTGTGAAGGAACCTCACGGACCAATCTAGAGGGTTGGTTTTCTTCTTTGCATACCCTGAATAGCACGGGAAGGGAAGGCATGGCCTGAGGGACTGTGTAGCAGTGAAGGGGATGCTTCCTTGTGTTGGGTGTGTAAATGTTTAGAAGTCAGGCGAGATCCAGTGTAGTTGTCCATAGCTCTGGGATTGAGCTCACTAGCTTAGCAGTCAATCTTTCCACCTCCTTGGCAGCCTGATAAACCCAACTAGAAGGATGGCTTGGCTGGTAGCCTGATAAACCCATCTGTTGGCTTGGCTGTGTTTCATGTGAATTTTGGATAAGTGTAAACCACTGTCTGTGTAAGCCTGATAAACCCAATTGGAAGGATGGCTTGGTTGGTAGCCTGATAAACCCATCTGTTGGCTTGGCTATGACTTGTATAAACTTTGGCTATGTGTAAATCACTGCTTGTGTAAGCCTGATAAACCCAACTGTGTTGGCTTGGCTAAGTTTTATTGTATCCTTGGCTATGGGTAAGTCTGCTAGTGTTCCTTATTCCTTGGGGAAATCATGCCCAGCTCGGGGGTGGCAATGTTGCTGAGAGATTGATGAGCACACTGACCTATGGTTGGGTGGAACGTTGCAGCGACATAGCTAGTTGCGGGACAAGCTTCTGATAAAGATAAGTATCTCTTGTGTTTCAATCCCAGCAACTGTACTTGTTTGTAAATTAATATGAAATGATGAATGCTTGAATGAAATGTGTTGTGTTTCAGCTGTATACTTCATGAATGATGCATCTATGTGTGTAATTACTTCAATGAAATTTCTAAGTTGTTATGAAGTTAGATCAGCCGGATTGGTGATGGCCTGGATGTTGGAAATCAGTTTTATACTTAGAAATTTTCATTAGCAGATCGAAATTCCGCAAATTTGACCTTTCCGCAACTTGCGAGATGCGGGATGCGAAAAAGTTCTTTGAAAATTTCAATCTCCGCATTTTCCCTTCGGCATTTTCCTTTCTACAATTTGCGGGATGCGGGATGTGGGATGCGGAAAAGTTCTTTGGAAATTTCGATCTCCGCATTTTGCCTTTCGCATTTTCCTTTCCGCAATTTGCGGGATGCGGGATGCGGGTTGCGGAAAAGTTCTTGGGAAATCTCGATCTCCGCATTTTCCCTTCCGCATTTTCCTTTCTGCAATTTGCGAGATGCGGGATGCGAAAATATCGTTTGACGAAATCTGCTTTCCACAATTTGCGGGATGCTGGATGCGGAAATGACTTATGGCAAATTTTGATTTTCCGCAACTTCGATCTCCGCAATGGTCGTTTTGCATGCGGGATGCGGAATGTGGCATGTGGGATGTGAGGTGCGAGAGTGAAATTTTATATGTTTTTGATTCCGCAAGTAAAGCTCTCCGCACCGTTGATTTTTCTGCGAGATGATTCTCAGCTGTTGATCTGATTCCAGATGTGAAACAGATTGTGACCGTTGATTTCCGCTGCGATTCTTCTCAGCCGTTTGATCTCTCAATGGTTGGGGAAGATAAATATTTTAGACGGTCTAGATCAGAAGGTTGGCAAGAGAAATTCTTGCTTGTGTAGATCTTTAAAGAAAAAAAAAAGAACCGGGAATCATCATACGAATGCAGAATCAGAGATAGGTAACTCAGGTAGAAGAGTTGGGTCACGTTCTCTCCCCCGGGGTGGGGAGGGGACGTGACAGTATTACTAAAGCTCAGGCAATCATGCACAAGGTGATTTGGAAGAGTAGCTTCAGAAAAACTATTTTTGTTTTGTAGTATTTGATAAACGGGTGAAGGGAGGATCATGAAGACTACTGTCAATCTCCAATGCAAACGGAGTCAAGGGAAGTTAGTCCAACAAAGGGGTTAGTTCATAAAGGGTTAAGGAAATTAGGGTTTCTTTCAAAATCCACAAATAAACTCCAACACACTACAAAATGATAAATAGAAACAATGTTCCCCCAAGTTTCCGGGACGGGGGGACGTGGGAGCGGAGAAACGCACATTCAGGACGCGTGGAGACCACCCCCAAATTTACGGATATTCGGGGGGCACGTGGGGACGTCTCTAAAATTATAAAAATAAAATAAAATATCAAAAATAATAATTCATTTGATGTATATTAATGATTGTGCAATGTAAATACTAAATATATCAGTTTATTTTCTAAGTAGTACCAAGTAGGAATTGTAAAATGTGAAAATAATGGGAAAACATTAAAAAAAATTCCCAGGGGCATGGTTGGGGAGGGAAAGTTTTGCCCAGGAGTCCCCGGGACGCAGGAAACATGGAAACGCGTCCCCGACGCTGCGGGACGCGTCCCCGTGGAACACTGAATAGAAATCAACTGGAGATCCCATAAAGAAGCAACTAAAAACATTGTAACTAGGGTGTGATTTATGCAATAAGTATTAGAAAGAAAATATTCTTAAAGATGACACGATGTTACAACAATATAAATCATGAATAAATCAGCAGAGAATTGGAGGAGAAAACAGGTGGCAGATAAAAGGATCGAAACGTAAATGAGAAAACTGGTAGACAAAGGATGTTCAACGGTCATCTAACAGCGATCGATCATTGTCAATCTTCCTCGGGTCAAAAAAAATAGACTCCACCTAAGAGAAAATGCCTTACGATGTAATTAATAACTTAAATACCATATAAAACATTACAATTTCATCTGAAACACATGTTATGTACAACTATTCAGGTAAACAACACATTTTTATTGCATCACATCCATAGCGTGAAACTTGAACTAGTACCCATATGTCTAAATTTCACATTTTATTTTAAATGCTCAAAGGGAATCACATAGATACATCCATTGCGTGAAACTTCAACTAGTATCCATATGTCTAAATTTCACATTTTATTTTAAATATTCAAATGGAATCACATAGCTATCATCATCGTGAGAATATAACAGTAAAATGATAAATCATATCTTGTCAACACATAAATAGGTCCACATATACACATATCTAATTTCTATATTAGTTTAATAAAGCCCAAATAGACACTAAGTGAAAGAATTACTAAGATGAGTAAAATTAGAGTTCTGATTGCTTAAGGCTAAAATATGGGGCATCACATCATCTGAATGCTGATTCAAACTATTTGCATCACATATTACCAATCTGAGCCTGTGAGAATCTGAATATCCAAAATTTCCCCCTCCCCACCCCCTTTTTAGGTGGAGCTACCTAAAGCTTAACACTTGAATCCTAAGCCATAATCGGCAACTTTATGGTAATTATTAACTTAGAAGAAGCTTGGAAAGGTCCAACTTCCTCATCAACTACAACATCTCTATTAAAGCTCAACTAATTAGTTTCCACATCAATCAACCTGTAAGCTTTATGACTGTCATCATACCTTAAAATCATCATTTTCTTACTCTTAGGATCTAACTTGGTTCTCTTCTCATCTAGAATTCAAGCAAAGGCAATTGAACCAAAGAACTTAAGTTGATTTACTATGGGTTTCCTCCCAAACCATGCTTCCTCTAGGGTCATTTGCTTCACCATCATCGTTGGAGATCTATTTAGCACATATAATACTATGAACATTGCCTCAACCCAAAACCAAGGTTACATGAACCGGGGAATCGATCAGAATCGGGGAATCGATCGAATACGGGATTTGACAATTTCCCAAAAGTAGGAATCGGGGATTCGGAACCCTAACCCTAATATGTATATATATATATATATACTCAAGTCAAAAAATTAAAATCTTAGATTTAAGATTAATACATCATACTTTCTGAATTTGTCATGGATCAATCATCAATGCGAGTCTACTATCTACTATCTAAAGATATCAATGAACGTCATACATTTGTCATTCATGAATTGAAATTCAGAATCATCATAGATTCACGAATCATACATTAACAATTTAACATGTTACATCATACTGATACATCAACATGTAATTTTCAGACTGAAATAAAAATGAATGTCATATTGATACAACCATACAATGATATAAACAACAATAACATACTTATTCATAACATTAACACAATAAAGTCTAACAATTGTCAACTTGTCAGTTACACTAACATAATAACATCATATCATATCATACTTATGCGCCTGTGTATGCTAGCAGGCATGCACAGGAAAAAAAATTGTTGTGTATGATAGCATGCAAAAAAAATTGTTGTGTATGATAGCATGCAATGAGCATGCTATCATACACAGCGATTGTTTTTGCTGTGTATGCTAGCAAGCATGCACAACAACAAAAAATTGTTCTGTATGCTAGCAGTAGCAATGAGCATGCTAGCATACACTACAAACTTCACCAATCACAACTCAAACTTAACAAAATTAATTTTAAAAACGTGAAACAATAACGTGTTACGTTACTTACCTTCCAACTCCAAGCTTCGGCTCCCTTTGAAAGCAAAACCGTGTTGAGTCATTGACTATCCGCCGTAGTGTTGGGTTGATGTGCGTTGGGCAATGGCTCGAGCTCCACCAAATGCCAAATCCTCCAAGTGTTAGCATTGATCAGCGACGGCAGCAAATGCTCGGGCTCCTCCAATGTTCGCAGCGACAGCTCGTACTCCTCCAATTTTTGCAGCGACAATCAAAACAAAATGTCAGCTCCTCTGTTCTGTTCTCCCAAAAAAAACGACGGCAATTGCAGATGAAATGACTGGTGGGCCCGTGAGGCTTAGCGCCAAGATGAGTGTTTTTTTAGTTAAATTTTGTTTTTTTAAACGGGTATGAGGTTGTTTTTTTGCATGGGTAGGAACCGATTCCCATTGAAGGAACCGTATCCTGAAATTTCCGATACGGTTCCTTCAATGGGAATTGGTTTCCTCTTTCATCACAACGATTCCCCAAAGCCGATCTAATTCCTCCAGTCAAGGATACGGTTCCAAAAATCGGAATCGGTTCCAACAAAAAAAAACCCGAATCCTTCAAAATTCGATCTGGATCGTCGATTCCTCAACGATTTAGAAACTGATTCGGAGGGTGTTTGGCCGAATCCGGTAACTCTACCCAAAACCTATTGGAAACAAACATGTTTTGCATCATACTATGGCCATCTCCATGATTGTATGGTTCCACTTCTCAACTAATCCATTTTGTTGTGGAGTGTAGGATGTGGGCATTGTCTTTTGATCTTGTGTTTAGTATAAAAAGTATTGAATTCTTGGAAGCATAATGCTCCACCATTATCAGACCTACAAGTGGTTATATGACAACCATGCTCTTTTTCTACTAATGCTAGAAAAAATTTAAATTCATTAAACACTTTACATTTTAATTTCAAAAAGTACACCCACAACTTCTTACTATAGTCAACAACGAAGAGGAGATACCCAGCAACATTGGCTAATATCATGTTCATTGGTTCACAAATGTTTGCATGAACTAGCCAAAAGACTCTTTTTTCTCTCCAAGCCCGTCCTTCTTCAAATGGAATTCTATGTTGCTTCACTGCTTGGCAATCTCAACACATGTCTTGAATCTTCCGTTGGATGTCAAAAAGTATATCTACCATATTCTCTCGAGCCAACTGAGAGAGGTAGGTCAAGTTGAGTTGTTCAACCACTTATTTCAAAGTGTATTGATGTTTGATGCACTCCTGGTTGTCAATGCATGCTTCTTGACATGTCCAATGTCAACTAGTTTGAATAGTCCATGATCCTCCACACCAAGAGTAATTACCTTATGAATCTCCTTGTCAACTATGTACCATTTGTGATAGTTAAAGTTGACAACTAGCTAGGGGCAATGTCTCATAATCTTAGTAGCTAATAGTAGATTACACTCCATACCTAGCACATAGTACACATTAAAGAAAATTAGGATTTTCCCTCACATGGAAATTTGCACATTTCCTTTGCCAACAATTGCGTACTCTTCCCCGCCATCGATATCATTGAAACTTTAAAAGAGTTGGCAGTGTAAACCATGAACCAATCATGTCTATTGGTGAAGTGATCTAATATACTTGAGTTGACGTACTAAGAAGATTATATGTGCTTATATGTTGGTTGCTTCACCATGAATGAGTAGATTGTTGACTTCTTCTCCTTTGTATGTTCTGCAACATGAACCTTTTGTTGAGGCCCTCCTTAAATGGTTTTCTATTAAATCAACCTCTTTCTTCAAAACTTCTTCATATGGTCCACCTGAAATCCTGGGTTCACATCCTAGGATATGGTCCACTAAGGAATAATACAAATCCGCAAATAGCCAAGCCTTGCAAACCTCAAGATCAGTCCTTCGATCTTGTGCTAGTTGGTTGCTATCTCCCTTATTGCGTGTTTGCTCCTTTCCTCTAACCCTACCCCTGCACACTTGGCCAAAAGTCCTCCAATTAATCAATAAGATCTCACTCACTCGATGTGGCTTATGTGTATTCTCCTCTCCTTAGGCTTCCTTTTATAACATCTCAATGACCAAAACCCTAACCCTCAATTTCCGAAGTGATTGATGGTTGAGATTAGATCTCTCAAAGTTACACATCAAATTGTCACACCATGCACCATTGAAGATCTTCATGTCATATCACCATGAGAAACATGGTGTTTGTAAGTCCTAAGGGTGGTAGGACCCTTTGTCATAATGTTGGTCCCTTCCCTAGTCACACTTGGAAGCAAATTCAATAACTTAGGGTTTGAAAACCACTTGACCTAACCCATTTTTAAGTCTCCTATTGGAACTTTCACTCCCTACTTGTGTCTCTAGGGGCGAAATTTCGCTCCTTGCATGCCTTTGGGGTAGCAAAAGTCCCTAATTTTCAATCTGTACACAGTTAGAGGGGAGCAAAATTCCTAGATTTGAGGGAGATTTTCAAGGGATTGATCCATCCTTCGAACCCTATCCTCTTACTAACCTAAGGAAGCTCAAGATCCCTTGATCCTAAGATCTATCTTAAGAGGTTTGGCCTCCCTCACCTATATAATGGACCTCATACCCGTGGCTCAAGGAGGATGAAAACACTTGGAGAGGTGGAGACTATGTTCCTAAGCGTCTTAAAGGGATACTGAAGGACATCTGAAGGAGTTCAAATCAAGCATGAATCAGGTATAACACATGGTGTATGGCTTCCTTATTGCTTTCTTTTTAATCTAACTTGGCCTATTCCTCCCACACTCATGTCTTTAATGGTGAATGCATGAAATTGTCTATATTTTCGTAGTTAGATCTTTGTTTATACATATATTGATTTGGAGAAGGTGTTGTCTTGCCAATGTGAATAGGTTTATAAGTCCATGGTTAAAGGCTAGGAGTTGGAGCAACTTAGAAGCAGTGAAGACAACCATCGAAAGTGAGGTAGGCCATCTACCTGCTTTGTCTTTCCATAGCTTGCTTGTTTATGTATGAGCTAGATCCAGGAGGGCTATAGTGACTATTTGTTGTCTTTCTGTCTTGGGTAGGCAACTAGGGGCCTCTTCCAATCCCAAGAGGATATCAACCTATCCACAAGGAGATTTTCTTAGAATAGAAAATGGCGACTCCACTAGGGATTTGCCCTAGTTTCACCTTGTGAGTGCTTGTTTAGATCATCAAATCCTCTTCTAAGTGTTGTTTCTCATCACCTTAGATCCTCTTTGGTCATCATTGATGACCATTTTGAACCCAGGACTTCATCCCTACTCAGATCTAGGCACATTTTTTTGTTACCTCTACTAGACAATTTTCGCTCCCCATAACACCTTACAAAGCAAAAATATCGCATTTTCACACCCTTCCAGTGGTCCAAGGTGCAAAAATTTCGTCTTTTTCGCTCCCCTATAGTGTCCTAGTGTGCGAAAATATACAATTTTCGCTCTGTGTTGGTCTTTACAGGGGCGAAAATCCCCTGTTGGGGGCAGTTTTGAGGCTCTTTCTGTAGGGTTTTCTTTGGCTTTTGCTTCCAAATTTTCTGTGTGCTTTCATACAATACATTTGTTGCTTTTTTATACCTTTTTGCAGAGTTTTGAGTCTCTTTTGAATGCTCTTTCATTCTCAATTTGTGTTTGGTCCTCCAGTGGAAGCCTTAGAGCAACATTAGAGGAAATTTCAACTCAAAATGGGCCTCCTGAAATGAACTAATAAAATAATAGTTAAAATAATAAAATAATATTTATTAATTTTGGAGGAAGAAAAGAAAAAAACTACTTTTTTGTTTGTATTTTTGACATATCTCCCCGTGTTACATCATCATTTCGTTTTTTCAGGTATTTCTTGTTTTTGGGGTAGCGGGGTCCGTCAAAAGTATGCCGAGTGGGTACTCGTTGGATGCGGAATTTAATTCCGCATCCAATGAGCTCTCTCGATCGACATTTGAGTAAAAACACGGGGAGATATGTCAAAAATACAAACAAAAAAAGTAGTTCTTTTTATGATACCTATTCCCAAATTTATATTAAAAAAGTGTTTAAGACCTATACGGTATTTCAAATTTAAAGCAATTTCATTGGATAACACATGATGACATGGAATTTGAATAAAAGTTAAAAGGCCCATTTTGAGTTGAAATTTCCTCTAATGCTGATCCATTTTGAGTCTCCGAGCCAATTTCCACTTTTGGGAGTCAAATGAACCTTCCCAGTAGCCTTAGGATCTCTATAACATCAGTTTGAATACTCCAAAGTCCTCTTTGGTAGTTTTTGGGGCCTTCTCCCTTTGTTTGGAAAACTAGGTCTTATCTTGGAAGCTTGAAACCCCCTTTAGGGTTATCATTGATCCCTTGCTTATTTAATTTTCAAATTTTCTGAGTCTGATTCTTTTGTGCAGTGATCTTATAATCTTTATAACATTTTGGACCCTTGTACACTCTTCTTGATTAGATTTGGGACCTCCTTTGTTTGCTTGGAAATTGGAGCGTGCTTGGAAAATTGAAACCCCCTTGGGTTAACTAGGTCCCTTGTATGCTTTTTCATTTTTTCTGAGTTAGTCTCTTGATCAGTGATTTTGTGACCTTTATAGGACTAATTTGGACTCATTCAAATCATCTTTAGCTTTATTTGGACAATCTTGGCATGGGTTGGGAGTTTGAAGCCTTTGTTTGGTCTCTTGAGTCAAACTAGTGCTTTGTTTGCTTGTTGGGTAGAATTGTCATTCTTTTCAAGTCCCAATAGCTTGCATTTTTTTTCAAACTTATTTTTTCCATCTGATTGTGATTGGATTCCAATTTTTAAAGATCTCTTTAGTTTGCTTTCAAAAAGATTTGCTTGTTTTGGGGTGCATGATTTTTAGATTTTTGGCTTCTTTCTATCATTGTTGAAAAAGCTAAAATTGCATTTGCATAGGGTTGTGCAATTGGGAAGAAAACCTCTCTCTTTGTCTCTTAAGTAGGACTTCATCGAAAAGAAGACTTGCATCTCATACTTGCACGATTTTGAGTCAAGTCCAAATTCCATTTGTCCACTTAACCGCATAAGATAAAATCAAGCGCTAGTTAAGTTAAAATCTTTTAGCAACTTTGTGTGATAGGCTAGAGGCGTGCTTTGGTGTCATAAAACGTTGGAGTTGTCATTATTTTTCCTGTGTTGCATCCCGGGGACTGTGCAGTTCTTCCACGTACCTAGAGTATATCGAAAGGTCCCTTCCGAACGGTTGCACATCAGACAACACTACTACGGATTTGAGCTCCCACGTACCTTGAGTATATCGGGAGACTGCTATAGAATCTTGGAACCATCCGATTAAAGCTTCTAGTTGTCTTATTGTCGCAATACACCAAAAAACAACACTCCAGGATATTACTACACACGTACTGTCAGGTAGTCAGGTTATATGGCCAAGGGTATGGTCTCAATCCTCCTTGGTTGGTGCTCTAAGAAATTGGGTCAAGTATAACTGTTGGACCCTTGAATATATCACGAGTTGTGACAAGTTGACACTCTTGTGAGGATCCGGCTTATTTACCCTACCTATTCACATGTTTGCTTGTTGCCTTTAGATTGAGTAGGGTTTTACTACGCCTTATCTAAGGTGTATTGGAGGGTAGTATAACCTCATCATTTAGTTGGGGTGTTTAGCTATGGCATCATCTTCTAGGACTACCAACCAAGAGACCCCTTCTCAAGGGGAACCTTTTGTCTTTCCTTCTTTCGAAAATGTTGGTCTTCCCTTCATTAATACTTTGAATCTCCCTGGATTGACTATAGGATTACAGGTCTGGTTGTTCAATCCGGTGATCCCGGGTGCACTTGATTTTCCAAATGTTAACTCTCCATCACGAGAGCAACAACCTCATGTTAACCCTTTGCATTCATCGCCCATTGTGCCTTCTTCTTTTTCTTCTTCTTTGGCTAGTCCTAGTGACCAGGGTGATAAGAAGAAGAAGAAAAAGAGGATTAAGAGGGAGAAAAATAAGCAAGAGGCCGAATCCACGCCTGTCGAGTTTTATGTCTCTCAACCCACACGAACACCTCATAAACCCAAATTCCCTTGCAGGATTTGTAAGGGTGCCCACCTTCTTAAGGATTGCCCTGGTCTTCCCAAGGCCTTAGAAGTGAGGTCAAAAGGTTCAGAGCAACCTGTATCATCAGCCTCTGGACAGCATACCAATGATACCCCTTCAACAAGTGATTCCATGGTTAAGAGTCAAAAGAGTAAAGAATCCTTGCTTGTTATGTAAGGGCATGCACTTCACATACCTTTGTCTTCGCATGGACGAAGCTTCGCGGTTGTTGGAAAGTGTTTTTGTGTCTCAATCACAACTTCCGACAGGTTATCATAAGTCGTCTCTTGACTCGCCATTGGCTTATTAAGTAGTCGATCTGATCCCATCCTCGGTCGATCCCACTCTTCCAGTTAAGAGTGATGAATATCTAGTTCCCCTGCCTCTCCCTTCAAAGAGTGGAGTTATAGCGATCGAGTCGATGTCATCTCCACGCAATCCCACTCTTTCATAAGAGAGTGTTCCTTTGAAGACTGGAGTAGTCTCTTCAACACAATCTCAGTCTCATCCCACTCTCCTATTTGAGAGTGAGCAGAAAACTGCTCATATTTATATGATCACTTTAGGTCCTTCTAGACAAGAGGAAGTCCTGTCCGTTTCAACAAGACCCCCTCCAAGTAATGAAGTTGTTTCATTCGATTGAAGTAATCTAATAGAGCCCCATCTCCCTTCGTACGTTCCTTTCCAGATAACTATAGGAATTGCTAGAAAGGACGTATTCTGCACTATTGTTAATAAAGGGGTTGTTGTTAGTGTTTTATCTTCAACTGCCTGACAAGCTATAGGTTCTCCTCCGCTTGTGTTAGCCTCTTATCACATAATGGCTTTTAATAGAAGACCTACTAGACCTTTGGGGATCCTAGAAGACCTATCAGCTTAGGAGGGAAAATTGTCTACACCAATGTCATGGTGGTCTAAGGTCTTTTGGATTTCAATCTGCTCCTTGGACGTGATTATGTTTATGCAATGAAAGTTGTAGTGTCCACACTCTTTCGAGTGATGTATTTTCCCCATGATGGGAGGATCATGACCATTGATCAACTTTCCTTTCTTAAACCTGATCATCACATGACTGCCAATCATCAGACTTCCCTGAATGTTCTGCATGTTTTAGTGGTTTCTTCCCCCTAGGGATGGGGAGCATGTCTCCAGCCTCTAGACATCATGCTGGAGTTATCCCACTAGCTTCTTATGCTGAGGGGTACACTACCAACCTCTGGACACCATGTTGGGTAGGAACTAGTTCCAAGCATAGTTTCCTTTAGGTTTCAAGCTTGCATAAAAATGAAACCAACCTCAAGTTGAGTTTACCTTTGGTTTCAAGCTTGTGTAAAAATGAAACCACTCCCAAGCATAGTTTACCTTTGTTTTTAAGCTTGTGTAAAAATGAAACCAGTCTCAAGCATGGTTTACCTTCGATTTCAAGCTTGCGTAAAAATGAAATCGGCCACAAGCATAGTTCTCGTTCTGTGTCAAGCTCGTTAAAAAATGAAATAGATTCTCCTCCCTTCGAATCGAGTCTTCTACCTACTACCTAACTTGGTGCTTGAACCTTCATTTCATCCAATAGATTCTCCTCCCTTTGAATCGAGTCTTCCGCCTAACTAGGTGCTTGAACCTTCATTTCATCCACCTTTCTCAATTAATCCTCTTCCTTCCTCCGTCTCTAGTGAACATTTTTCTAGTGGTAGCCAAGAGTCTAGTTGGGTGAAACAGAAGAGTCAACGGATGAATTGAAGCGTGGGGGGGCATGTCTCCAGCCTCTATACATCATACTGGAGCTAAGCCATCAACCTCTGATTATTATGTTGGGGGCAAGTACCAACCGTTGGAAATCATGTTGGGAAATATTTGATGAGCATTCTTCCAACCTTTCTTCAAGCTCATTAAAAATAGTAAGAGGTGTCAAGCTTACTTTTCACTTTTTCGTGCTCTAGTTTAAACATGAAAAGTGGTTTGAGCTTACTTTTTTCTTTTTCGTGCTTTGGATTCAAACATGAAAAAGTTTTCGAGTGCTTTAGATACTATTACCGAATGAACTAGCAGGGCTAGTCACCGACAAGCAGATGAAGGAGAGAGTGACCACTGTCGCCTTAGTCACTTCCCCAAACTACTTTGGAAGTCGAAACCTCCTAAGGGAAAGCACTAAATGCAATTCTGCAAGCACTAAAACACCAAATGATATCTTCTTCGGAGATGGTTAGTGACCAGTTCCTTAACGGAGTCAGTCTAAGAATGAAGAAGACATACAATGTGTATGAATATAAATCCTGTACATACAGTTAGTACATCCACTTCGGTAGTGCATTCATCCAAGGTAAGATAATAAGTAATTCCAGTCATAGATCATGCTTACAACAAGTATGAAGTGTCATTCATTAGTAGAAGGGGGTAGAAGTATTACAATATAAGTACTCATTTATCAACAAATACAAATGATTCCCATAGCAATGATTATCAGTTGTGAAGACAACAATAATCATTCAAAACATGTATTCATGTGACTAACAAACTTCAAGCATGATACAATAATGAAAAAGGGACATGTATGAGCATCCCATGTGTTTTAGCAGTATGCATATAAGCTAGTTATGAGACTGCTCATTCAAGAAATGAGAGGCATGTGCATCTGAAACAATGTTTTGGAGTGTTCATTCACTATCCATATAACATTTGCAATTTTGGTATAACAATAATTGAAGTTCAAACTATGGTCATATCCTAAACAACGTCTGCATATACAATCTGATATAAGCATGCAAACAGGATTAAAACCAGATCTTCATTTAATAACAAGTCATACCAAGGAATAACCAACCTGCTAACCAACTTTTAATGTGTTTGTTGTGCAGGGTGAGAGGACTAATATAGTGGGAAAGGAAGGGCTTCCACAAAGACAGACCCTAAGCAAGGTTTTGAAGGACAAAAAAGTGGTAGGACAGCCTCTGAAAGGGTTCTCCCTTGGTTGTTAGGCCCGGGACAGACCCTAAAAGAAGTAGGTCGAACCTTTATAAAGGTTGGTCGAGGTCTGTTTAGACCTTAGCCAGGGTAACAAGGGTCCAAAACTGAGGGTCGTGGGATGGAGGAAAGATAAGGACCAGGTCTGAGGGTGGATAAAGGGGAGCCAAGGGGAGAAGGAGGAGGAGCAAGCTGGAGGGGACCCAAACCAGCAAACAGATGTATAAAATGGGCACTCGAGGAAGGTTAGGACAAGGACGAGGGTGGAGGGAGGTAAAGAAGGGTGGTCGAGGGTGAAAGGACATCCCTAGGCTTGTTTTAGAGGCCCAAAGAAGAGGTCGTGAGGGAGAAAGAAGGGAAAGGGAAGGCAAGGAGGAAGGAGAGGTCGCTTGGTGTTTTGAGGCCAAAAAGGAGAGGCCCTAACACAAAAAGACAACTAGTTTAGGGTTTTATGCAGTCCTAACCCTAATCTGACATGCAAATGCAAGGAACTAACCCTAGATGCTAGGTTTTGAAAAGAAGAGATGTTTGGGAACAAAGGGAGAGAACCCTACCCTAACCTAAGGCATCTAAGGAGGTGAGTATCCCTCCCTTGAGAAGCTTATCCTAGGCTTCAGAACAACCCCAAAGACCTAAGGCTCTAACCCTAGAAGGGCTCCTATAAGGACATACTTCTACAACCAAGGTGACTAAAAGTTGACGAAGACCTAGCCCAGACAAAATGCAGCCCTAGCTTCCCTCATCCTCTTTTCCCTCTCGACCTCTCCTTTTGGTCTCTAAAACAGCCCTAGGGTTGTCCTTACACCCTTGCTCTGGCTGCTACCACCCTCGCCCTGCTCTTTTGTGCTTCTTAAGGTCCAAGACCTTCCCCTTTCTTCTCTTCCCAAGCTCCCAATTAGTTCTTTCCTCCTTTCCCTTACAGCCACCCTTCTTTACCACACAAACCCCTTGGGCCTGCTCCTTGCCCTCTCCCTCCACTTCACGGCTTGCTCCTCCTCCTTTCTACCCTAGACTCCTGCTCTAGGTCTGGTACAGACCTCGGCCTACCCTTTAGGGCATTGTCCAGTTCCTTTACCAAGCTCAAGGGTTTCCCTTACAGTGGCATCCCACCTTATACAGGGTATGTTGCTCCTTCCCCATCATATTAGTCCTTTGTTATACCTACAAACACTAGTTAGAAGGTTAGATATTCGTTGTTTTGAATTGCAACTAAATGATGGAGTGTTAACAACCGTATTTACACATATATATCAGACTGTATATGCAGACGTTATTTGGGATATGTCCATGGTTTAAACTCTAAAATATTGTTGTACAGTTGTTATTGATCACTTAAAACTTTGTTTCAGACCTTATTGTTTTGTTATATATATTGTTCCATATATAAAGTTTGGAATCGATACATGAGTACATGCTTGAATGGTGATTGATTATTGCTACCTCCACAAGTGATATAAGCACCAATAGTTTTATGATTTTGTACCTTTCTATTGGTTACACTTGTGAATGTTTTGGGAAGCATTGACAAGACTAAAACATCATTGAATTCATATTGCTTTACCTCTGCTATAATGTTGTACTTCGGATGCTTTGCTTGTATTGTAAATGCAATGAATGATACTTCAAACTTGTTATATGATATATGCATGAAATTGGTTATTTGCTTACCCTGGATGAATGCACTTATGAAGTGGATGTACTAACCGCACCTACACGATTCGTATTCATATCTATAGTATGTCTTCTTCATTTCTAAATTGACTCCATTAAGGCACTGATCACTAACCTCTCTTCAAAGAAGATTTTCCTTTGGTGTCTTAATGTCCTTACAGACTTGCGTTAGGGCTCTCCCCTAAGGGGGTTTCGACTTCCAAATAAGCTTGGAGAAGTGACTAAGGTGACAGTGGTCACTCTATCCTTCATATGTTTGTTGGTAACTAGCCCTGCTAGTTCATCCAGTAACATTTTGCCGCCATTGTCGAGGACCTTAAATTCGTTAAGGTGACTTATCCAAGAAAGAACGACATTGTTGGTAAGTTTTAAGTCTGTGTTTACATGTTTGCATATATTTTTCTAGAAAGGACTAATCTACAGGCTTATCTGACGACTCCACAAAGAACTCAGCCCAAAACCATTATCTCAAGTATGTCCTTGTTTTTTGGTACTTCGGTGAGATTTATTGAGCTAACTTGGCAGGTCTCTCCTGGCGACTCCACTAAAAAGAGATAAAGAAGGTCAAAGAAGACATTCTCTGGCAAAAAATATGGGGATTCTTGATCCATTTGACTTCTCAAATATTTCAGGATACCCTAACAAGTTCGACTAGCATCATTGTCTAAAATTTCTTTCGACATTCCACAAGGATGAAGACTCAGTTGCAACACACGTTCCGAAGTTCAAAGAAATTCTTGTGCAGTGGGATATCACGGACGAGGATACCATGATGCAGTTATTTGTGATGTCCCTCGGTCTAGGAGTAACCAAGATGTAGATGCTTGGTATGATGGACTCCCTTCTAAGGGGATATCCCCCTATCTACAACTGATCAAAGCATTCTACGAGCAATGGGATCCTAACGTTAAGGAGGAATCCTTGAATATTATGAAGGACAAACAGGCCTCAGAAGAGCTTCCTGAAGATGAAAGTGAAATTCCTCCGGAAAATGAAGACCAAGAAGCCCTAGTTGAAGAAACCGAAGAATACAAGGAAATAGTAAATTCTCCATGTCCTCAAGTGGCGGTCTCTTATGACATTTTGGTTCTCTTTGAAGAAAATTACAAGAATATAGAAGACAACGATTACTGGGAGTTCCTTAGTCCAGCAATATAGATTCTTGAAGACCTTGCAGCACCATAGTAGACCCACTCCCTTGTACATGTGTAGGAAAAGAAGTCTTCCCTATCATCAATGAAGTCCCTACTACCTTCTAGTCGATCATGTCCCCTGATCAACACTTCTAGCACCATCTTGTGACAAGTATTAAAGAAGTTGTTCAGCCCTTTCTATCTTATCTTAGTAAGTTATTAATGATCCATTTTAACAAGATCTAGACAGGTATGTGGACATGTATAATTTTCATTCCTTAGTTTCATAGTATTTATTGTTTGTCCTTTCGTTTGAAGCATGAAGGTATGAATTATCTAATTGACAATTTCAAATTTTCAAGGATTAATGGGGTTACTAACATGATTATGGCAAAGACGAGCAATATGCCTGTGTATCCAAAGAAATGCTTCAGTAAATGCAGGGACCGGTTGCGGGTCGCCTATGAAGATTTGTGAGGTCCTACTTTCCTAATAAATTCTCAAGCTCAGAATCTGATGACCAGTTGTTGATGAAATTGTCATTGATGCCAACATGGTCTTGATGTCATTGATGCCACCACTTTGCTGAAGATGTTGAAGAGACTCAGCTGATGATGCTAAAGACCCTAAGCCCTGGTAGACGTTGAGAAGCCCAGCTGAGGTTGATGAAGATCCACAAGTTGGTCATTAAGCCCCCACACACACTTAGATGTGTCGCTTGCACTTGATGTAGCTGTAATGTGTTGTAGCTATGGCAAATTCTGCAGCATGGGGTACATCCATTTAGTAGAAGAAGTTCTCTTTACAAGTCATGCTTTAAGGTCAAATATGTACCGAGTTGTATGGCCAATCTAAGGCAGAAAGATAGCAGCAGGTTTGGACTATCATCACCTTTCTGTAATATGAAGCTGAAGTCATTTCCATCTATTATTGTATCAGCTGCTTCAGAGGATGGTATTGCTGTTAATAGGAGTTTCAATGCAAATTCAGATGGAGACATGGAAAAATGAGACTAAAATTGAATCAATCTATTCGAGGGGAAAATGCCAGTAATGACCTGGTACAATGCCTGCATAATGCTGCACGGGTAATTGAACTAGCTATAGAGAAACAAGGTTCTCTAACGCGGGGACCTTTGTTTACAAAGGCTGTTAAGAAGAATGTGTTTTTGAAGTCCCTCGGTGTCAAAGCAGTCTTTGACACAAGCTGTAGCAGAGACTTATCACTCATAGAAGCATGTGAAGAACTTGTCAAATGTTTCAAGGGACAGATTTCGGGTTAGCATCTCCAGCAGCTAAAGTATGGACAGAAACTTGATGTGAAGCATTCCCCAAACAAGCAAAATGTCAGCTCAAGATTTTTTTATATTAAGTCGGCCTCAAATGTTTTCAATACAACGTCGGCCTCAAATGTTTATTTTAATAAGAGGTCGGCTCAAGCAAAAAAGAGGGCAAGTCGGCCCATCAAAAAAAATTAAAAGTCGGCTATTTAAAATAATTGTTATATGGCAGGTCGGCTCCCTAATTTGTGAAAAAAAAACCTCTATAAATAACGAGTCACTCATTTCATTTTGTGTGTGTGAAAAATTCGGGGAAATAGCTCTGCGATTTTGACTGAGGCTCGGTAACAGCAGAAGGAAATTTTTTTTTTGGCATCAGCGTGGAATTTTTTTTTAACATCAGCGTGAGCCATGGACAGTTAATGGACTGTGAAGGGAGGCCGCTGCCAATGTGAAGCCTGCTGTTCATTGTTTGACTGTGTTAAGAGTGCCAGGTCTGATGCCGTTAGTTTGAGCAAAGTCCAAGGAAGAAAGGATCCTATTCGAAGGGAATGTTATTTTATATGCAGTGGATATACTTTATGAATGGTGTGGTGCTTGATTAGCTGGTGCATTGGCAGTCAAGGCTATCAGGATGTGCCTGTATGACTGAAACTGTGGTCAGGATTTCAAGTTTTATAAAGTTGTACCTTGCATGCTTTGTCCCTGTGTTTATAATATTATATTGTCATGCAGTCTTAGGCTTAGAGGCAACTGGAGTCGCTTTATGATCAGTCTTGAGGGACATGAAGAGTGCTGCTTATTAGGAGATTTTATCTCTGGTAAAAGTATTTCTTGGAGATGCATGACAGTGGCTATAGCTGCATCTGTTCTTTGTAAAAATCTAGCAAACAATATTATTCCTGAAGTTCTTCTATTAAAATACTGTCTAACAGGATGGTGCTTCCTTCTTGGACACTAACCTCACATTCCGTTGAAGATCATCTTGACACATGTTTGGAGCAGAATTTGCAGATCTAATGGAGAATTTTTTCCAGGCTTGGAGAGCACATTTTTTTTTGGTCCAGCTAAAGAAGACCTCATTGGAGAATAGAAGTAAAGACGTGTAAAGATTTTGATGCAAAATCTTTGTGAAAGAGGCAGCTGGTATCTTGGTGCAGCAGACAATTTGACAGCTGATAAGAGCAGCTAGAAAAGAGGACAGTAGATAGTGACATTGGACAACAGGATTGACTATGTGATACAAATACTTATGCAGAGACTTGAGATGACTTGAGCAGCATTCTACTGCCAACTTAACATGTGCACAAGCAGACCTATGATGAACAGACAAATAGTAGTGGCAAAACTTTGTGATTAAGCAGATCTTTGATCTTGACATGATATCTTGCCATGACAAGACTTCCTTGATGAATTAGCATGAAAGCTTATGAGAGAATTGAGCACAGTAAAATTAAGGACTACATTTGGCATGAACAGATTTGATAGCTCTATAAAAATGGGTGAAGCTTGTTAAGGTCTTGGAGAAAAGGTATGGCAAAAGTCTGATTGAATTTTCTGATTGTTTTGTATATCATTATTGCTTGAAGTAGCTGGGCTGAGTTGGAAGGTTACTCAGGAATTCTAGAATGACTATGACAGAATTCTCGAATTAGAACAAAGATGATTGGGCAGTTATAGACTCACTCATAAACATTAGTTGCCTGAGTACTGAGTTCTTGAAAAATTGTTTTTGAAAAGAAGTTGAATGGAAGGCAATTGATTAAGGATGCACACATGGTACTGAGCAGATAGTATATGAACAGATTAAAACTCTATAGGCTGCCATTTATTTCTGGTTATTTATCAATCATTTCCAGCTCTGTAAAAAGATCCATATTTGCTTGGGAATCAAATACATCAGCTGTTATGGTATCTTAATGTGACAGCCAGACAGTGACATACATTGTCTTACCAAGATTGGTGACAGCCATTGCAATCTGATATGATATTGTAACAGGTTAATGACCAGCAACAAGTAAAGAAGACAATGATGATAATGACCAGGTTGATTGTTGCTAGACAGTCTGTTTGTGAAGACCTTTATGTTAATTGAGTTGACTGGGTTATGGGCAGCTGGCAGTGACTTGGACAGTTGACTGTGGATCGCTCAATGATAAGCAGTACTAGTGTGATGAACAGCGTTGATGATGTAACAGAGATTGTTGGTGATGATGCTAGTGAACAGAAAGCTGATATGACAGAATTTGCTTAAGATGTGCCAGTGGTATCTACAGGGATGATCTGACAGTGACTAGAGTACAGTGATTGATGGGCAGCGTTGATGATGAGCAGATGAGCATGAGCTGAGACAGTTGACTGCAGATTGACGAGTTGATGTGACAGTAAGCCTTATGTAAAAGCAAGCTTGTCTTGCTTCTGAGGTTAGGATACCTCAAACCCT